>MU601092.1:2362331-2606558 GCA_024362625.1 Silurus asotus
TATATATATATAAAATATAAAATAATGTATGTAATTTGGTGACCTCAGATAACCTTTGGCCAGATTTTGGCATTTTCTGCTATACACATAAAAACAAGATTTTCGTTAACTAAAGGAGATTACCCTTTTCCTGTGTGTGTGCCTTACCTGATAGTAATATACTACTATAAACAGCTTTCAATAATTGTAAATTTTGGGTTAACCTCAGAAAATAAAAAGGAGAAGTTTAAATTAAACAGTTCATCATAATTCCACTGAAAGATGCAGTGCCCACCTATTTCTCTACCCTGTGTATATACCCATCAACTTAAACAATTCTGCCAAGAAATTTTGCAGTGTAAAATTAAAATGCCCTCACTTTATTTATCAGCCGATTTACATCAGTTTATTAAATTAGAATTATATAATATTAAAAAAATAAAATAAAGTACTAATGGCAAAGCATACTATATGGCTAAAAGCTTGGGGACAATGAACCATCACAACCAGTTTTTTTTTTCTGAACATCCAATTCCAGATACACCCCTCCAAAGGTTTGCCGTTATAACAAGCTCCAAATTTCTGGGCAATCTTCCACCTAGTTTTGTAGCATGGCTGTGAGGATTTACTTAATCAGCCTCAAGAGCATTAGTGAGGTTTGGCACTGATGTAAAACAAGGAGGCCTGGGGTACAATCAGTATTCCAAGGTGTAAAGTAGGTTTGAGGTCAAGGCTCTGTGCTGGCTGCATGAGTTCAATCACTCTACCCATAGATGATGTGTAAAATTACAAAAATGAACAAGTGGTCAGATATGGATCATATTGACTGTGTAACTATAATAAGACCATAGATGGTCTACCTTTAAATGCATCCAATCCTTACTTAAAAACATTAGATTCTCTACAAAACTTCTTATTAACTCAGTACTAGCACTCAGTGATACTAATGGTATCACCCTACTCCAAATGAGGAAACTTGCTGTTAATTAATGCCTAGGGTGATTTTGTAATGTAAGATTCAAATTCTACAAATTTATAGCAATTACAAAATTATACTTGTTTGCATCAGTAAAAAGTGCCCTTCAGAGATAAATGATGTTTTGACAGCTGTCTCATGTATGTTATGTCTCTTTAGTGTAATTAATCAGTTCTAGTTTGGGAACCAGAATATATTGTGAAACAGTCCAAAATGTGAATTACATTACCTTCAAATTGTATATACACTAACATTCAAGGAAGATATGTCTTTTTTTTTTTTTTTATATAGCTTTTTACAGAATATGGTCGCTTGGCAATGGAGGAGATTTATGAAAGACCATTTCAGGTAATAAACACATTGATTTGTACATTGGGTGGGATACATATTTTTAAGCAAATGAATAGACCTTCATGCTTATTGTCAGCTTTTTATTTATTGTTTTAAATTGGCTGATTTAGATTTTTTTTCCTCCAGAAACTCCTGTTTCTGATCAGAGATTGGTGTTACCCATATGAGCATTATTATGGACTTGATGGAGGAAATCGGTTCTTGGAACGGCGACTGCAGGTGAGTTCAGGATAGAAAATGAGTTTTGTTGTGCGTTCAGAAGTTATACTGAGTGCATGTGTTTTGTTTATTGGTTAGGTAAAACAAAACCAGCATGAAGAGCTACAGAACGTAAGGAAGCATATCCACTCATGTTTCTCAAGCATTGACTGTTTCTTGCTGCCTCACCCAGGCCTGAAGGTTGCCACTAACCCCTATTTTGATGGCAGACTTAAAGGTTGGAATAATCTTTGCTTACTTAAAAAAAAAAAAAAAAAAAAAAAAAAAAAAAAAAAAAGGAAAAAAAAAATGGCAAAAAAAAACCCCAAAAAAAAAAAACAGGGCNNNNAAACAAAAAAAAAAGAAAGAAAGGAAAATAAACATGGCACAATACAAACTCAGAAAACAAAAACAGTGCTTTGATCTTGCTGTTGTTTTTGCAGATATTGATGGCGATTTTAAAAAAGAGCTGCAAAACCTGGTGCCTTTGATGCTGGCCCCTGAGAACCTCATCGAGAAGGAGATTAATGGTGCCAAGGTGACATGCAGGGACCTACTGGAGTATTTCAAGGTTAGGCTTATATTCTCAATAATGATAGTCAATAATGTAATAAGCATTAATTGCATAAAATATACTGTTTTAGTAGGGCTGGGACGATTCACAAATCTGGCGATTCAATACATATTGCGATTCTGTGGCTATTGCGAATCATTGTTTAAATTGTGATTAGATTTAGACAATGGCAAATACTTGATCATACCCTTAAAGAGACTGTATACAAGTTATATTAACAAAAACAATGCACCACATCTTTCTGAATTTTTATTTTAGGAGCATACACATACATATTGTATAAAGAACCTTGAACCATAAAACTTTCAAGTACCAAAAACTTAAATATCGCAACCTCGTCATAAATTTTAGGCACGACTGTTTCTGCGAAAAGCTTCCTCGATGGAATAACGTACCTCGGCTCCAAAGTATAAATCATATTATGAAAACCTGCATTTTTCACAAGCTATAAGGTCGAATGTCTTTGCAGATAAAAAAAAGCAATCGACTCTAATGCGTTTTGCCTTCTCTGAAGTGCATGGTCATTTACTCAGTCACATCCAGAGTTTGTTGAGATGCTGTAGGTTGTTTGGCGTTCAGCCCAAAATTCAGCTTGGGATAGTGTCGAGCAAGGTGGGTACTCAAGTTGGTCGTATTGCCACAGTATGCTATCACTGTAGTCATGTCCAGCGCAGCTCTTCCTGGCAGTGTGTAAAAAATCCAAAGTGTTTCTACACTTGTGATTTAAAACGTGAAGGTGCAGAAACAATTCTCAGAGTTTTGCTCCCCTGCCTCTGCCATGGTTTTGCTTTCTCCCTCCCACCCCTACTACTAAGTCAGGAAATCAATTTATACTTTGAAAGTTTCTGACATTTTGCCTCCGACCCAAAAAAGATTACAGGGTGGTGGGTTGGTTATTTGAAATTGCTCCAGTGTTGGAGTCAGAATGTGAATGTGTCTGCATGGTGCCATGGATTGACGGCTTTGTGCACACTGTTGATGGGAAAGGCTCCGGATCTGCTGCTCTTCACCAAGAAAAAATAAATAGTTACTGAAAATGAATTGGTTGATGTTATAAATGAATAATATTGTTTAATAATACATTAAGATTTTTAAATGTCTATTTTGAGGGTCAAAACAGTCGCAATCTTATCAATAAATTATACAGTTATGCCCCCCGAAAGGCTTTGCAAAGTTTGAGTGTTGTTTCCGAATAATATGCATCTGAAATTGTCACTTGGGTGAGAGATTAATATTTTGTGACTTTCTACACCTGCACCATTTTAAGATCGTTCTGACTGGTAGCATTACTTACTGGATTGGGAACAACAGCATGCAGGGAAGACGAGCCCCCCCAGAGTGGACTAGGGCCAGGAAGATTGTGAAGGACCTCAGCCGTCCCAAACCTTTTATTTTTTTTATTTTTTTTTTTTTTTTGGCGTTTAGGGAAGTGCTTCTGCTCCTTGAAAGCAAACACTAAGAGAATAAGGAGGAGCTTCTACCCCCAGGCCATTCAGAGTTTAAACCAGGAAACAGCTAGCATCTTGGACTGGGATCACTTTCTGTCCTACTTTCCTTCGCTGCACAATCTTTAGCATTATTTGCACTGAAATGTCACTAACTCTGGACTGGCAAAGCAGTGTCACTTTATTTTCATACCAACACATGGACACAATAATAACAATCTGTACTAATGTCAATATCGGACATCCATTCCTTTGTGTGTGTGTGTATATTATTCTTTTTTTTCCCCCATACTTAATAGTTGGACTATACTTTTAATACATTTTATATTTTTTTGTTAATTTATTCTTTTAGTTTTTATGTTGTCCTACTCGTTTTTAATGTTTACATGTTGGGAAGTTGTAAAAAAGTTTTAAAAAGGCATTTTACTAAGTCGAATTTTATTTACAGTCAAACTAAATATCTGATTTTGCTTTGCTTTATTTTAGGCATACATCAAAATCTACCAAGGTGATGAGCTCCCTCATCCAAAGTCCATGTTGCAGGTATGCTGCTTATGTGTTACAGTTCTGATGTAATTATATTATGAGTAATGACAACCCACTTCATAAATCTGAATGGGCAGGATTTTGTGCTTAATATGGTGGCTGTTAACCAAAGTGCTCCTTGTCTAATAAAAAGATTTAATCAGAAAATGCCAGATTCTCAGAGTGGCTCAGGTATAAAGTGCTTTGCTCAATTTGTAATGGAGTATGATAGTGTTATTTTAGCCAAAGGTCACATCATGTTTACATTATTGTAGAATGTCAATAGCCATTTCAAATCCATTCTTGTCTATTTCTGGTATATGTGTCACTCCCTGTTCAGGTGGTTGGGAACTGGGTCTTTTATGACTGAAAATAACTGCCTCGATTGTTGCCATGATGGTTAACATTTGGCCAAAAAGGACTTTTTCTGTAGTCTGACTGTTTTAGTTATTTAATTTTTTTTTTTTGTACCCTTTTAATTATTTTGTTTTTAACTTCTAGGCAACTGCTGAAGCTAACAACTTGACAGCAGTGGCTGGGGCTAAGGACACTTACAGCCGGACCATGCAGCAGGTCGATTCTGAATATGCTTTTGATCTACGGCTACGGTTGATCTGTGTATATGATATTAATAAGATGTTTACTCTGACATTCTAAGTAACTTTAATACAAGTAGTGCTAAGGAGGATCGTGACTTGATTTCTTCCTGTGCTGTGAGGAGGTCACCTAGATAACTCAGAATAGTGTGAGGACATTGCACTAAAATAGAATGTTTCAATGTGGCCTAGATAACTTAATCTTAAACACTGAACCACACTGACTGTTCCTTATCTGCGATGGCTCATATGTGTGTGTTAATTGGTAATGTGGTACTTAAGGCTTCTTTCCTGCTCCTCTTCCCCATGTGTAGGTATGTGGTGGAGATAAACCATACATTGCACCAGTTGACCTCCAGCGCTATCATGATGAGCTGAAGCAAACCTCTGTCAAGCAGTTTTGTGCTGTTAAGAAAATGGGAGGTGTTGAGTTTAGCAAACGGTACCAGGAACAGCTGGAGTCTGAGCTTGATGAAGTTTATGCGAATTTCATCAAGCACAATGAAAGCAAGAACATTTTCTATGCAGCAAGAACGCCTGCAACATTGTTTGCTGTCATGTTCGTCGCCTACATAGTCTCCACAGTAACTGGGTTCCTCGGCATATCGATGATCGCGGTCCTGGCCAACCTTGTGATGGGGGTGTCCTTGATGTCACTGTGTGCATGGGCGTATGTGAGATATTCAGGCGAATATCGAGAAGTGGGTGTGGCCATAGACCTTACAGCGGAAGCCTTGTGGGAGCAGGTGGGTGGAGCATTATCCCTGTTGATTAACTTAAGGCAGTACAATCTTTGTCAGTGTATTTTTGTATATGGTAAAAGTTTTTTGGCTACAATTGTTTTTAATTAAAAAAATTTTTCTATGAATAAGTGAAATGGCTTGCAGTGCATGTCGGTGCCCCCTTTTATTTATTTATTTATTTTTATTTTTATTTTTTCATCCGGGTTCATGTGATCAGGCTGAAAAACTCTATTATAGATAGATGGATGGTAGGTATGTATGTATGTATCTAAGATGCATACTAACCAACTACTGATGGAACAGATACTTTGTGAACATGATCCCAGCCAGGGAAGTACTCGGATCATGTTCACAAAGTATCTGTTTAAACAGTAGGTCAAGGAGTCCTGACTTATTTTAGCATCACTGCTGAAAGAAGCTGCACTCCTCATGCCTCCTTTGAGTTTTAGATTAACTTGTTGTATACACCTTTTCCATACCACATCATTCTGTCATATTGTCATACATTCATCATTCCATCCAAACAAGATCTACTGCTAGTTGGAATAAAGCTACACTGGATAGGGTTGTACAGGGTAGACTAGTGACCTAGATATGGAATGATGACCGCATGTTATAATCGCAGCAGGAAAAGCAGTCATATTGTTATGCTTTTATTAAACACTTTATTATAATCTTATTTGATACCATGTCATGCTTCTCCCATTAAGCATACTATTTTGGGGCAATCCATGTATTTGTCTTTTGTATTTGTATTTGATTCTCAATAACATGATGTCCAAAGTGTGATTTGGTTAATATTTGTAGGATTGTATGGAACTGTTATCAGCAGAAGATGAACTAAGTTTTGGAAGTGATTCAAACAGTATTGAGGTGAAATGTCAGGGGGGAATTGAAATTCATGGAAATTGATGCCTATTTAAGGTTTTTGCTATTGTTTATAAGAAGGAAAATCTTGTTTGGGTAATATTTAAGTAATATAGTATGTGGTTAGATAAGGATTTGTATAGACTTGTTCTTAACCGATTATATTTTGCTTTGGTCTATGCAAAGGCATGCAAAAAGCAAAGTAAAAACAAACGTCTCCTGGATTAAAAATCGTTTTTCCACAATCTTTATTTTCTACATATATTTTTATATTAATGGCTCACCTTTTTGTTTTCTCTCTCAGGTTTTCTTAATTTGAGCACTCAGTATTTTTCTTTGTGCCTTTTCTTCTGTTGTTGTCTTCATCTTCAATTCTCTTCAGGTGCTGAAGCCACTGACTGAGCAGTACATGGAGGAAAATATCCGCCAGACTGTAGTAAACTCTATAAGAGCCAGTCTGACTGAACAAGTGACTCAAACTTCCAAGTTAAAAACTAACTGACCGTTTGCCATGCCCCGTGTCTCTCCTGTCCAGAGTGTACAGAATGTTTTTTTTTTTGCACAGTTTTATTGTGGACACTTTTACCCTTAGGCTGAAGAATTAAAACCAAAGTTTACAACCCAGACTAGGCATGATGTGCACACTTGGTGACACAGCTGCAGTCACTCGCTAAAATATAACAGAACACGTACAAAGCTCTGTGGGTTTTTTAAAAGTCATAGAAATTTGATCAGGAAAAAAATATTGCGTCCATTTTACCACTTTCAATTATTGCCTTTTGTTCTTTTAAATTTATTCTTTCATTTGTATGTGTTTTGGATTTAATTTTGTCCTATTTGAATGTTGCTGACTTCAGGAACACTGCAGTAATGCAATGTGTGCTCACTACCAGAATCCTTCAGTAAATGCACTACTGCAGAGTGTAAAGCCATGCTGAACTGTTTAGACTCAAACACTTGAAATTGTATCATAAACCCCAGCATGTACATGAATGTATAAATATCATTTTGTATTCTATTTCTAGTAAATTGGTCAGGTGGGATAGTTCATAATGGACTAATTAGAGATTGTTCTATACTGAATGTGAATCTGCTTACTTAGTGCTACAGTACTTTGTCCCATCATACACAACCCTACATAAGGAATGTGTGGGTTGACTTGCTTTGTCTGCCTTTTAAGGATGTTGTAATTTATTTTTTAAGTGATTAAAAATATTTAAATAATTTTCCTGTTGTTTTGTTCGGATTATCCACTGGGTCATGCTTAGCTTTTCAGTCATGTGTTGCCAGCATGTTTGAGTGTGCAAAAATTGTCTGCAGCCGTTTCGGGTAAATAGGCTTGGTATGGAGTAGAAGACCGTTGATGAATGAACAATAATCCTTTTTGCTTCTTTATTGCACAGCTATGGCCATGTTTCAAGTTTCTATGGTAACAGACATTTTAAACAGTTTGAACAATAGGGTTCGAGTGGCTCCGTAGCCTGTTTTTACAGTCTGGTTTCAACCACAGGAGCAACTGCAAGACTGATAAGGTAAGAGCTGGAAAGAAAAATGCAACTTTGCCTCTTTTTTTTCTTTCTTCCCTTAAATTTGCATAGTGCCTTTAAGATGGTTTATGTAAAGCACCAAGAACCAAACATTTAGGTAAGGGACTCTTAAAAAGCTTGTATTTTGTTTTCATTAGAAAGCAATTAATAGAATCTTTGTAAAGTAAGTTACAAACACAAGTAACTAAATCCAGTAGTGAATGAAACTAATAACCTCTTCACTTTTGTGTGTAAGGATTTTCGAATGTTCCTGAAACTATGGCTGCAAGTTCTAAAGCAACTGATTTCTCACACAGTGATTCTATTCAAAGACAGGTGGACTTTGAAGGAATGATTTCAGAAGGCTTGGTAAAGATCCCACATGGACTAATACAAGCTAAATCTAGAGATCAAGAGTTCCCTGGTGAAGACTCAAATTATGAAATTATTAATCATTTTTCTAAGTTCTCTAAAGGATCTTGGGCTTATCTAAAGAACCACAGGAGTATGTATAATGATTTAGACAAGCAAACAATGGGATTGATGCAAGATGTCTTATCCAGAAGAGAAATGAGATATAATGATAGTAGAATCTATACCTTGGGGCTTAAGGTCTTGACAGCAATATCAACACATGCAAATACTGAACATTTAGACCCGGAAAACTTGGACCGGAGTGCCGGAAGAAACTCCTATTCACCACAGAGCTGTGCAAATCCTTCAGATGTAAAAAACGCAGTGTCGGTTTCTTCAAGTGACAAGGGATGCAACATTAAAAGGACCCCACCTGAATTTATTGGAGTTTTGAAAGAAAAGCTCAAACAAAAAGACATGGAAAATCAACAGATTGGTCGATTACTTCTCTTAAAACACCATGAGCTGATTGAAATTTCAAAGCTAAGGGAAGTGGAGGCTCAGCTAATGAAGGAAAAGCTAAGATGTGAAGAACAGAAGCATTTTGAGATTACTAAGACATGTAACCACATTGTAGAGGAGTTGAGAGAGCAACTTAACATGGCCAAAAGCAAAAATGAACACTTTGTTGGGCAGCTCAGGGCAATTCTGGAGAAATATGAACGACTTAAATGTCATGCTGATAGCTTTAAGAAACATCTCACAGAAGAACGTACATGGAGAAAGAGTTTTCAAAAAGCATTAAAGAAGACGCAACAGATGACCGACGAGTTATTAATGAATAAGACTCTCTTGGAGGAACAGAGGGATGCTGCAAAGCAAGAGTACTCTGAAGTCATGAAGAACATGAAGACAATGGAGGAACAACACAACAAACTTGTAAAGGCTGTACAGAGATTTGAAAGTGAGCGATCATCTATGAGAGGTGAGTCTAAGAAGCTTAAAAGTCAGTTAAGTAATAATCAGGAAGAGAACCAGAGGCTCAGTAAAGCACTTCATTCTGAAGAGCTGGAAAAGAAACAAGCTGAAGAAAGGGTACAGGAATCTCAAAAGCTGGTAAAACAATTGTATGAGAAACTTAATGACTGTAAAATGCAAGAAGCAACTGCTGAGGAACAGCTGGCCACAATGAAAAATGAATTAAAATTAATTCATGACCAGTATAAAGGGAAGACACTTCAGCTACAGGAGCAACACAAGTCCTATAAAGAACAGTTAGAAGCTAAGAGAACAGAGTGTGAGGCTTTAAGTGAAGTCGTCTCCAAGTTGGAAAAAGACAAGCATGTAATTCAAGAGGAGCTGCAGTGCCTGCAAAAAGAAAAGGCAAAGTCTGAGTTTGAGAACAAAAGAATGAAAGAGGCTGTGAGTCTGTTCGAGCATGAGAGAAAGCTGCTTCTGGAAGAAATGGGAGACTTGAGAAAGGATTACTTTAGTCTCAGTGATCGCATCACACAGAGACTTGAACAAATGGAAGAGACCGATGTACCCATGTGCATCACAGACATTTCATCCAGTCATCAAACCGAAGCATCCAAGACAAATAACACAGCTTGGCAAATCACACCAAATATGGACAGTGAGTATGATGAAAAGTAATTGAAAATTATTTCATTAGCAGGGCATTAAAGCAAATTAAATTGTTTTTTTTTTCCCCCCAGTGATCGAGCACATACGGAGGAAATTGGAGGAAGAAGAAAACATCCAGCAAAAGTGGTGTCCCGGAAATACCTAGTATTTCATTGTTTTTTTCAAGACTTGCATGTTTGTTTTGCATGTTTGTCACACTTTAATGGTTCAGATTAAGGCAAGAGGCTTTTATTGTCATTTCTGCTATACACAGTGGTACACAGTAAAAACAAACAATGTTCCCTGGAACCCTGGTGCTACACTAAACAACACCATAGAGCTACATAAAGTGCATCGAGTGCAAACAGTGCAGACAGACAACACAAGACAAGACACAAAACCCAATATATCATCAAACTAATTTAAATATTAGTAAAAGATAACACAAGTGAACACAACATGCAGTTTTTAAATGCAGGTTTTTATTATTAAGGGACAATACAATCTAAAACTACATGGCCCTGTGTGAAATTGTTTGCCCCCCGTTAATACTGTGGATTATCACACCCGAGTTCAATTTCTCCAGCCACCAAAATTCCTCCACAGCGCTGTAACAACCGACTCACTGCAAGTTATCGCAAACGCCTGATTGCAGTTGTTTCTGCTAAGGGCGGCCCAACCAGTTATTAGGTTTGGGGGCAAACACTTTTTCACACAGGGCCAAAATGCTTTTTGTTTTCCCTCAATAATAAAAACCTTTATTTAAAAACTGCATGTTGTTTACTTGTGTTATCTTTTACTAATATTTAAATTCAGGAATCATTGTACCTGTCCAGAAAATTTATTTTTATTGAAAAATCCTTCCTTAGCATAAATAACACTATAGCCAACTGTTACTGATCTCTAAATAACACCTACAGAACTCAGGTGTATAGAGACGTTGGTTCCACTGCGAGCCAAGAATGTCACATATGGACTCATCTGTCCACAGAACTTTTTTTTCCAGTCATTCATTTTCCAATTATTATGTGCTTCTGGTTTTTACGTAGTTTGTTGCATATAAACAAAAGGAACATACATGTGTCTCAAAGATAAAAGATGAAAATGTTTCAAAACTTTGACAGGCACTGTATAATTGACTTTTTTTCACATTAAATATTCCTTTGATTCAGAGAATACATTTTAGACTAATCAGTTTAACAAAGTTTTACAGTTCTTTAAGCATGTGCAAACTTTTCCCCAAAACTTTAAATGTAGATACAAACTTGTTGAAACCTTTTTCCGTGTGTTAATTTATTGTTTTTCAAAAGTTTTATAAAGGATTGTTCTTTATAAGTGTAAATTTGTCCCTAATGAGTGAGCCGGTGGTGAGAAAAAACTCTGAGATGGCAGAAGAAAGAAACCTTGAGAGGAACCAGACTGAAGAGGGAACCCATCCTCATCTGGGTGGCACAGAATGTCCATTTATTACAGCGAAACGATGTTGAGGTGTGCAGTGATGGTGATCAGATGCAAACTGTAGTCCTGAGTCAGTGTAGCAGACTGTTGACATTAACTACAATCCGAATTCATTTTCAGAGCTACTGGTTTTCCAGTTTATTTCAGAATTGCATTAGTCACATGACTACGGTAATTGGTTTCACTGATTTTCCCAGGCTCTCGCAGATCGCACGATATAGGGAATTATCCTGTGAGTTTTATGTTGAAATAATGATATTTTTATTAATAAATGTCATTATTAATTATAAAATGAAGCAAAAGTGTCTATATATACATACATACAAAGTATTTTACAAAAGTAAGTACACCACTCACATTTCAGCAACCATTTTAGTATATCTTTTTAGGGGACTATAGAATTAAAACATTGATTTGTCATCAATGTGCAGGTTGTATAGCAGTACAGATTTACTGTCCTCTGGAAATAGTTTATTATCTAATTAACTGGCAACCAAAGTGAGTACACCTCAAGTGATACCAGCTGTATGTCATGTGATCATGCACCCTACTCCTATATCAAGTCACATGTCCTATTCATCATGTTTTTATCTGCTTGACAGGACCTTACACATTATTTTTTTATCTTGTATTAGAGCAGTTACAATTTGGTGCTTTGAGTACAATTCTCTCATACTGACCACTTGATGTTCAACGTGGAACCTCATGGCATTGAACTCTGACGATTTAAGAATTAGAATTGTTGCTCTCCACAAAGATGTTGGAGGCTATAAGAAGATCGGGTTTAAGATTAGACTTTACTATCCTCATAAGATGCGTGATAGCGCTGCTAAATCTTTTTTTCCCCAAATTGGGTTCCTGTGTGTTGACTATTATCATCCATAACTTTCTTTTGTATTCAGTGAAAAACTAATTACATTTACTTCCTTACTGTCAACCACAGCCTACTGAATTCTATGCCTAGGATGATTAAGGCAGTGTTGGAGAACAATGGTGCTCACACAAAATATTGGCTTGTTTTTTCTAGTCAGTTCTCTAATATATAATTTTGCTATGGTATTGTGCCTTTAGAAGATATACTGAAACTGTTCGCTGAAATGTGAGGGTTGTACTCACTTTTAAGAGATACTGAATGCATGTACTGTAGAAAGTAAGATCAATCCTGTATAATGTTTTTTGTCTATAATAACTTGAATCCAAAATCTGTACTTGTTGTACAAAACTATATTTATTATTCATTGAAGAAAGAAAAACAGTACAGAACATCAGGGTCCATGTTAAGCAGTACTTAAAACATATTCAAAGTGCTTTTGAGTTAACAATGTTTTTATAGAAATATTGAAATGAAGACAGGTAAATGAAATGTTTTACCAGTGGCCTTGAAATAATAATTAAATTGTGATAACCCAGATTTTTAAGGTGCATTAAGTACAAATTTAGCAATTAGCTCGAGTTTGTAGACAGTTGTATGAAAATGACTATCATATGACAGTGTTAGAGGAACAAAACAAGATTAATAAAAGCAGTAATAACTGAAGCAAAAGACTATATAGCTTGTATAAACAGCAGATAAAGACCACAGTTTGCCTATAATAGTGCAATCTACTTGGTTGCATGTGCACTTTGTTGTTCCTCAGGTATTTACGAAAGACAGATCTCTTCGTTTTCTTCTTTAGTTTCAACCACTTTGAACACTCCATCCTTCTCTTGTTGAACACTCTTTTTGGCTCGATCTAAAACAGTTATATTTGATTACTGTAAAAATTCCCAATCCTATACACATACTATATACAAAAAATATCAACAGCACAACAATAGATGTTTTGAACTATATTAAAACTTACCCAAAAGGTCACTGCGGTCAAGCAAAATCTCCAGATCTTTGTCACTGATGACCTTGCCTTTAGTGCTCTTTACCGCCCTGCAATGCAGAGATATTACTCATTACAGGCACACAACGACACATGCCGTGACCACAGTGACGGGTGTGTTAATGTGCAGAGGTTAATTTAAACTGTAGAAAGCATTTATTATTTTGGGTGTAAAATAATATTTTGCCTCTTTCATGTAACATTTTATTGAACTCTAAAGAAAGTAAATATAAGCAGCAAATATTTTGATGTTCAATACATGCCGTGTAAACCAAAATGCTGTACCTGTCATAATCACTGGACTTCAGCAGGTCCATCAGTTCATTCATATCAACACAGCTTCCAAACTCCTTTAGATCAGCTTTTCCCCCTTTGAACTTCTCTGAAGGAGGGAAGGAACAAAAAAAGGTTACTCTAACAAACATTTTAATTGTGCTTCCAATACTGTGATCAAACGTTTATTTTAAATCCTTCCAAGCACCACCGTCTAGACGGGAATATCCCATTTATAAGAAAGTTAAAAACATTTTGTGCTGCCCTGTGTGTAGAAAAATATCAAAAACTTACTTTTATGAATCACCATCTTCTCTAATTTCCTCTTAGCAGACGCCCTTTCAAGAATCTTTTCATCAATAGTGTTTACTGTGATAAGACGGTATACCACCACAGGCTTGGTTTGTCCGATACGGTGACACCGATCCTGCGCCTGCAAGTCTGCCTGAGGATTCTTCAAGCCAAACAAAAATAGTTCAGTTATGACCTCATACCTGACATTTCAGTCGTTCTACATACCTACAATACATGTGGATTGTGGGAAACATACCCAGTCACTGTCAAATATGATGACTGTATCTGCAGCTGTAAGGTTGATCCCAAGACCACCAGCTCGTGTACTTAGGAGGAAGAGGAACACCTCTGGATCTGAGGAGAACTTCTTCATCTGTAAAGAGCAGGTAACAACTTTATCTACATGTCTAAAACACTTGTTGCAAAAGTAGTGCATAGAATTACAGATTATAAAATCAAGTACATGCTGCATACATTCTCTTCTCGGTCAGCGTATTTCATGCTTCCATCTAGTCGGCTATACTCAAATCCCCGAAGGTAACAGTAGTCCATCAGGATGTCCAAAATAGAGGTCATCTGGCTGAAAATTAGGACCTGTGCGAAACAGTGAGGAGCATTTAAATACAGTTCAAATTGAAAAATGCATAGTCCAAAAATTGAAAAAGAATGTTCTTCACCTTATGTCCTCTTTTTTTCAGTTCAGGAAGCATTCGGTCAAGAATCAAGAACTTCCCTGACGTCTTTACCAACTGTTCATCGATCTGTTAAAGGGAAAAATAGGATTGTATAAATTAGAAGTATGCTTTTGCTTCCTGTATTATTAATATACCGTTATTAATTTGAACAATTTTAATTACTTTAAATTCCTCAGTGCCAGGGACAAGAGGATATTCGATGAGATACGGATGATTGCAGCATCGCTTTAGGAGCATAAGTACATTCTGTAGCTTTAAGTTGACCTGGGCATCAACAGGCATTTTAATGTCTACCAGAGGAGCAGAACTGTGAAAAAAATAAACATTCTAAATTTAGACCTGAATTTATTTACAATAGGGGGAAAAAAAGTCAAAAAAAATTTTTCAATAAACATTAAACCAAGACACTGACTCCTGCTGACTGTCCAACTCCTTCTGAACTTTTCCAATGTATTTTTCTAGGTCATATGGAGAATCTTTGCTTTCAGAGTAGTCAACCAACTTCCGAGACTTGCGTTTAAGGCGTCCAGTGGTAGACCGTTGCACTGGTGAAGTCTCCCCCTTTAATGATAAAGATCAGACAATGAATACTAAAGCAATTCATAAATGAAGTAAAACTTGATGCACAAGAGAACTGATTCATATACTTTATTTTAAACAGTGAAACAAATAATAAACAGATTTTAAACCTCTCCTTACCTTTTCCTGTCCCAGCACCTTTGCAATGGTTTTGTCAACAATAGCCCTGTAAAAGGCATCCTGCTTAGGTGTCATTGGAGCATATACCACAATCTCTTTCTTCGGTGGAACCTCCAAAGTTACATCTGACTTCAGACGCCTCAGTAAAAAGGGTGTGAGAATCTATGCAACATAAGGTAATAAAATCAAGAACACATTAGATAGCTGTTAATGCAGCATCTGTGTGTATCTCACATGCTTTGAAAAAAAATGTTCAATTGTTTGATTTGTTCTTACCTGGTGAAGCATATTTAGGATGTTTTGCTCTCGTTCATTAGCCACAAGACTCTCAACATCTGAGGTGATGCTGCTGATGTCAAACCATGACTCGAAGCTGAAGAATTTCACAAAACATTAAAAAACAAAAAAACGGATCCAAGCAGACTCCATGAGCGTAAATATTTAATAAAATGTATGAATACCTCTTTAAGTCATCAAAGACATCCGGCAGAAGGAAGTTAAGCAGAGACCACAGCTCAGAAAGGTTATTCTGCAAAGGGGTTCCCGTCAGCAGCAGTTTGTTGTCCGTTGGAAGAAGTTTGAGCTCTTGCACTAAGCGACAGTTTAAGTTCTTTATCCTGTGACCCTCATCCACAATCAGGTATTTCCAGTGGAAACGCTAGAGATTTGGAAAAGGCCAAATGTAATTGTTTATCACAAAACAGATGCTCAATCTTTTTAAGGTCATTAATGGACTAAAGTGTAAATTATTTCAGAAAAAAAAAAATCCCGCTTCACAGCTCAGATCTAATTACTGTCCACAATTGCATTCACACAGTGTAGAGAAATTGTTTCTAACCTGAAGATATTTCCTGTCAATCATAGCAATTTCAAAAGAAGTCACAATAACAGGGCACATATGCAGGGATCCCTGAGGCTTGCGGATTTTCTTGACAAGGTTCATCCTCTCTTTCTGTGAGCCATGGTAAAGCATTATAGGCACCTAATAAAAACAAGACAATGGCTCAAGGTTTTGAAAAGCATAAACAGTGTGAAACTTTTTGAACCAAAAAAAATGTAAACAACATCAAAGTCTAAATGTAGCAATGTTTGAATGGTTTTCTCCACAAAGTTTGTCATTAAAACCTGATCATTATCAAACATGCACCAAATCAAACATGCGAAGGATCTGCTGTGGCGACCCCTAATGGGAGAAGCTGAAAGAAAGATTATAAAATAATGAAACACTTAATAAATAGCATTCAAATTCTATCCCCAGTATTGTACATTACATTTTGTTATCACAGTATCATTCTAAATTTATAGATGTCTTGGCCTCAGGCATTATAATGTACCTGTACTGTAATCTGTTTTTTCTCAATGTGTCTTGTGCCTTAGTCACTGAACCTAAATCACGAGTTAATCACAATGCCAGGTTGACTATTTTTTAATTGCTATCAGGTTGTCCTGTATTAGTACATATTAGTACTGTTTAAGGGAAAATCAAGTCATGACTACACTTTTTTTTGTTTGTTTATAAACAACAACAAAATACAGTGTGGATTTATAAAAAGTACAGTTTAGTATTATCTTTTAAAAGCCTCACCTCTGGAGTAAAACGCTTGAACTCGCCAATCCAGTTGGGCAGAGTGGACAGAGGTGCTACAACCAAGAACGGTCCCAGGACTTTCTTCTCAATCATCATTGCAATATGAGCAATGCATTGGATGGTCTTTCCCAGTCCCATCTCATCAGCCAGGATACCATTTATTCCATTCTCCCAAAGCATCTACACAAAGTCAAAAGTCTTCAGTGGGAAAATGTCCTCAAAAACACTTCTCAATTTTTCATTGCCTGGGTAGAATGTTGTATGTGAACAATGAATATGCACTCTGCCTCATTTTCATATTTGAGCATCACTAAGAGTTAATAAAAGGATAACATTGTTACTACTATGAGAAGGAGGAAAGTGGGAAAAGGGTAAGCAACTATAACTGTGGTAATCTTCTTGCAATTAAACTAACTGTTGGGGCAGAATAATACATGATATACAACAGCAAACAAAACTTAAAATCTATAAGCTCAATAGTTAAGTAAGAAGTTCCTCTAGCAGTGTACACCCTTGCATTTAATTCCTAATAATATAAACCCCCTCATGTTTAAGCATTTTTACAATAATCGCACTGACTACATATACCTGAATGCTTTATTTACTAAAACATGCAAGTGCAGCAGTTGCTGTAAAATGAACAGAGGAATAGTAGAGACATGTTTTGCATGTAGTGTCATTTCTGTTGGAAAATCTGCAAAAAAAATGTCCTCCATGTGCTTGTTACTTAATTTTCAACCTTTTAATGTTTAAACCAAAACATCACTACTCTGCTATAAATTGTTACCAGACATAATTTACATTTATATCTGACTTAGTGAATATTATTTTTAACATATGGTACAAATCCCAAAAAAAATTTTTTTTTTAATCTAACTGCATTACTGTCTCTTCTGTTTCCTAAAGTTTCCTTACCCTCAGCCATTCAATACCCTCCACCTGGTACCACCTCATTACTCCACCGGTGAAGAGTTTGGGTTGCTGCAGAGGCACAGGTTGCCCGTTCACTTTTCTTTCCGGGTCCAGCATCTCCTTGGCGTTTTCTCGCACAACCTCTGACAATCGCCCTTTTATATCAGAGTTAGAGTCACTAAGTTTTTCAATATCCTCTGCCTCAAGTTTCTTCTGGCTTTGAGCCTCCTTCACAAGACAATAGAAACACACAATAAATGGTTTCAAATATCAAAGTATCTTAAATGTCCAAGACATTGGTTTCTGCAAAAATAAAATTAAAGTAAAATAACACTTTCAAATTACCTCGTCCATTTTACGCTTTTTGGCTTTTGACAAGATTTCCTATTTAAAAAAAAATAAAAATAAACAAGACACTTTTTAAACACACATTTCAGTATTTGGTCGCACAACAATTTTGAATAAGAAAACAGAAAATGTGCTTACCTCTTTGGATATAACATCAGCTATTTTATAATCCTCTTCCCTTTCTCTCTTCTTTCTCTCTACTTGAGACAAAAAAATTAACCATTAAAATTCCACCTTGTTATATAATTTCATTTATTTAGTGATATCGTACACGACATTGCATACATTTCTAATGAATAAAAAAATCATATTTTTTTATATACAATACCTTTTTCTGTCTTTTTGCCACTGCCCTGTGGATTTGTCAAATAAATAGCATTAGTTGGCAGCCAATACTGCACGTATATACACATCAGTGAACAATGACATTTGAAACCCTGAAGCCTGACAATGCATTTACACAAGTATTATGTTTATACCATTTTCATAGCAGAGAATTTCACTTGCTTACCTTTTGTTTCTGTGCTGCTGCCTTTTTCTCCAGACGCTCTTTCTTTAGTTTTTCCTGTGTAAATATTTGTATAAAATACTTCATAAATATTCTCAAATAATAATAACTTCTCTCTCTCTCTCACACACACATACACACACACATATATATATATATATACACACACATACATAAATACACATACATAAATACACATACACACACACACACACACACACCCCCGTATGTATATGTGTTTTTATTATATAAAAATATAAACTGATGTAATGTGTGAAGCTGGAATAAAACTCACTTTTGGACATTTATTTTTTTTGCTTTACACACTCGTGCTTGAACACCTATGCTCATGTTTCATGGTATTATCTTTAAGAATAAAATGCCTTAAGGCTATGAGTGGCAGACAAAGAAGCATAGAGTATTATATTTCTTGCGATCTCCCCCTGACTGCAGAACGAATCCCCACCTCTTGTTGCTGCTGCTCCATTTTAGTCAGCAGAAATTTGGAGTAAATGTTGCTTTTCTCCAAAAGGTGCTGCAACCTCTTAAAACGCATTTCGTGTGTATCCTTCTCCCAGGACTGTCTCGCCTGCAAACCACACACACATACAAAAACACTGAACAGACATACATACAACACAAAGCTTTACTGAGTTTATTCAAATATGAGGATGCATTTACAAGGTGATGATTAATAATAAAGTGAAGCCTGACCTCAAGCTCTGTATTACTAACTCTGATAATGTGATGTACAACGAACAACACGATCAGGAGGTACCTTTTCCAGCATCTCCCTCTCCTTTCTTTCCCCTTCTTCCTCCAGATTCTTTTCCATCTCTGCCATTTCCTTGGTTATGAGGACCTCCTCGAGTTGACTTTCTCCTGCAAGTGCATACATGCATTAACCTATAATTCAGTCAGAGTTTAAACAGAGCGCCACATGTGCTGGTGGTAATAAATATCTGAAACCTGAGCAGGCTGAAGTTCAGTTCCATACCTGCAGCAGCAGAAACCTCCATCGCAGCTCCTTCTGGCTCCTCACTTTCATTGTTTTTGGGACAAAGAGGAGACACACTGCGTGTCTCTTCCTTAACGCTCCTAATAACAAATAAGCAACATATGAAAGACTTTTTAGTCACGGCCATTTTTAAAAGTCGAATATGGTCTGAAGTGTAATGAATGAGAAGGAGAAAATGAGAACTTAATGATACTTACACGCTCATTTCAGGTGCAGTTTCCGAACTCAAGAGAAGAAATAAAAAATACACGCCTTTCCGTGTGAGCTGCGGTCAACCTCAAAGCGTGTTAACCTTTTTTTTTTTTTTTTTTTTGAAAATAGCACAGAAATTGTAGAAAAGGGAAACGTGACTAACAATTTTTTTTCCGCTAGGTTATTGCTAACCCTAAAATTAACAAAAACACAAGCAATAAAAAAGTGGAAACGACTCCCAAATGAACAATAAATTCTGAACCTGACTAAATCTATTTTTTTACTCGGTAAAAACACATTAAGTTCGCTATCTATCTCCTACAACATACACCGGAGCAGCCGAACCACGAGACAGCGTGCAGCTGTGTAACTCGAGACGCTGGGGACGAGACCGAGCTGTTTCGCGCCAGTGTGGACTCAACCATTATAACGATACGAAGGGGTGGATCTGGAGCACGGTTTGTGATCAGAATATCCTTTTCATTATACAAATATTCAAATGTGATGCTTCAAAATATATAATCGACACTGTTAATGTATTTGAAAAAAATATATGCAACCGGGTCACAAAAGGGTTAGACTAAATAACCTGCTTTATACACTATTCCCCCTAACCTGATATGTGTGCGACTTGCTTACTTGACATTTCCCGCGAAAGAGTTTGGCGGGGGTACGTGGAGTGAAAGGGCGGTGCGATTGATGTTTTTTTTTTGTTTTTTTGTTTTTAACCGCTTCAACAACAAGATATACAAACAAATGCATGTACTTCTTGTACTACACTTTTCAGATTATTCTTCCTTATAGTTATTTTTCATTACAGAGAAAAAAAAAAACAATATGTATTTGTACCAGTCAAAAGTTTGGACACGTCTCCTGAAAGTGTTTTTATTCCTCTACTTGTTGTTATTTACAAAATTGTATACTAAAACCGAAGATATCCAAACTATAAAAGAGCATGTATGGAATTATAAAGTGAAAAGAAGCGTGTTAAATAACTTTTCATTTATTTGAAGTAGCCACTTTTTTCTTTGATGAAAGCTTTGAACACTCTTGACATTCTCTCAGTCAGCCTCATGAGGAAGTCATCTGGAACGGATTTCCATCTATCTCCAGGAGTTCCCAGAAATGTTGAGTGCTTGTTGGCAGCTTTTCCTTCACTCTCTGGTCCAATTCATTCCAAACCATCTCAACAGGATTTAGATAGGGTGCTAGTGGAGGCCAGGTCATCTGATGGCATGTGCTGCTAAATGTTGTGGTAGCCATGCTGGGTAAGTGTGCTCTCAAGTGAGACTAAATCACCAACAGTGTCACCAGTAAAATACAGGTACCACCCATTCACTTTCTCCATGTCTAACAAACACATGGCAGATAGAACCAAAATCGAATTCCAAAATCTAAATCTATTTGTACCCATCAGACCAAAGGACAGTTTTCCACTGATCTAATGTCCATTCCCTGTCTTCTCGGATTGACTGATTTCTTAAATTAAGAATGGACCGTCTTTTCTCCTGACTTAACTGAGTGTTTCTTGCTATAACATGGATTTCTACAGTTGTTGTAGTTACATTAATTGGACTATTGAATTTGAACCACTAAAAATGAATCTGATGAGAGCTGTCATCAAAGCTAAACATAGCTACTTTGACAAGCTAAAATATAAAAACATGTTTTGGGTTGTTTTAAACTGTTTTGTTATATATGTTATATATGTTCTTTTATAGTTTGTAGGTCCTCAGTATTAACATGCCATATGGAAACATATATTCATTTAAGAAAAAACACTGAAGAAGAAAATGTGTCCAAACTCTTAACTGGTAATGTATATCTTTATAAGCATGGCGTTCCTAAGGCCAGTATACATTTTAAGTGGCACAACATCAATACTGAAAGTATGGATCGCAAACCTTTTTTCTAAACCAGATTCAACAAACAAAAAAAGATGTCTCCACTCATTTTTATACTTAGTGGAAACCCCCTTTGTTCACAATTACTTATTATTATTATACGACCAAAGTAACACTGAAGATATTGCTACATTCATCTGCAGTTACTCCAGTACACCACCAGATGTCGACATTTGTCTTGGTCTATTCCGTATTTAGTCCCAATAAAGTTTAGTTTGAGTAAGAAAGACGTCTACAGAGTAATGCCCGGAACATTGGAGGGGGGTTTAAACTGTTCTATCATGGTGTTTATGGAATGAGAAATGGTGCATGTGGTGGTCCAGAAGGAAGAGTTTACTAAGAGTGCAGTATAAGTGGAGAGAGTTTCTGATAGGGAGATGAACGTGAAGCTGGAAGTTGAAGGCGCGATGATATATGTCATCAGTGCTTATGCTCCACAAATGGGCTGTGAGATGGGGGAAGAGAAAAAATTCTGGAGTAAGTTAGACGAAGTGGTAGAAGAAATACAAAGAAACGTGGTGGTGAAATTAGGAAGTGCAGGAAAGCATAAGAAGAAAGAGGTAGGAAAAACAGATTTGGGATCAACAGAGAGATGAGAAAAGAAAGGCAGGAGTACGAGGTGATGCGACAGCAGGTGAAGAGAGATGTGGCATATCAGGAGCTGTATGAGAAGTTGGACACTAATCCAATTGGCCAGGCAGAGGGACCGAGCTGGAAAGGATTTGCTGGGAGTATTTTGAGCAGCTGATGAACAAAAAAAATTAGAGAGAGAAGGGCGGATGATATGGAGAAGGTTAAGCAGGAAGTGGATAGAATTAGTAAGGAGAAAGTAAGAGCAGAAAGTTGGTTGGACCAGATTACATATTGGTAGAAGCATGGGGATGTTTTGGAGAGATGGCAGAGGAGTTTTTAACCAGATTGTTTAACAAGATTTTGGAGGGTGATAGGATGCCTGAGGAAAGGAGGAGTGTGCTGGTACCGTTTTTTAAGCATAAGGGAGATGTGCAGGCCTGCAGTAACTACAGGGGTATAAAGTTGATCAGTTACACCATGAAGTTGTGAAGTTGTTGCTGTGAGCAACAGTATGGTTTCATGCTGAGGAAGAGCATGACAGATGCATTATTTGCCTTGAGAATGTTGATGGAGAAGTATAGAGAAGGAATTTCATTGTGTGTTTGTGGATTTAGAGAAAGAGTACGACAGGGTGCAGAGAGAGAAGTTGTTGTATTGTATGGGGAAGTCTGGTGTGTCAGAGAAGTATGTGAGGGTGGTGCAGGACATGTATGAGGGCAGTATAACAGCAGTGAAGTGTGACAGACAGGTTTAAGGTGGAGGTGGGATTGCATCAAGGATCGGCTATAAGAATATTTGCAGGTACAGTGCAGGTGTGTGCAGGTTAAGTCTAGCAAGTTTTGTCATTGTTTAAAAATAAGAGATAAATACACAGTGTCTTACAGTTAACATTTTGAATATATTTAGGTATGAGTATGGCTCCTGTTTTATCTATTAGCATAATACAAATTTAAACCACAAGAGGTCAGCAGAATGCTAGCTATCTAGACAAATATTACTCTTAGGTATAATTGAGGAATTATCAACTGTAGTCCTAATTTTATATACAGTGTATGACCAGCATGAGGATCTTCCCCTACATGACACAGTTTTTAAAATGCTTTTTTGGATGCCTTTTTTTCTGCAGTGACAGTTTCCCTTCACTGGAACTAAGGGGCCCGGCCTGTTCCTGAATTACAATGACACTGTGCACAATGAACCGACTACTTACCAGGCCTCCTAAGTCACTATTATAATATATTATTATAATAATTTTTTATAATTATAAAAATGTGTGTGTGTGTATGTGTGTGTGTGTAGATAGATAGATAGATAGATAGATAGATAGATAGATAGATAATACAATTATTATTATATTATTATAATATATTAATTATAATATTTCTTTTCTATTTTTTCTATTGGAGGGTAATATAATCCTAAATTGGTTCTTAAGACAAATGACAAATATCTGTAGGTGCCTCACATCACTGAGTGTGCCAAATGTTTACCCTACAATATTAATCTGTCATTTTATTTTGCATATCTTGTTGATGTTTCCGGGTAAACACACAATCTGCACCAAAATCTGTGATACAACTTAAGTTTGCAACCTGTGCCAGCAAATTTATTCAAATTGCCATTTGCCTTCGTAATAACGTAATTCCTGTACACTTAAATATGTTATTCAGCTATGTGATGAATGAATACTACGGCCCTCAAAACACGAAACTCTAAATTATCATTCTGGTATTTATCTTGATATAAAGACTACAGGGTTGGCATAGCGGAGTCTGATGAAAGGCCAACAGTAGTGAGACAAAGTTGCCTCAGAAATACTTCACGCCTGATAAGACTCCTTGCTTGCTGCCCTAAAGCAACAAGCAACAAATCCTCTGCCCAGGCATGTGTGTGCTGTGTCACATTTCTTTTCAAAAGAGTCTACATTCTTTTCTACTCCTACAGGCCCTTGCACTTCTAGGCACTGTCACAAATTTCCCTATTTCACTAATAAAAAACAATAAGTAAACATCTGAACAGTTAGTGTAGCGGTTTGAAAGTGTACAGTTACTTAAACTATATTCTCTTAAATTTATAAATACTGTATATGTAAATCCATTTTTTCTTCAATGTGTGTGCAGGTTATCCGAGAGGTTATCAATTAGGGCCGCCTGGCTATAAACATATGGAAATGACCCATTAGCCCATTTCCTCTATTGCAGTTCTTGGTCTGTTTTATTAGCCAAATGGAGACACATTCTTTGTACACAAGCTTCATTAAATGTTCTTTTTTTATGTAAAACTTATGTTAATATGTGGCAGAAGTAAATTAGTTTATTAGTTTATTTTTCCACATAGTATGTTTAATGTACAGATTATTCTACTGATTAACTATTAAAATCATCTGTATTATAACAAATGACAAATCAAAAACTTTGGAGTTTTTTTTACATAAAATGATAAAAGAGACCTCAGCTGACTATTCCAATTATCTGATGCTGTGTATTTTGCAGTCAGTTAGGATGATTATGTTGTGGAAGCCCCTCCACCCCAACAAATTCTGACCAAGTTCCTGTAAAGTTCGTGCAATCACAAAGCACAACTATAATCATGAGAGATTTGCAAGGAGATAGCTCACATTTTCTTGCAGGAAAAAGTTCTAATTGGCCTTAATTTGATTGTTCCTAGTTTAGTCAGCATCCTCTTCCCTTTTAACTCATAACTGAGTAAAAAAAAATGCATCTAAGGAAATTAGACCAATTTTACCAGTAGAAGCACATGCTTGCACATCCACAAACAAACGAAAAAAATAAAGTTTTTTAAAAATTAAGGAAAAAACAAATTCCCAAAGGAAAAATTAAACATTTGTAGCACATGTGGATGAACAACATATCATTGGTACTGGCATGAGTCAGTTCTTATTTGATGTTTGTTATTCCATTTGATCTCTGTTATATTTTCCAGAGTGTGGGGAAATGAGATGTGGATGCTTTTTTTTATGGAAATAGTTTTGGGAGCCTGACAGGAAGCGAAAGTCTCTCTACAGCTTTAATGTGTGAGTTCATATGCGTGTGTTTTCTTGTGTTTTTATGATTACCAGAGCTATTAATGAAAGATAAGGTTATTGAAGTTTTAAAATCAATATAATATTATTATTATTATTATTATTATTATATTTAATATAATAATATACATTTTATTAAACAATCAATAAACACTCAGCAAAAATATAATCTATATTATTATACAATCATAAAATATGAAACAATACATTTGTACTTGAGGTAGACATAATCTAGGTATATCATGCATTAATAATTTGCACATTCAATATACTAAGAGGGGAAATAGACTAATACTTATATAACTATATAATAATTATATAATATCTATATAAACATAAACACTTATTTACATCCACAATTTGTTGTATAGATTTTCGTGAATGTGGAAATTATTTCATTCATTATTTATTCAGCATGTCCTGGCAATGCACACCTCCAGTTCAACATATAATAACAGACTGTTTGCTTGTATACGTGTGGAAGCAAGCCTAATAGCTGACAATGCCTCTTTCTCTGTAATTGCTATTCTATCTCAGCCTCCTAGCCAGCAGGGACTAACCCCTTATGTGTGTGCGTATGCATACTCTAACAAGGTCACATACTGCTGTATGACGCAGTATCTGCTAAGCAGCTTGTGACTGTTGTTGGAGCTACAGGTGTCCTGTGGATATCCCCCACATACTGCATATCCATTCTTTGTTGCAACTGTTTGTATTTCAGACATTCACCTCTAGTGTTCTTCAGGAAGTTGAATGCTTTTATCATAACCCTGTGTGGTCGAACAAACCATCTACATGGTGTCTTTAAAACACAACATCATGGTCCTGTATTCCTGTCTGCCTCACTCTGCCCTCATAGGGGAGGAAGTAGGGAAGGGGCATATCCTCATGTATCTGGTAGGCTTTTAATACAATATATACCTAATAGGAAGAGCCTTAGTAAATGTCCCCAATCTCATACCAGAGGTTCATGGGTTGGCCTGTCAGTGGTATATAAGTGCTATAAAATATTGGGCCCAACAGCTCAAAATCAGTTTGTATTAATTTTTATTTTCTTGTTCCAAAGATAAAGGTTTTCTGTCCACTTTTTAATTTCAGTCAGCAGGAACCTGCCCCTGAATACTCACATTTCACACATTATGAGTGGGAGATGCACTGCTTACTTTATCTTTTAAAAGGTTCTCGTGTAATCTGTTTTTATTTCCAGAACATTGTCATATTTGGACCACTTCCTGCTGTAGACTCTCACTAAAAAGCAAATCATCCAAAACTCACCCACTTTATCTTTCTTTTTCACACTGTGGCACACTAACTCATGGTAAACATCAAAATACCAAAGCAAAGAACACAATTTACTGGCATGGACCAGGACCTACCAAGACTACAAGTTGGACTAGCATGTGGCACATATAATCATGCTTGCCAGTAAGGCTGTCTATAGTTTCAGCTTCTGTTAAGAATGATTAGACTGATGACAGCAGTCACACTGCCTTAGGCTTGCTTGAGCTGCAGTCATTCCAGAGATGGGTCGTCAGCCTGCAATTGAACCCCAAACACTACAGATTGAAAGGTGTCCTTGCTTCAGCAGACAGAGGTTAGTCATTAGCCCTTTGGCAATGCTGCTGTTTTAAGTTGAAGGAGTCAGATTTGAATAATTTTCTCACTGGATAGATAATCACCAAACATTAAACATATTTCCTAAGCATATTTCCTATTTCCTTGCAGGAGCTGCAAGATTGGCACTGTTTGTCACCATTAGCTATTATCCCATGAGATTAGCTCTCCATGCTTAATTGTGGTCCAGCCCATTGTGGCCAAAGTTTGGATAGCATGGTAGTTGTTAGCATTTGTTGTTGCTGCTCCCAGGTATATATATATATATATATATATATATGCAACACGATTTGGTCATAAGTAGAGTAGGCTATATGTACAGTACTGTGAAATTATGCCGGAAGCTGGTAAAAATATTGTCGTAATGTTGAATGGTCGTAAGTTGCATAGGTTGTAAGTCGACTACCTGTATATACATGAATGCGAAATGTTGGGCAGAATGTACAGTAAGGTGTATAAAGATACACATAAATAAAATAGTGCAGATGTACGTAAAGCAAAATATGTGTGGAGAATGAGAAGTATAAAAGATATACTATGTAATATGTACATTGTATGTATAATTGTACAGAAGATATATACAGTGTCTTTACAGTGATCTAACTGTGTAGTGTAGAGTTCAGTAGTGTGATGGTGGATATAAAAAAAGCTGTCCCTGAACCTGCCGTTTCTGGTGCGTATGTTCCTGACATCTGCAGTGGTGAAGGTGTTCAATGGCAGGTAGTTGGCAGGTAGTTGACCACCCTTTGCAGGGCTTTGCGTTCACACACAGTGGAGCCTCCGTACCATACAGTGATGAAGTTGGTCGGGATGCTCTTGATGATGCAGCGGTGGAAACTTATTAAAATCCCTGGGGACAGATGAGCTTTATTGAGACTCCACAAGAAGTATAGGCGTTGTTGTGCCTTCCTAAGCAGAGCTGAAGTGTTCTGTTGCCAGGACAGGTCCTCAGAGATGTGAACTTAAGGAACTTTAAGGAACTTAAAGCTGGAGACTCGCTCTACATCAGTTCCATTGATGTTGACTGGGAAATGTCTCCTGCTGTTGGATTTCCGAAAGTCCACGATGAGCTTTTTAGTCTTTGTGGCATTGAGGGTCAGGTTGTTGGTGGCACACCATGCTGTCAGGCTTCGGATCTCTTCCCTGTAGGCCGATTTAACGTTGTTGCTGATCTGGCCAACCACGTGGTGCCATCTGTATACTTGATGGACCACAGTCATGGGTGAACAGGGAGTAGAGTAGTGGGCTCAGAACACAGCCCTGTGGGATGCCACTGTTCAAAATGAGGGTTGAGGATACCTGGTTGCCCAACCTAAAAGATTGAGGTCTGTTGGTAAGAAAATCCAGAATCCATCTGCAAATGGAGGTTCAGATACCCAGGTCACTGAGCTTAGTGATCAGTACAGTGGGGAGGACTGTATCATATAAGCTGCAGCTGGCTGCTACCTAGCCTCATAGATCTAGCAGTACATTTTTCACACATGGTTTCTCCAATTCAGCTTAATTTTTTGTAAAATAAACAATGACATGTAATATGTTATATGTTGTTGTTCATATCAGATTGTATTTAATTAATTCTTGATAATTACCAGATGGCTTTTTATTATGCCCTGATATATTAAACAATAGATACTACCATACTTTTTTTCACATGACTGTTAACGTACATGTAAATCTAGAGCAGGTGTCTTTATGAAACAGTTGATAACATATTTGCAGAATGATGCTACCTGTGTTATGGGAATTAATAGTATCAGGTTACATGGATGTTTGTTCCATAATGGTTAGAAGATCTGTTTTATGATTAGCAGTGCTGCCTTGGGGTAGAGCTACTTCTTTCTGCATTCTGACCCGACTGATGTCCTCACCTGTGAGCTGTTGCCTCACCAAAACAGCAGTGAGTGCCAACAAGGCTTCAGATGTCCATGTCACTGCCAAAATAAACAACAAAACCTTTACAGAAATTAGAATAATGTATTTATACAAATAATTTTTTCAAGAATTTCAAACTACTAGCCACATGTATTTCCTGTAGAACAGTGCCTCACTGAAAACTGAAAGAATGTCCCAACAGATAACTATTCCTCCCACTTATAAGTGAGGGGGAGATTTGGAAAGTATGGCATTACAGCTCAGTTGACCCTTGTAGGTGTGGATGAATTCCAAATCTTTTAAGTTTTTTTTTCTTTTCTTTTTTTTTTTTTTTACATTTTACAAAGAAACTATTATAGGGACTAAAGTTGTGTCAGTTAAGCGTTTTGGCTGTTTGACAAAACAAAGACTTGTTAATGTTCCTCATAAGGTTGCATGACCAAATAAAAGATGTACATGTCACTAAGAATAATGTAAGAAAAATAATTTAACTCTATATAACATTAAATAGATAAATAAATTAAATATATAACATTAAAAGAAAGCTTGCATTTTAAAAAGCATAATCAAAGACTTTATGGTGTCAGGAGTGGACAAGAATAGGCTTGCAGAATGATTGCCAGTCTAATAGATCAGGAAGGGAATCCAGTCCAATATAAAATATAAAGCACACTAAAGTAACAGAAAAATGTTGCTCTTACTTCTACTTACTTTCTGTGTCCTAGTGAACATATCAGACATTGGACTGGTAAAATACACTTTCTTTTCTCATTTTTACTGAAAAGAAACTATTGATGTTCCACTGGTAAATTTCAAAGTCCCCCTCCCTACCTCCTTTCTGGATTCTCCTACATGTTATTTTTCCCTCCCCTCAGTGCTCAGGCACCCCTCCTCCCAGCTGCTGAGTGGTCGTCCTGCTGGAGGCCGGCGTTCACATTCTCCTCACTGAGTGCAGAAGAGACTCTTTTTACAATATCACACAATCTCATAAAGGCACAGAAGCTTTTACACACTCACATCCAGATAGGTATTTTGGCAACATGTCCAAAAAAAGACTTTGACGCTTCATTGGATCTAGGTGGGCTATTTAACCCTTCTTTTTCTAAACATTTAAACCAGAAGGAATGGACTATCCAGTTGGCATATTCAAAATATGACAAACATCTAAATACTTCAGAAAGGAGGTTTTCGTTTTTTCACATTACTAAAGACTGCTGTAACACCTGTATTGGACTTTCACAATGAGCACAATACGAAGAAAACCGAGCATTGCTTTCAGCTGGCATAAATCATTCACCATCCTTACACCTTGGAGAAAAGGTAAGACTGACTACCTGCTTTGGCACCTTATTATGTGAGATCATGCTACCTCTAATTGGCAGAAAAAAACAGATGGGTTAGTGGCTGCAGAGTTATTTTTATGACTCAGGTGTCAGTGTATTAATTTATTTGTTAATTTATCTATTTATTGCAAGCAAACTGTGTTTCACACCTCTATTTGCCATACATTTGCAACTTTAATTATATTTAGCTAATGAGTATTTAAGTTTAGGAACTTATATTTAATAGATATAATATATCTAACATGTTAATATAATTACTTATTACTATATTAAGCATTTCAAAAAATGCTTTAGGCATTCAAGAAATATTATGTATTTACATTTTGTGTCTGCACAACAGGGTTTTAAACTTTCTACCCTAATTTCTTACAGTCTGTTTTGTTGTGGCTTTGTTATAACCAATAAAGCATGGCATTCTAGAATGTGATAATTTACATGAAGTAATCAGTTGACTTTAATTGGCAAGATTTAATTGAGCAAGATTTCTATTTTTCCCTATCTGTTACAAATGGGAATCAAATTAACATTTATGTGTAATATAAAATGGAGTGCTCTACCACTATAATTTGTGAAAGAACAATAAATGTTGAATTCTTGTGGGTTAATTAAGAGTTCATGAAGTGCTTGGAAGTTTCCTCAGAATTGGAAAATGCTGAAGAGCTGGATGCCATTTTAATTAAATTTTATATTCCAAAGATATACCACAAATGTTAAGCTGAAAGCAAAATATATTCTGTATTCTAAGATTTTTGCATATTTCTCCTTTGAAAAATAAATAATTTCTGTATTTTGAACACAACAAATGAGGGATTTCTTAGGTGAGATCGATGGAAACTTTAAGAGAAACTTTGAAACACAAAATTATTTAAATAAATGACTGTATTCTCCATTATAGATTCTCTATTTACTACTATTATTATTTGATGCACACTGTTAATTAGGTTTTAATGTATAAAGAATATTGTTGAGGTTCTAAAATAATTTTATGTGAAATAAATATTTTGCGTAAAACATTTATGTGTAAGTAAACCATAATTACAAAAGTGACATCACATGGGAATGTTTGTAAAAAGGCAGACAATGCCACAAACCTTTTTGTTTTGTTTCAGTAAATATTTGACTCATATCAAACCAGGGTTATTGGTGGAAATGACTCACTAATCCAGGTGTTGACAGCACCTCAATTTTAAGACATTTTGTATTATTTGCCAATCTGTTTGACTGTAAATCATAGAAGGTTTATAATGCTTATGAGTGCCTCTAGGGCTTGTAAGTATATATACATCTGAGGAAATCTCTACTGGAGTTACTGCTCCTGCACATTCTTTTCTTATCCTAACAATGTCAGATAATGAAAGACTGGACCTTTCCAGCTCACATTGATAATGTGCCTGGAAGGGCTTCTCAGGATTCCCATCCCAGCCAGGGAATGTAGGGGAAATACTCCATTATCACTCTAAGAGACAGACAGGCGAGAAGTGCTGAGCTTAAAGAAAGAGGATGGGGGAGGTGGGAAGGTGTGCAGCTGCATTTCGCACCTCATGAAACGTGACATCTGGTCTTTGTCATCTAATGTGAAGTTACACACGACCAAGGAAAAGCAGCAATTTTGTCAAAACCGTTTATCAACTGCTTAGAAAGTCTGAGCTGAGAATGACTTTTGGTCTAAAGTTTCACTCAAATCGGCTGAAGAATGCAGTCATCTTAAAAAATGAATTCAAATCCTGTCAGCCGGTGACTGAATTAGAAACACTTTGAGGAGGAGTGATAGTAGTAATTCTAAATATTAATTTGTCACTTTCACAACTTGTAAAATGAAAATATATTATTGATAAACAGCTCAGCCATACCCATTAATCAGTATTAAATGAAATGTAATATTTAAATTAAATATAAAATTAAAAACATTAATACTTTGTTGATGTGCAAGATTGGACACGTTGAACTACAGAAATTGCACCTTGTGGTCACTGAGTCTGACCACCCATGGTGCTAGTCAGCCTCTGACATTCTCTTAAGCCTTTTTAACCATGAAAAAGCAGACCTGTCTTAGCCTGCCTCTGACCTCTCCACCCAGGAGCTCAGCGTCTGAGCCATGGGACAGCCTAGTCCAGGGCTTAGAGAAATCTTATGTGAAAACCTCAGGCTTGGCCAATATGTATAACACACTAAGATTTTTTCAAGAGGTAATGCATAATTTCAGTTGGTGCAGGTCTAAAACGATTTGGTTTGAATTTTAACCAAGCACATTATATTTTTTCTTATACAAAAATTATACAAAAGACACTTAGAATGATGGTTCTCTGTTCAGAGCTGTCTCTTGTCAGTAGTCACTTCAGATACAGACTAGGTAAATCTGACTAGGCTACAGTCTTTTACTTAAGACTACATATCTATGCTTTTATCACTGGGGCACTCATCGCGTAAGTGTTCTTAGTCAGCAGACCATAGGAGTTTTTGCTTGTTAAAAAAAACAAACTCTTTCCAACTGCTTTTGTTCTGAGAGCAACACCTGACATTAAACAATCCAAGGCACTGAGTCAGACTCTGACAATGACATCATTAAAATAAATTAGAGACTTTGCACAAATAATCTGTGATGAAATACATTGTTGGGGTTGTAACTTGGTAATAAAGAGCTTTAAATTGTTGGTTCTGCATGTAACACCTGTTTCAATGCAGCAAGCAAACAGAAGGTATTTCTGTTTAGTCAGACAGAAAGTTTTAGACATTGTTGCAGGAAGCTTTGTCAGAGTGCAAGACTCTTCTTCACCACTCTTTAATAGTATGACTATAATTAAGAAGCTGTTTGTTAAAAAAAAAGACATCAGATACATAAATACATGGAACCAGTCTACCTCAGCAGGACCTAGTACATAACATTTTACAATGTTACAAACCTTCTACATGCAACTACTACTGTTTCTTGCATTTACATCAAAACTTTGTACATTTGTATTTAGTAATCACATCTTTTGTTTTCCTGAAGCCCGAAATTTATTTCATAGGCCGCTTAGAGGTTTCACAGAGTATGTACATATGATGGTAAATTCTTGAATTGTGGAACCTCATGTCCATAAGATCACATCAACAAAATAATTAATCCAGTTCTCAAATGGCTAATCAATTATTCTTGATTCTGTCAAAAGAATGAGCATGACTGGTGTTAATAATTGACAACATGTGTTTTAAATTGTGAAGCCACACAAAATGTCCACATTGCTTACAGATATCTACTGTCTTTCTGTTTCATATCAGCAGTCCCACATTCCTAATCATTACTGAAGTTGAAAAATCAAAGGAAAAAGCTTCATAACTCCATAACTCTTGATTGAGCACTGACTTTTTATATCAGCATAACATGTGCGGGATTTTCCACTAGTACAGAGGGGGAAAAATCATGTCCCCTAAAGCCAAACAACAGCTCCAGGTGGGACATGACAAAAATACTTGCTTTCCAAGGGGAAAGAACTGGGCAAGAAAACAAGATTAAAGCGGTATGTAAAAAGCCTAATGTTTTGGTTTGTAGAGGATTGAAGCCCAATTTCCATGGACATTATGGGTTCAGGTGCTTTTGAAATAATTTACTCGCATAAAACCTCCTGGCGATAAGAGACCAGAAAATGTGGGTGGTGTACTTTTCCAACAATGGTATTAACCTGCTTTTTCTGCTTGTTTGTATTTTTACTGCATTCATACTCTGGTGCACGTACGACCTCAGCATTAGTCACATTCCTGCCTGCCAGGGTCTGGATGAGGGCCTGTTTGATCTCTCTATACCAGCAGCCAGGTCTTGGGGATGTTAATTGAAAACCAAGGGGGATTGAGATGCAGATTGCTTTCTCCTACAGAGTGGCCAAAAATGCTCCACCATCAGCAGTTCTGTATTTCTTGCTGGCATACACTGCTTATGAGGAAACAGTGTATGGCAAACCGTATTTAAATTATATTAGCTCAATTTGTTCTGCCACTTTGACAACAAAAAATCCAATTACTGCCTGTTTGTTTATTTGTTGTGCTTGTTTAGTGAAATGAACCTCACATTTTGCACTGGGAAAGACAACACATATTCAAAGCTAGGAATATGTAATACATTAACCACTACATGTAGTGTTTTTCAATGTGCCCTTGTGTATACATACAATACCTAAACCAACTATGCTAGAAAAATATGATGAGAGACAGAGTCATGAGAGACAGAGGTAGACTGGTAGACTGGCTGTCAAGAGCATATATCGTCCAAGTTTATGTTGCGCTTGTATTGATATCCCAATGGGAGTTCATGAGAAAAAGCGGGCAAAACACGGCCATTGTTTTGAATTGTGGAAAAAACCTAGACCAGGAGCTTTTATGGCCTCGAATAATTGAAATGGTATCAGTGTTTGTGCAGTGCCACTAAAATCTAAAAACAACTACCCATTTGAATGAAAATAACACATTCTTTTCTCAGGCATGTTAACTGACTGACTATTTTTAAACGAAAAACTTTTTGTGATCCTGACAATGTACTGATTTACTGAATATAGTTTATATGACTCTAAATACTTTAAATCAAGTGTTCAATAAATCATATGAATGTAACAACAAACAGAAAAATCTGAAAACATGTTTTTTAAAAGGTCGAACCTATAGCTATTGCTTAAGGGATCAGAGACAGCGGTCTAATTACAGTTTCCAGATAGATAATTTCTGAGTCTGCTGTTAAAACACTTAGCTGTTTGGGAAGGGAGCTTATTATTAAGCAGACCAGGTAACAGGTCTTTAAAATTCTGACAAAAAATAAATTCTTGACAGACACCTGAAAAGTATCAGATTGCTGAAGGTTAGAAATAGGAGAAGTCACATATGACTGAGCCCTGTAATGTCATTAAGCAAGTCACAAGATCAAAGCTGGACAGTTCAGTGCAGGAGACAGACATATCTATGGGCTCACTGCATCCTGGGGCTTGTGTGGATCTCTGATGTTTAAGAATGCTTTATAGTGTAAAAGATAAGCTTTCATCACTGGGAATTTTTTTTTCCACACAGGCCCTCATATACAGTTTTTGTCTGCAGTGTGGTCAGAATCAGAAGTTCAGAGCTTTTCCAAAAGGAGAAAAGAGCATTTTCCATATACATGCACCTATTCTGTCACTGAGTACCTACATATCTTGAAAAAAACAGACCCACTTGTATTCATATAAACGAAAAATCCAATCACACTCATTGCTATATATGTGATTTAGACTATTTTCTCATTTATTTAATAATTTACTCAAACACTGGGCGGTAACAAATTCCTCTTTTTCCTTCCTTCCTCAAACACGCAAAACTGGATAATAGCTTTTTGTTTTTGTTGTATTAGTACATACCATGATATATTGAGCAAAGTGATTAAAAACACATTTTGTTGTTCTTTTTGCAGGCAAAGGGGATGTGGTGTTAGAAAGTGAGGTTGTACTGACAAAGATGAAGCTCCTCAAAAACATCCATGAGAAACTTCTAAATACGGAGGACTCTGTATCAAACATATCCATGTCTGAACAGGATATTCCTTTACCACTTCAAGTCGAAGAAACAATATCTGTCAACAGTGCGGCACCTGAACCAAAACTAGTAGAGTCAAAAAAAGACTATTTGACTGCAATTTTTTCCAGTTCCCAGTTGCCAGGTTTGTACAAATTTGAATCAGAGGACTCTGGGGTAGAGATGCCTAGTGGAGCGAACTCACCGTCTACTCCAACAGGTTCAGAGCAGAGCTTTGTTGTTCACAGTAGAGAGTCTTCATGTGACTCTGGAAATCCAAACCCTCACATCCAAGCCAGCAGTCGTCTCCTCTCACTGGAAAAGAGTGCAGACTCTTTAGAGACTGAACCAGCATCATGTATATGTGTCCAAGAAACTAATCTCACAGTATTACAAGACAGACCGGAGGATGAGATGGATAATGTCCTGCTGGAGGTTGTAAGAGATTCAGAAAGGTTAGAGAACAGAACTGAAGTGGAAGCCACAGAAAGCTGTGAGGACGGCTTAGTATGTACACAGACAGAAGATACGATAATAAAGAGTGATGCTACTGAGAACACAGTCTCAATTATCCATGCCATTGACACATATGATAAGAACATGGATTTGCCACAGCGGCCATTAAGGAAAAGTACAACGAGTGACAGTCTGGATGAATACATGGACGAGTGCTGCAGGCTTAGTGAGGTAACTATAACAGTTTACCAAATTTGGATGGTATTTACTCAAAGACTTAGGATTGTTCTGGATTTATATAAACAGATCACCACTGTCTATGCAGCTTCACAGTAACAAGATGTTAAGAGGAACAATACTTTTACAAGCAAAATGTAACATTTAGGCATTAAAAGTAATTATTTTGGCAAGCACCACATCTTTATTCTCGCAATGTGCTACTGATAAATGGGTTATTATACTTTTTGTGTTATGTTCAGTATTTTCTTTTGTTGATTTAAGAGTTGGTCTGGGCTTTGAGAGATGAAATCTTAAACACTCAAATAGGAAATTCATACCTGGCTTATGTAATAATACAACTTGAAGAACACACATTAGTTTAATATTCAGGTATTTTGGTATCACTATATATAATGCTTGATTTCGATAATACATTTAAAAAACCAACAGAAGCACATTCATGATACTCGTTCAATATGAACAGTGTTCTCATTCATGTAGATGCTGGGCAATGAACTCCACCTATTCTGCACCTGGCAGCTGGGCTATAACCTGTCTGATTTGTTGAACATGTATTCCTTTCATGTTTAAGTAAACCATTTCCAAGTAGCCAATGCCCCAGACAAACGAGGTTTAACCAATGGATTTCACTAGTCGTTATGTAGATTGCTTTTTCTTTAAGCTGGTCGTTTGACTTAGATATTGGCACCCACCTGAGGTAAATGCAGTGTTTATATCTACAGAGAACTAACATTACCTAGCTAGGATGGCTAGAAATATAAGATATCGCATAAAGATAATCAAAGATCCTTCATATAAACTCACCTGTTCTTATTTATCTTTAGCATGGTCAACTAGTTCAAAATCACTAAAATTTAGAAGTAAATAAATTTTTTTTATTTTGGCTTCTCCCATCAGGGGTCGCCACAGTGGATCATCTGCATGTTCGAATTTGGCACATGTTTTTACTCTGGATGCCCTTCCTAACGCAACCTCCCCATTTATCCGGGCTTGGGACCGGCACTAAGAGTGGCTGGGGTTGGTTCCCTGACCGGGGATCGAACCCGGGCCGCAGCAGTGAGAGCGCCGCATCCTAACCACTAGACCACCAGGGACCCGCAAAAATTTAGAAGTGAATAAATAAACGATATTACTGACATTATGTTAATGGAATGCCATAATTATCAAATACATAAGCAAAATATTGACTAGCTAACAATAACATTACAGCCATAAAGTAGAGGTGAAGGCAGATGCAAATGCAGTTTTAAGTTTTGTTAATGATCCTGGATAACAAATCTTAAAGATTGTATTTTTTTCAAGAAACTTGCAAGGGGTAAGGCAACCGATAAACATTAAACAGTGAAAATTGTTAAATCACAAAACTAGAATAGCAATTCACAATATTAAATGCTTGGAAGGTTAAGTAATGGGTGTAATGATATATGTGGAAATATAGAAATTTTTAATATAAAGTTGTGATCGGTGTTTGGGTTTCATTAGAATGCCAGTGACTGCAAAAGTGACCAATTTCATGGATGCTGAGAAGTGTAGTCAACAATTCATCAGCAGCATATATAAAAATGTCTGCTGGTAAATCTTTGCCAGCTTTAGAATTACCTTTAAATTACACTCTTTATTAACAGTAAAATGCTATTATAATAAATAAGACAATTAAGACATAACACAACCTTAAAGCAACAATAAAATCATAAATATGCCTTGATCATTTTGGTCAACTAATAAGAACAATACAAAATAACTTACTAAAGTGAACCACCAGCTTGTGCAGTAATAAATATCTTTAAGCAGCTGTTAGCTGGTTAGGCAGGATTTTTAACCAGTGTTTCTTTTTTAATACATACAACATTTGATTGAAGAAGTATTTGTAAAATTTGTCAAACTTCAACAAAATACAACAATAACTCTGGCAAAGCCTACATTGTATGGTTGCCTTGAGGTTGAAATGTACTAATCCAACCGTTAGACTGAATTCCTCAGAGACGCCAGAACAAATAAACATTAAATGTCTGCCACTCCTTACCAATGAACAGAATGTTTGGTTGTTTTCTCCCGAGCGTCTGCTGATCCAAACAACTCAGTGACATACGCAGTAATAGCACTTCAGTTTGAATGAGCAGGACAAGCTGCTACAAACTGAGTAGGCTGTCATATTTACATTTTTTGGCTCACATTTAAAATGTTGGAGCAATTTCCATTTGACTGAAATCTACACGTTCTTTTAATGTCAGCAAAGACACAATTACTGAAAGGTTACATAATAAAGAATAGTCTTTATTTAGCATAAGTGAAGATCATTCAGCTTTCTGTAAAACCAATGAGAGCAGTATCAGATCTACTGTATGTATTAATATCACAAGGTATACAGTGTGGCAGTTTTAAGTCAGTTTTAAACAGTGAATATAATAAACACTAAACAAAACTCATCTAATTCTCAAATAGCATTTTTGTTTAGAAGCCACTCTACATCTTCCAATAAAAAGTCTGACGTGTTGACTTGATAACACATCTGGCAAATAAATATGGTTTCCAATAAAATCTCATTTAAATTTTTTGGAACCAAGACTAAAATTTGACACTACAGGGCTTTCGGTTGAGTACATGTGTACCAAATACAATCCTTTTAACGTACAAAACATAGTTAAAATCTGAGTTGCCTCAGGAACGTATAAAGTGACCGGCCGTAAGTTTTTTTTAGTTTCCACTTCTCACTTGAAAAAATGAAAAGATTTGTTTTGCGCATTCATGAAAACGCTTACGAATCAATAGCGCTAGCATTAGCCGCTAACAAGGAAGTGTTTAATTCAAGATTAACGATTTTTTTCACAAACATGGTTATATATAGGATACAATTTGCAGTGAAATGAAATGGTAAAAAAAAAATAATAATCTTGAATCCATAACACTAGCGTTAGCTGATAGCCACTTGCTGGTTAGCGGCTAACATTAGCGCTATTGATTCTTTATCATTTTCTTTGTGGCTTCAAAAATTTCTCTTAAAAGGAAAAAACCTGACATTTAAACTTGAAAACATGCATTGCCAGGGGCGTAAAATGAAAGATTTGTTTTGCGCATTCATGAAAACGCTTACAAATCGATAGCGCTAGCATTAGCCGCTAACAAGGAAGTGTTTAATTCAAGATTAACGATTTTTTCACAAACATGGTTATATATAGGATACAATTTGCAGTGAAATGAAATGGTAAAAAAAAAATAATAATCTTGAATCCATAACACTAGCGTTAGCTGATAGCCACTTGCTGGTTAGCGGCTAACATTAGCGCTATTGATTCTTTATCATTTTCTTTGTGGCTTCAAAAATTTCTCTTAAAAGGAAAAAACCTGACAATTCTGCATATCGAGGGAGTGAATCAATGAAGAATGAAAGAAATGGAGACGTTTGTTAAAAGTATGCTGAAATAAGTAGAACAGTTAAGAAGCTCACGTCTTTAGAAAATGAAATATTAAATGTAAAACACACACACATACACTTCTGTATTAACCAAATCGGGTCTAACAAATTATTATTTTTCTTTTAATTTTTTTATTATTTATTATTTATTTTGTGCCAATTAAATTGAATACTTAATTAGATTTATTATGCATAGTGTTCTCTACCATGGCCATGACATGGAGTGTGTTATGTTCTGCTTCTGTACAGTACAGTACTGCTGTCATGGACAGTGTGTGTGGTGTAGTTTTCTGTTCTTTTTATGGAGCCGCACATCACCCAGCACCTTTTCATCTGTGCTGAGTGACTGTGCAGATGTCTGAAATGAATGAAACCAGCATAGCAAAATGTCCCTGCGGTCTAAAATCTATCATTCCCCTGCCTACCTGGATGCGTCAAGCAGGTGTCAAGCTTATATTACTCAGTTATATGTACACAGTTAAAATGCTTTTTCTGTAGTTTCTTTATGTTTTAAAGGCTTTTAAATTGTGTTTTTAAACAGTGTTTCTGGAGTTTAGAGCCACAGTGACGACAGGCAGACTGGGCAGTCAGCTCTAGCTTCATCATTACCTGTCAGCACACCTAATAAACTAATTCCTCTGCCCACTAAACTGAGCTCTTGGACTGAGGAAAGGGATATTGGAACGGGGATTTAAGATATTTTTTCCATCCGCTTCAAACACAGCAACTTCAAAGGGTTCCGTGCTACTTTTCTGCTAATCTGATTTGTTTCCTCCTTATGAAAGTATAACATAGCTGCAGTGCTGCTTTTAAGGAAAGGGAAAGGGGCTATGCTGCAGAGATGTCTGTACAAACTGGCCACATCAAAAAACTGGAACTTTTATGGCAACAGAACTTATAAAAAGGATTTGATTTCCAATCCAACCTTATGGCTGTGGCTCAGTCTAGCTGAGGCTTCATGTGACATTCAAAACATGTCATGTAATTACACAAAAATGTATATACATAGTGTAAGAAGGCAAAATAGATTGGGTTATTTCCATGCTTGCATCTATAAATGTATAAATCACAGCCTGGTACTGTTGGGTGTCATTAGCAGTGGTTCGCGTCCATAGACTTTGTTAGCAGGAGAACATTATTAACGACAAAGCTTTAAACAACATTACAAAGAGCTACAATCACTCTTGATTCATGCTATAGACTAATCTAGCAAGACTTTAGAATAACACTTTAATAGGCACAACATATCCAGCATACACTCTAGCAGTTCATTGTCGTGGTTTTAGTCATACATTGGTTTATGAAATTGGGATTCAGCAACATATTTACCGTAGTGACATCTCATAAATAAATAAAAAAGATAGCAAAAATACTGCTTTGTACATATTAGACACACTAATCATTTGCCCTTTATAGAAATTTTATGTATTTTATTCCAAATGTTTTTTATAAATCAAGGAGTATACTAGTCCACTGAGGTAGTAAAACCACATCCACCATTTCTGAAACAATAGACATCTATTAGCCCCCATAACGTTACACTGTAAAACTTCACAGCCCCATTAATTAATGTTAATTAATTTCTTTTATATATTTTATTTCTTTTCCAACTCTGATTATCATGACAACACTTGCATTTTGAAATCACTATGTTTTGAGCTGAAACAAAGGTTATTTTTAGGTTAAGTTTTTAAGAAAACTTCAGTATCACACCTGGTTTTGCGGATCCTCCCTCAGTCATTTATTTTTATCCAGATGGAAAATATACTTTTAGTGGGGGTTATCAGCTCCAATAATGGAAGGCTAAAATCCAGCACATCTTGTGATTTTTCTGTAAAAAAATAAATGTAATTCGAATCAACTGTTAATTGTCATGCTTAGGTAATTGTTTTAGAGAGAAATACTGTAGCAAAATTGTAGCTTTTTTACTATGTTTGGTTGTATTGGCATGATTTTTTTCTTTGTTTAATCTTAAGGAGCTGTTTTGGGAAAGCTTTATGCCGATGTGTACATATGCTGAATGATAGACATTGTGCTGCTTGTGTGGCTCTTCAGATCAGTCTAAATGTTTGTCTCACATCATAAATATTTGAACACAATTACATAATCAGTAAAAACTATTCAGTATGCACAGTTTACATGAGAAAACAACTTGACTTGTTTACCTCAGTACACAACTTTGAAAACATGTATTCACATATTTGACAGTTGTTTTCACTTAGTTTGCTCTGGTTACTACAAAAAACACACCTTTTCCCATATCTTTCACCCCACCCCACATCTGGCTGGTCATTCCACTCGGATGGAGTCATGATTAGGAAAGTATTTGCGCATGAGCGGGGTGCTGTAATCTCTCTAAGGAAAATATGTTTTTTTTCCAACCAGGGTTCTTCGAAAGATCATCAATTTGATCTATACTTTTTACAAACTCTAACTCTAAAGAAATATATATGTTGCTCGAATACCACCCAAACTATAACAAAGCTGTTTTTACTTGGACTGACAATGAGTCATGACAACCTCCTGACTTTGAAAAGTTATGGGTCTTACGCACAATATAATAACAAAACTATTGAGCCTTCATTAGTGTCAGTTTGTGGAATAATGTGGCCGTCTTATTTGAAGGGAGAGGAAGTGAAGGGTGTGGGGCTTTCCCGAGCACTTCCCTTTTCCCCTTACTCAGGACACAAGGGATCCTGAGAAGGATAAGATCTGCTGAACCTCATCCTTAAGACTAAGAGACTAATAGAAAAAACTAATGACTGGCTTTCCCTTGTTTTTATTACACAGCATGTGAGAATGTTTACATCATCCTGTAGGATTTTTGGATTTAATAACTTTAAAAACCTGAAGCACTTGGTAATCTTTCACCTGCAGTCTGATACACAGAGAAGTCAATTAACCAAAGAACAACAAATGAATTAATCAGTCATATAATAAATAAAGTAAATACATAGTCACACTTTTTTGCTTGTATAGATACTTAATTTGAAATGCAACACTCAGTGGGAACACTGGGAATCAGTCTGTCATAGGGCACCAAGCACACATATTTTGACACTCATTCACACCTAGGGGAAATTTCACCTTGCTGGGAATATTTTAGGAAGGTGGGAGGAAACTGCCGAACCCAGAGGAAACCCATACAGACATGGGGAGGACATTGTGCCAGTGAATATTAATTGCCAAAATATGGTTATGGTTTCTTAACAAAAATGTTGGCATACTGTATTTTTATGGGATATATAATGGCAATACTCAAATATTACTATAGCTTATGGTCATAAGTGTGTAACCATGACCTTTTAAGAATCGCACACTCCGTCAAAGGAAATGACTGATGTCAGGTCCCAGAGTTTTTGCTCCCTGTTATGATTTTGTCTTCTATTGTTTAGCCTTTGTGTTTCCACTGATGGTGGGCTTGGGGATGTAAGTGGCACGGAAAAGCTTTCTGGAGGAAAAAAAACCCTGGACCTGAGCTCATATCCTGCTTTTGTTGGGGTGCTTTGTGGAATGTGGATAATTGTATAAATATTTGTTCAAAATTTCCTTTTTATATTTTGTAAAACATGGGCATTTGGAGTTTATGCAAATTACAAATCAACAGATTTGGCTTCAGTGGGTTTCTTGCCCACAATTAATGCAGTGACTAAGGCTTAAGAAATGCATAATAAAAGCATAATATTTGTAGAATCATGACATTGTCTAAAAAATTGTGGTTGATCACTCCACAGTGGTGGCACAAACCTTGGGTATACAATTCGAACCTTAAGCATAGGTGATTTTAAATTAAATTTAAACTAAAATAGCACCATGAACAGTGTTGCACAAACATGTTTTAAATGCATGCTAGGATGTCCATACAAATGGATTGCAATATCCTAAGTCAATATATATAATTCTATATAAAACAATAAAATATATATATATATATATACATACACACAGTACAGACCAAAAGTTTGGACACACCTTCTCATTCAAAGAGTTTTCTTTATTTTCATGACTGAAAATTGTAGATTCACAATGAAGGCATCAAAACTATGAATTAACACATGTGGAATTATATATGGAATTATATACATAACAAAAAAGTGTGAAACAACTGAAAAATGTCATATTGTAGGTTCTTCAAAGTAGCCACCTTTTGCTTTGATTACTGCTTTGCACACTCTTGGCATTCTCTTGATGAGCTTCAAGAGGTAGTCACCTGAACTGGTCTTCCAACAGTCTTGAAGGAGTTCCCCGAGAGATGCTTGGCACTTGTTGGCCCTTTTGCCTTCACTCTGCGGTCCAGCTCACCCATAAACCATCTCGATTGGGTTCAGGTCCGGTGACTGTGGAGACCAGGTCATCTGGCGCAGCACCCCATCACTCTCTTTCTTGGTCAAATAGCCCTTGATACCTTCAGTGTGACTCTACAATTTTCATAGTCATGAAAATAAAGAAAACTCTTTAAATAAGAAGGTGTGTCCAAACTTTTGGTTTGTACTGTATATATGTATATACTTACAATTTGGGAAAAAATAAATGGTGTGGCTCTTTATATGAATGGACTGCTGGCTATCATCAATGTTTTTAAAAAGAGCAATACTGTGAAGAAGTAAACATGCACATGTTTCTTTAATGATTTTACTAGCATTAGAGCTCATTTTAAACACGTGTTTCAAATGTGCTTCTACCACTGTTAAAAAGTCCAAATAAAATTTCATTGTAAAATGCCTTTTAAAATGTTTGGTGGGAATAATCTCATGCTTTGGCATTTACACACTCACTAACATGCCACTACGTGTTTTTTAAGGTACAAATTTCCTATGGCATCCAGTCAATACACTTTCTTTTAGACTTTCTACATATTATGTTGCAGATTTGTTCTCATCAGTTCTTAATTCTAAATGTAATTTTTGTTTCCATTCTGTATGTCAGGTAAATCAGGCTCAGGCCAACCCATTGGGCTCAGGATTGGGCTATTTAGAACACATCTGCCAGCTCATTGAGAAAATCGGGCAGCTTCAGGAGCACAACCTGAAACTGCAGAAACAGATCTGTGTCTTGCAGAAGGACAGCACGATGAAAAAAACTAAAGAGGTAGGTCCTTTTTTCTTTTTAAAATAAAAAAACAAAATTACAGAAACAGACACATCCTAAGCAATAATCACTGCATTTACAATAGTTAAGACACATTAGGTTTAGTTTCAGTAACACTAGAAAACTAATTTAATAGTAAACCCAAACTAAAGCTATGTTCTGTCTATGCTTAACGAGAAATTTCAGCATGTCGCTTTAGAGAAAATTAAAGCAATCGAATTATTATTATTATTATTATTTAAAAAAATGTTTAGATTTAAACTTAAGTTTAAATCTATCATGCTTTATATCTACCTCCTTAAGTGAAAGAGTATTTGCAGCCTCCATGTAAATCCAGCAGTTTTAATAAGCTGTTTTGTTTTTTTTTGTCAAATAAAAGTACATTTAATGCAGCTTTGGTTTTTTTGTATTGTCTCTTGTTGATGCAAATGCACTTAATGCACTTCCTGCAAGGAGACATTGGAAATAATATCATCCTATAGTCCAGGGGTGTCAAACTCATTTCGCATCGTGGGCCACATACGGCCTAGGGAGATGTCAAGTGGGCCGGACCATTAAAATTATACCATACTCTGCTATAAATAACCAAAATATCATGTCTTTCCTTTGTTTTGGTGTAAAGACCTGCTATAGTCCAATCGGTCACATTTATTTATTTTAATTTACAAGTTGCTGTGAAAAGAATAAAGACCATGCTGTATTATCATCTACTACATGAACAGTGAGTGAGAATGTAAAATTCAACACTGGTGTGATTCACCAGTGTTACAAACTACCTTGGTCACTATTTCCTTAGTAGAAGTTCATCTATGGAATGTATTATACTTCCTTGATCATCCTTTACCCACCTTTGTCCCACTATAGACATCTACCCTATGACTAAAAACCCATGCCAGCACATTGTGTAGATGTCTGTCTACCCTTTAAAGACTTTGGCTACTGTGAGAGTTGTTTTGTTCATGGTTTTCTAGAAAGTCTGTTCCAAACTGGCAATGTCAGGTTGGGCGCTGGGTCCGGAAAAGCTTTTTGCGACACAGTATGTGAGCCCAGCAGGGAGTCGCACTTCAAAGTAATCAAAGAAAGAGAGGCGAAAGTGAGGGATTGGCATAGGCAGCCATTCTGAATTAAGACTAAGAATCCTCTCATTTTCAAGTTCCTAGAGTTTCATTATCACATTCTGGTAAAAGACTTTAAATATTTATAAATCTTTTTCTCCCTTCCTGTGTACATTTTATCCTATTCTGGAAAGCTATGTGGCAACAGTGGTGTGTTTTCATAGCAACTTGATATCTTGTACATGTTCTGTAACCTAAATGAATGCTCCATTTTTGCCCCTTTTGGTGACAGTTGTATGAAGCTTTAGCAAACATGGGTAGAAGGTAATCACCAGTGGTATTATATTCTTAAACAAAACAATGCTTTCAATGGTGGGCAAAAGTAGTGGACCACACTGCTTGTTCATTCTCTCTGTTATGTGTGCATGATGGATGAAAAGGCAAAGGGGCCACAACACGCCATCACACACATCAAAAGACAGGGGAACTCTGCTGAAACGTGCCCCAGTCTCTGTAATAATGGGCCCAGCTGACATGCCAGTCTCCTCCCTGCTGCTTCTAGCCACCCTCCTCTGCACACTCAAGACAGCCTTTCATTTGTAGTCATTATAATCCTTCACAACCCAGACAATAAGCAGTTACCACCTACATGGTCTCATTTCTCTTACTGCTCCACTACATATTATCAGTGTAGTGTATGACAAATCTTGACAGTGGAGAGAAATTGTGAAAGGAGAAATGGCACTGATTTTACATATACTGTATGCTGATAGTAGAGGTATCACATTACTGCTGTGCATTTCATAAAAATGCAGGAAAATATTTTTTTTATTTAAAAAAATCAGACATGAAATTATCAATAATACAAGTACACATAATTGCTCAAATTATTTAAATAAGAAGGTCATGGCCTTTTTTCTGTACATCGTGCTAATGTGGGCTACACTAATGTTTATGAATAATGTTGTCTCTCTAAATGTGGAATATGTATGTTGATTTACACCACAGCATTACAGCATGAGGACAATACCAGGAAAAAGCTATGGTTTCTCACACAGCTGCTGTTTTGTTAAAGTTAAAATAGCAAGGGCGGTCCTAGAAGGTTGTGTTAAAGATAATAATAAATTAGTCTTAAGTTACATAATATCTTGATTATTTGGTATCTTCTACCATGTGCAATGATCTTAAGAAAAATCCACAGGCTGGGAGAAATTAGCAATGCTGAAGCTGAATTAGTTCATAGTGTATTTACTGTATGCGCAATGACAGTGATGCCAGCTGATTATACATAATGAAATGCTCACTGGATTTAAGTTGAGTATTATTCAGCTTGTGCTGCTAACATATCTTTTACACATCATCAGAAACGGAACACGGTTGATTACTGGCCTTGGATGAGTCTCTAACAGTGTGAAGACTGTAGGCACATATAGTCTAATCAAAACATAGAATAAACATAGCATGGGTTTTATAGACTTCAAATACTTAATAAATTACATATCATTAATGTAACTGTCTGGCCATGTGTGTGTGTGTGTGTGTGTGTGTGTGTGTGTGTGTGTGTGTGTGTGTAAAATCTGCTTATATGCCTCTTTATTTCACAATTGATGAGGCCTTGTCATATGCACAATCACAAAAATGACCTTTATGCTACTGATACATATTACATTGTAGTCTAATAGAAGATTTAAAATGAGATTTATTGGCCATGTTTGCCTGAGAATGCGATGAATTTGTTGCTGGTTTAAAGCCAACCAACAGTGCACATTTTACATAGAAGCACTGCATGTCATGTTCCCATTTTTCTGTTAGCGAAATAACCCTTTTGTTTAGAAAAATGAAATGTACACAAATATTTAAGCCTACCTAAAGTAGAAATATTACCAAATTATACTTAGGTACACTTTCAAAGTATTTCTTCTTTGATACTGCACATTACAGCAGACAACAAAAGTTCGTGATGGCTAGCATCATTTTGCACTTACATAAATATGAAACAGATGTTGAGCATACTTTGGCTCAGCAGCCAAGTATGTTATGCTGAAGGACTTTTCTTGACCCATGGGTGTGAACAATAACAAGCTGAATTATCCTTATGTGTACTCTGACCCCTGTGGTTCAGTAACTTATCATTATTATTACTGAATTGAAATGAAAGCTGCTAAAACAGATCATCAATAGCATCTGATTCCTGTTTGTTTCAGGATTTCTTTTTACAGCATTGTCACTGTGGAGCAGGCAGCTTGGCTTTTCAAGAGTCAAAGAGACTTTCACGCAGTGACTACACCAGCCTAACAGCATCTAGCGGCACACTGTCTGACCTATCCACCATTCCAGAGGGCACACATATCCCCCTCAGGCCAGCCTTCAGCGGTCAGTACAACACAAATGTGAGATAGTTTGGTTGTTAACAAAAGTTACATTAGGATACTGCTGCATCTGCTGCATTTAGACCAGCAATTGCATAAATGCCAGGATTGTTTGGAGTGTTTTTTTTTATCTCAAAAGCATCAAAATGGGTTCAAAATCTCTGTGAACCAAATGAATTAGTACTTGTAAAAAAATTTGTAAATTATTACTCACTACATAATAAAGGTTTACGTATGACTGTAATGTGATGACTGGGGAAAATTTGTCTTGTTTTACACAAACCACAGGGGACTTCAGGTGCATATTCCCCTCAGGTTCACCTTGGGTGTGTCTCAAATATGTAACACTGCCCAAAACAACACTCGAGTCATTTCCAAATGTTTTTCTGTCTTATTCTCCAAGCATCAGACATTCCCTTATGTGTGGGGGTAGCAGTTCGGGGGAATGTTGGATTGAAAGGGTAATTCCTGGCATTTGGGTTATAAGGACAGAATCTCTCAAATTGTTTAAAATCAACAAGGATTTTAAAATTCTATGCTTCATTCCTGAGTAGAAAACTAGAGTGTGTGCATGTATGGCTGTGTGCATGTGCCAAACTAAATCCAGAAATCCCAGAGGATCACTGATTCACTTGACCATCTGTCATAACAATTCCTTCCTCTTTATGATAACTGTTTCTGACAGTGTAACTGTATCATGTAATAATGATCTTTGTCTGGTTTGATTTCTGGACAGATTGTGAAGGAGGTCGCCAGCAGATCGCGCCTGTATGGAGAAAAGGCTTCACCAGGAGAAGTTATACAGAGGGGGAGGCCAGATACCTGAATGACAGCTCAGAGGTTCTCTTTGCTCCCCATAGACGAGTGAGTCATGTGTGCTGATAAACTTTAGTAAACTCCTCTCTGACTCACACTAATGATTTGTCATCATGTGCTGTCATGCATACTACACATAGGACTATAAGGGAGGCTACACCAGTGAGGCTCATGCTGTCATATTATAATTTTAACTAAAACATAGCAGAAGCACATATGACTGATATACATGAAGATGAAAAACTTTTTTAAGATCAGAAAATATATAAGCAGTACATTACACTATAATATGATCTGTAAAAGAGAGGTAAAGTGCCTCAGTTCAAAGTTATCTCTCTTTCTCTCTCTCTCTCTCTCTCTCTCTCTCTCTCTCTCTCTCTCTCTCGCTCTCTCTCTCTCACACACACACACACATACACGTGTGCGCACACACACACACACACACACACACACACACACACACACACACACACACACATGGACAGACATGGTTATATGAAATATAATTCATAATGTTTGCAGTCATTTACATATTCTTCTCAAACAATTGTATACAATATTAACACTGTAAAACCTGTAAAAAAATAAATAAATAAAAATCGTTTTTTATTTGCTGTGTGTATGTGTAGCCAGATAACTATGCATGGGGCAGGGTGAAGGAGTTGGTGAAGAAGAGCAAGCTGAGGAACCAAAGTAGACTTGGTCTGTCCTCCAGCTCCTTCAAGAGATCATGTCCACAGCTATACCGGTATGTGATGCCCAAAACATTTGCAGACATGTTCATTCATCTTTAGTATAACAGGATGTAACTAATCAAAATGATTATGATTATTGTATCTTATCAATTTAATCTAGATTACATCAGATTAATCAGAAGACAAAGTGAGGTTCAGTAGCTAGTAGGCACAAAGATGATATTATAAATGTACATATTTGAAAGAAAGTTAGAATGTATATTTTGTGAAAGTCATTAAACAGCTTTACACTACACCTTTATTATTATGTACAATATGACCATCACTTAACCATCATTTGTCATAGTCCAACCCTCAATACTATGAGGTCTATGGTTATTTTAACAACAACAAAAACAATGAAATAGCCTTAGAGTGGAAATTCCCTGACAATTTGTTCACCTAAATATAACAGTGTCATTACACCTATACGAATTAGTACATTAAACAAAAAAGGAAGTTTATACCTTTTATAGTCAACTGGCATATATGTCTTTCATGTGTGTATAACACAGAATACAAGTCTGGTTTCTTTAGTGTTGAAAGCCTACTATTTATTTGAGTCCTTAATGGCAAATTATACTGATTTCCACAAACAAATGAAAAGTGATATGCCAATTAAGACATGAAAAACAACAGTTTTGAGCGCCTAGTATGATAATGTATCTCAGCAAACCTCCTGTGCATCTCCAAATTCCTTAGCATACTTTAGTCCTGTTCTCATGTGGTAATTGGTGACTAGTACTGGCTTCTGTAACTGTAAAGGGAGTTATTTATCAGGCTATGTGATGTCATTCACAATCATTTTGTATTTCGGGTGCTAATTATACACAGTGATGCATTCTTGCGCAGCAGATTCTTCTCAAAGTTTTCTACTTCGGTATAAGGTTATGCTTCAAGAGTTTTAAGTGAATTTTCTAGGTGTTAGTCCATGTATTGGAACAGTGGCCCAGCTTTGTTTAAGAGTTTGTTAGCAAGAGGAATCTGGTAGGAGTCACACAGCTTGTTGAAAGAACAACTCTTTCTCTGCCCCCTTCGACGTCATGCTCAAGCGAGCTGTAGTCCTCCTCACATGTGCTTTGGCATGGACTTAGATGAATAGTTTGGGGCTGCAGTGTCAGGTTCAAGGTATGCTTGGAGGAGTAGGAGCATTGCACTCATTATATGAGATATGGATATGCCAGTTGCACATTCATCCCAAGGAAGAGTTTTAATTTCCTGTGAAAAACTGTTAAGGGGACAGCTTAAACTTTTACATGTGTTTACTCATAAAAAACACAGATGAGAAATGTAGTATTAAAGATACTAAACACACGTGATTCAGCAAGTTTGAAAATGTGTAGAATTTACAAATGCCTACTTAGAATTCATGTGCATAAAATATTGAAACTTAATATTGTTTATCTGTTTCATCTACAGGCCTGAAGTGGGGCAAATGGAACTTTCCAGAAGAGACAGGAACTCTATGATTGTCCTTGGGCATCAGAAATTTGATTATCATTGGCCTCATTAGCACTGATCTGGTCAGTCAAACAACCTTGCAATGATACAAAATTTTGGTTTCTAATCTGCTTTACCATTTTAAGTTTTTACACATAAACGTTCAGTTAACTGTAGTGCAAGCATTGGGCATAAGCAGTTCCGCATTGCAGTGCTATCTTTTATTAATATTGCTTAACTAGAGCAGATGTTCATTTGTTCACAGATTTACCCTCTTTTACTGTTTTCCAGCTGGACACTGAACAGATGCAGTATAATGAGAAAACATTTCCCTGAAGAGGAGGACATGGCGAAGTTGTACAGAACATGGGCAAAAAAAGAACGAGAAAAGGGAGGACAAGATGATGTTGACGAGAAAGTGATCTGTGATTGGTGAGAGAAGGGTACATATAGAAAATTTTAGTAACTTAAAGCTCACACAATGTTTTACAGGAATCTCTGTATGGTTTTATGAGTGTACAATGGACCTAAAAATATGACTAGTTCCATGTCACTTTGTATGTTAGATACTATAATTGAATGTCATAAAAGTTTTGTCCATTAGTATATGCAGTGCATTGCACAAGATGTGTTACCAGAGCGATTTATTTCTCAGAAAAAAAACCCATTTCAATATATTTGCATGAAAAAAAAAAATAACAGGGATATTATTTAATTCAACAATAAACTATGCAATATATATATATATATATATATATAAAAATTCTGTACTATGAGCTGCTTTTGCTCATTCTCAAGTTTTGAAACATGCAGGATACTGTCAAGGGGTGTTGAAAAATAATATAGAACCTATAAGCTTTCACTGCAGCTAATAGCCCTGTAGTCCATTTGACTGTCAGGTGTTACACACTGCTCATGATCATATACAGAATGTCACAAAAGTAAGTACACCCCTCACATTTCAGAAACCATTTTATTATATGTGATCCAGAGGCAATACTATAGAAATAGCAATTAAATATATATTTTTTTAATAGTCAATGTATAGCAGTACAAATGTATTGTCCTAAAACAAACAGCCATTGTTGTCTAAATAACTGCCAACAAAAGTGAGGACACCCTAATGTCAAAACTGTGTCCAAAGTTTCAATATATTTTTGTGAGCACCAGTGTTATGTAGCACTGCCTTAATTATCCTGGGCACGGAATTCCCCAGAACTGCACAGGTTGTTGCTGGAATCCTCTTTCACTCCTCCATAATGACATCTCAGAGCTGCTGTATGTTAGACACATGGTGCTTCTCCACCTTCCGCTTGAGGATGCCCCACAGGTGCTCAATAGGGCTCAGGTCTGAAAACATACTTGGCACCTATATCACCATCACCTTCAGCAAGACAGTTGTCATCTTGGTGGTGTGTTTGGGGTCCTTATCATGACTGTAGGCAAGACACAATTTTCTTGGTACTCGTTCCTTCTGGGATTATGGCCATGCAAACCGACTTGTTGCAGCGTGCGTTGTATGGTCTGAGCACTGACAAGTTACCTCTAAAGCAATGCTGGCAGCACTCATTTGTCTGTTTTCTGAAGGCAGCTTCTGCACCTGAGGACTCAACTTCTTTGATCAACCCTTGCGAGGCCTGTTCCGAGTGGAAACCATCTTAAAAAACCACTGCACTGAAGGGCCACTGCACTGTAACTCAGTTTAAGGGTGTTTTGTCTTCTTTTAGAATAGCAATCTTTGAGGAGTGCAACAATTTTGTGGCCAACTTTGTGGTTAGTGTTTTGCAATGAGGTGTCATAATGAACATGCAGTGGTCAGTATAAGAGAATTGTACTTAAAGCACCAAATTCACACAGCTGTAATACAAGATACACATATTTGTATGTTTCTTTAAAGCAGCCAAAAACATGAACATAATGAATAGGACATGAACTTTGCATGGTTACACAACATACAGCTATCACAGGGTGAACTCACATTTGTTGCCATTTTGACAATAATAGTTATTTTTAGAGGACAGTAAATCGCCACTGCTATACAAGCTGCACATTGACTACTCTAAAATATATTCAAGTATCTTTTCTGTAGTATTGTCCCTTGAGAAGCTATACTAAAATGGTTGCTGAAATGTGAGGGGTGTACCCACTTTTGTGAGATAAAAAATCTACAAAAAAATTACATCATAACCAGTTTGCTTGGAATGTGACCAAAAGTGTAAATGCTGTGTAAGGTAAATATATAACATATACAGGACAGCATACAGTGATTTAAGCAAGACAAGCTGACTTCTATGCCCAGTGCAAAGCCAAGTTAGTACACAACTGAAGCACTGTAACCTACTCTGTGAAAGATAGTTAAAGGAAGAATCATTATTTGTGCATGTTTTACATTGTGTATTTTGGTTTTGGTGAGAGCATTAAACACTAGTTGGTTAACTATATATTGTATACTTGCAATGTTGTATTTACAAGTTTACATACTGAATTTGTCAGATTTCTTCTTCCGGGGAAAAAAAAGAGATGTATGACTGTTGATGTATTAAAAATAATTTTCTTATACTGTGTATTGTTCTATATCTAAATGAATGGAATATTTCAGTATGCATATTGCATTCCTATTCCAATTTTTTTATTTTAATAAATAAAATTGTGATATTTCTAAACAGGTAATAGTCCTATTTATGTTTCACAAATATTCATTCCTTTATCAAAGATTACGTTCGCCTGGATTGAATCAAGTGGTTCATTTGGAGTCTATAAATGAAATTACTAATATTTGTGATATAAGTGATATTTGATATAAGTGATATTTAAGCCTGCTTGACTTATTGTATGATATTTATGTAATTGCATATTTATTAGTTTAGTAAAAAAGCTTAAATCCTTTTAATGTATGCACTTGTCATTCATGCAATTACATTTTAATTAATTGAAACTCAAACATAAATAAAACTTGAACAAGTGCTCAGGGTTGTGGTAGATCTGGAACCAATTCTGTTAACACATCAGCATATTTTTGGGAGGTGAGAAAAAAACTTGCTCCACACAGACAGTAACCTGAGCTCATTCCTCCCCCCAAAAATAAATGTAATTAATTAGACAGACTAAAGTCCCTAATATTTCATTGCTTACATGCATTCACATGTGCACAACCTGAGCAAACAGAACCAGATTTCAATTCTTTTTAATTGATGTCTTCCTCAAAGTAGCACTGTAAATGCCACACCAGTCAGGGTAACTTAGCAAAAGAATCATAATAGCATTTTTTGCAAAACAAATATAAGTCAATTAAATATCTGACTCTGATAACAAAGGGCAATATTAGCTTTCAAAAGCAGGGTGGCTGGTGGAGCAACAAACCTAGTCAACCTAGTACTTGATTACACCACAGTAGCTAACCAGCATTTATTCTTTCATTTAAAATTATCTTAATATACAGTTTTCTTTGATTGTTGTTGTAAAGATTGAGTTTCGAATAAATAAGATGTAATAAATATTTGGCTGAAATGAAAATCTACATTGAGAAACTTCATCTCAAGATTTATTCTCTTTTGGCTGTGGTTAAGTACCAAGCTCATATGTTAATATTGTTATTTAGCTGAAATGAATAGGGATAAATTAGGCTCGATATGTCACCTGTTAAATATATTATGTGATATGGAAATGACCTAATTGAATGCAGGAAAGTATTTAGAAGCAAAGCTTGCGACATCCTCCAAGTGAAAAAAAGCCTATTAGGCATGCCAGAGTGATGAATATCATGTTGGAAATCAACAAAGAGAGGAAATGGTTTTGGGTCTGCACAACTTTGAGACGCAAAAAAAAAAAATTTGTCTACATTAGAGAAGCAATGAAAATTTTAGCTGTCATCCACTTTTGTTAAATCATTTGTCTCAATGTGATATTGTGTTTCAGCAATAAAACAGTGGTATATTAATGATTACAGTTACAGTGATGTTTGAGTGCATGAAGTTTCTGCATTAGAATAATCAGATTTTCTTTAAGAGGAGAACCTTCTTATTATATTTGTACTTTTCTACTGAAGAAAATGATACAAAATTACATTTTTGTGAGTGTAAATGTAAGTGAACCTTCAGTTACCAATACTATTTTTTGCACATTGGTTTGTATGAATTAGATTAATTGGATTTTGGATTTCTAAGCATAGAAGCTACAACTCTAATATGTTGGTGAATTTTCTCAAATAAACTTCTTGTTTCAGGTCCTTCTGTAACATTTCTATTGGATTAAGGTCAGGATCATGTCCTCATGAACATTCAAATTGGCCAGTGTGGGAGATGCTTTTAGATTGTTTAGACGTTACCGTTGGTTCTTTTGTGACCTTGCAGACTAATACATGCTCTTGCATTAGTCTTGCTCTTAGAGTTAACTTTGTTGGTCAATCACTCCTGTGGAGGGTTACAATGGTCTTGTATTTTCTTTATTTGTACACAATCTGTCTGACTGGTTTGGTAAAATTTTCCAGCCTAAAAGCATTAACAACATATGCAAAATGTCTGGGAAGCATTGTTTGGTACACAAAATTCACAAAAATCACACCCTTGATAAACACACTTATTTTGTATCAGAATGCTACTTCATTTTCACATGTTAAACTTTCATAGATATCTAACCCAAGATGACATCATACAGAAACTCAATGCCCTTGTTACTCCTGCTTAGAATGCAAAGACACCCCTTGACATCACTGCCATCACTTGGTGAGGACTGGTAATAAGTATGATTTTTTTTTACTTAAAGACAAATAATAAAGCAATACTAATTGCTAAAAATATATATTTTTTTGTTTTAAATTGTGTCCAAGCTAGAACATTTTTCCCTGAAAATGAAAAAAAACAACAACATTACTGTCTAAAGTTCTAACTGAATGAAAGCTGTCTCAATAATAATATAATATTTTTTTCACTTTAACAGAACAATCCATAACTACCATAATCTTGGTATCAGTGCCATAGGTAAAAATCTATTTCCTCCATACAATCAAAGAGAGGCTAATCGAACATAGATGAATAATCTCACTTTTTCTATGCCTAGTGAAATGCAGGGAGTGGCCAAAGTTAGTCTCAGGTTGGATGGAGGTTGCTTTCCACATTCCACCAACACAATGGAATCATAAAATATGTCATAAAAGCATGCCTCTGTATCTAGAGATACCACATGCACAGAAGAAACAGCTTGGTTCAATTGTTCTACAGACTGATGATTTACACCAAGGGTTACGTATGCTTTTAGCATATATATTAACCCTTTAAAACAGATTAAGAAACCTAGAATAAAAAAAACAAAACATTTTTACATGTTGTTATAACTAAATTAAATCTGTTGCTTGATTAACACCAGTAGATAATGTCTAAGTTATAAATAATAAAACGTAAAACTATGTTTCTGTGCATAAAACAGTTTTACTGTCATGTTATGATCACTAAACAGAAATAGGCCATGATTTGAATAATACTTTAGTGATATGCAGGGGCCTACCCCTGCCTCTTACCCCAGCCTCATGGCACTCCTTACAAATAGCTAGCCAGTTGGATGGGTTTTCCAGAAATGTCATAAGCTGCTCCCACATCAGACTGAAGCCCACACTTCTCTAAAAGATACAAACACAGATGCACACACACAAATGTAGACCCTGGCAATGCTCCAGTTACAGACTGCTTTGGTATTTTAAAGAGGGAGAACACAAGGCCTTCTCTCCTCCTGCACAAGAATTCAAAGAAAAACTATGCCTGCTGACTGATAGCTAAGCATAAGCACATATCTCTAAATGCCACATTCATTCTGTTTACTGAAGACTTCAGGGTAATGAACAGAACTCATGTCAACAAAGAAACCCCAGAAATGTGAACAATTCCTCCTGATAACAGCAGTATGGGTGTATAATGAGGTAATGCACTGTTGTCACCTTACTGTTTAAAACCTGAAAAGAAAACAGAGACAACCCAGTATTCTTCAGCATCTGTTTGGATTCTAGCGCTCCACTTATAATCTGTGTGTATGAAAAGAATTCACATAGAATTTGAAATATCATGAAGGATATGTTTTATGAAATGATAAGCTTCCTTAAAAAATTATGTTTTGAAGAGAGTCTGATGCACAGCATTGAGTTCCCATATGATAAAAAATATATTTTTAAATGTATTTGAAAATATACAAAAATATATATTTGCTAAAATCTACATAAATGTATATATATTTTGTATATTTAAAAAATATATATATTAAATATATATATATTTTAAAATAATTTAATTTATTTTGTCCTCCACATATTTTAATCCAAGAAAATACATTCACATGAAACATTTAAAAAATCTTTATTTTATGTCTAAAACATTTACATACAACACATTTCACAAATCAAGCAAAGAACATATCTATATATCTAGTGAATTATATAAAAATGTTAATTATATATAAAATTCGACTGCGATCCCCAAAGCTCCTCTGGACACACTGGGATTGTACTGGACAAAAACCACAGCTATATTTTAAAGGGGTGGATTATCACATACCAACATATAAACATTAATCGATGCACACATCAGTATTGGAAAATAGACAGTACAGTTTTTTATATTTTGAAGAAAAAAAAGAATCCCAAAAAAACAAGCTTAATTATAAGCTATAAGACTGGTAGTTTATAAATGTCTTCTGAAGCAATCTAGTTGATTTTGGGTGAGAACAGAAACATTCCCCCAAAATATACCACTACTACCTTTATGTTCATGATTTATTAACTGGATTTGTCAAGCACTAGGACTGTATTATCTATATGCATATAGTCAAAAAAAACTACAAACTTTATTAAAAAAGGTGAAATAATTGAAATATTAATTATAGGTGAACAATTCCTTATCTACCAACAGTCATGTTTAAATCACTAGTAAGCTAGAATTGCTCCTGAATCCTGGTGTGTACACATATTTGAATTTATTTAAAATAAATAAATAAATAAAAACAATCATTAAAAATGCATAACTTACAATAAGAACATGTGTACAGGTAGTCGTCGACTTACGACCTATGTAACTTACGACCATTTCCGACCTTACGACCACAATCGCTAGCCGTGGCGTGCGTACCAGATTCCGGCATAATTTTCTACTACTGTACATATAGCCTACTCTACTTACGATCAAATCGTGTTACGACTGTCGTACGCCGCGGCTACGACCGGTCTATCGGGCCCAATCGTGGTCGTAAGTCGACGACTATCTGTATTTGATTCCACAGGGTAAAATTAATACAGCAAATGGATATATGTTAGTAATAGTACAGCACAATTGTAACAAAATTAGTTTATCTAATGATATCAAGATGTAACTGTAGCATTTCGTGTATTTTCTTTTTGTGTATGTATGTATATATTTATATATATACATACATACACACACACACACACACACACACACACACACACACGCACGCTCACATATACACACTCACCTTCTCCCTAGCTGCTCTTCTCTCACCATGAGAAGTTTAATAGAAGGATGACCTTTTCTTTTATGAATCTCAGGCTTGGGTAGCTCTTCTTTAACTTCCTTTAGTTTCATTTCTGAAGTTCTTTCCCTTTCTGAGGATGCAGAATAATAAGATAAAGGCTAAAGTCACATATGGTCCTGGTGTTAATTAACTACAGCAGGAACATTTTAGTAACCTCTTTAAGTCTACAAGCGCTATAAAGCATAATAAACAAGAACAAAAGAGTATTATATTGAGGATAATAAAATAATAATTAAATTAAAAAAAACACTGCTATCTTGATGATGGAGGCCTCATAGACCAGCCACCTCCCTTTAGACTAAATATTTATCATCAGAATCTAGACTATGTTCAGTTGGCAGAATTAAGCATTTTCCATCCTCCACACACTTAATTAATGAAAATATAATCGGCTTGTTTACTACCCTCTCCTGTCTTCAGCCCCATTTATAGTCGAAATTCAGGCAGTGGTTACATTACAAAAATAATTTCTTATTTTAATACAAATAGAAATATTGATTTATTTTTTCTGCACTTACATTTCTTTGTTTAGGATTCCTTAAATATTTCTTTTTAATTTTCAACATTTAATTTTACAGTATTAATGTCACTAGGGATCTTAATTAATGTAACGTACAGATCTTGATGCAATGTGGTATATTTTTGCAAAGTGATTTCAAAGTAATTTATGTATATAACAATATTAATTCTGTTTTTTATCATTTAAGAAAAAAACACTTAATTGAATATTTAATGGCAAAAAGTCAAACACATTTAATAAATGTAGTATTTCTACAACTGGCTGTTTTATTTGTAGCCATCTTTATTTAATGTACATAAGATGCATATCTGTTACTGTACCGTGTTAACGATTTTACAGTGCAGTTTGCCTTTTTACTGTTATTGTTTTTTTATTATTATGTTAAATACATTTTAAATAGTGAATACTTCGATCTCCAGCCTTGTACTACTATAGTAAAAAATCAGCAAAACTTATCACTTGCAATACATTTAATACTCAAGCAAAAAAGGTTCAATAACAAGGATCCAGATAGATTCTCTTCCAGGGCCTAAGACTGATCTTTTGTAGTAGTATTTCAACTCAACTCAGATAATTAGCTTAGAAAGCCCTTAAATATGTTGTGTTAGCTGTAATCAAACAAAAATGTAGATTACTTTTTGGACTAGATTAGCAAACTTCGGTCTAAGAAAGAAGAGTATTCTGCTTAAAAGCAACAACAAAAAGTTATACATTTAAAGTGACAAATAAAGTTCAGTAATCAGTAATTAACAAACTAGCAAACTGCTAAAAAATAAGATGGAGGTGTGAAGGCTTGGGGGAAAAAACCGTAAGCGCTCATAGTTCTGTGTCTCCCTCTAGTGGCGGCATTTTCAAGACATGGTCTTCTAACGTCTGAAACACACGGTATTCATTTTAAATACTTGTCCACATGGTACACATCTGTTTTCCCATCCCCTCGTAAAGTACATTGCATTTTTTGACCTTGGACAAAATTAGTCATACAAGCTAGAGCATAAAAATGTTTATTAAATTCAATTCCACCGACTTCTAGACATGTAAAAGCCCTTTCAAGATTACTGAAGGTTCTAGATTTTAAGCTCTTTGCTGTTATTTTATCAACAGGGGGCATCATTGCTGCATAACACAAATTTAAATTAATGGTTGTGACAAAGACATGTGACAGAAAAAAGGCCAGTAAAACAATAATTATGTCTCTGGTAAATAAAAAATATGTTTTTGCAAAGGCACATACTTCACACTGTGAAAGAGATCTTTCAAGGTATTGAATCTTAATAAAGAATATTTTGTAAACACTGTTAAGAATAAGAATAAAAATACCGTACAACCATTAATCAGCGTAAAAAGAAAGCAGTATAATATTTATTGTCCTTTTAAAAATAATAAATGTGACATGGCTGTGCATATATAGGTACATTGTACAAGAAACAACATTATATTCACAAAGAATAATAATATAGGAATTATTATTATTATTATTTTTACATTTTTATTTTCTTCTGAAAGTTATATTGTCCTTTTCGAACGTTTAATTGCTGCCCTTTCTTTAGACTTGTATAAAGCCCAATTTACATATATTCACTTCTCTAGTAATAACATACTGTATTATAAAATCAATTACAGGAAAGAGATTAAATAAAGCTGATTTTACAGTAGATACAATACCATAAATCCAAGACTTACAAGAGACACTGATATGAGGATTACTGAATGGCAGATAATACAGTTATGAATAAAACACTGCCACTCACTGATAGGCACATCTCAGGAAGATCTGGTTTCCAAGTAAATAAAAAGGAAATGATTATAATATTAAGGAAAAAAGAAAGACATACACACCAGTTAGTATTTAAATTATCAGAAAACCTTAGTTGGCACTAGAGTTTGTGTTACTGATTAAAGTAATTAGATTACAATATTTTTTTTAATTTCTTCGCCTTTAAAGCAGTGATGTTTGTTAGTAGTCATCATGTGTCCACTGTAGAACTCCTTGTTGATACTGTCTCGAATTATACCCGCTTGTATTCCAAATCAGGAGAAGCTCCTGTTCATCTTTCAGGTTTTATCAGTTTGTTTATTGTTTTAGAGTCGATTCAGGGACAAAATTTACAGTGTTGTTAAAATGTGTACTGATACACACATTATGTTAATTTTGTGTTCTGGTTAAATTCATACAGAATATTCTTTCAGCTATTCTGTGTGGCTTCTCTTGTGTGGTGTCACTGAGGCACGCTTAGTCATGTTAAAAATAAAACTGCTGACTTTCAGAAGTCCTTATCCCATCCAGAAAGCTCATCAGGAGGTTCCTCCAGCTCGGGGGGAAACATGTCAAAATAACTGTGATCCAGAGGTCCGTTTAGCTGAAGTCAGTACAACAGAAAACATCATAAACATTAATAAACATTTAAAAAAAAAATAATAAATTTAAAACAAACGAGATTAAAGCTTTAAAGAGCGTGAGTATGCTTCACCTCTCTCTTTAGTGGAGATGTGAGCTTCCGTCGTCGTAGTCCCTCCCAGTTAAATCCCTGAAACCACCTGAGGAACAACAACAAACCATGAAATGCACTCTATTTCAGTTGTAGTAATTACATCACACAGTTAATACTAGCAAGTGATGTGTAATTTGTAGTAAAAGCACAATAAGGTGAATAAGGTACAAAAGAGGCTAGACAACAAACATATGATTTTTTTTTTGTATAAAATGTATCAATGAATTTTAAACCATGTTTATTAATACATAAAAGTCTGTATTTTATTTATTAAACAGTTGTATCATTTTACTCAACATCACCATACTTAATTTTGTTACTTTGTATATTTTCTCTCTGTATTTAAAATATGCTACAAGAAATGTTAAGACCCAGTTGCCTCTGCCTGTACACACTAACCAATGGCCACCTGTGATTTACACCTAGGCCTTGAGCAGAGCACCTGTATTTCAGGCACTAACACTTCCCATGGTTGCTAACACATCAACTGAGTACGTCAGCATCACCCTTCTCTCTGTAGCTCCAGCATTCTGCTGAAGATGGCAACAGCTGTGTGTGTGTGTCTCATTCTGGCCTCTAATTGTTCCCTCTGTGAATGTGCTCTTGGTCTGCTTTTGACAATTCTGCCAAAGAGGGGCTAATTCAGGCTCCATCTGCTATTTATTGTGCTAGGACAAACAATCCTGAAGCCAATTTTAAATATATTGATAATAAGCCTACCAAGGAATTCAGAGCGATATTAGCATGTTTTATACTTTGTTGGCCAGATTGAGGTGAGAACATAAATAAACCGCTGCATAAATTTTGTTAGGTTTTGCAGCAGAAGGTGAAATCCATCAAAGACTGTTATGATCTCAAGGCATATTTTATTAAGATAAATCACAACCTACTTGTGTTTCTTGATATCAATAATGCCATTTTTCTTATTGCCAAGTCGTTCTGCAGGATTGAGCCTAAAAACAATGGAGAAAGAAAGGAGGACTGTAGTGGGACAGAGAAAATGCATCAGTACCTCATATACCGTATGTGGGTTTACCTCTAATGAAATTATTAGATTTTTTGTTTCAGCTGGTAAAAAAGAAAAAAGCTTGTACTTTCAGGGTGAGATACCATTTTCAACACAATCTCAAAAACAGCTGATGTTTTCTGTTCTAAAAATAAATAAATAAATAAATAAATAAAAATCTATCCACATTTATCTAACAAATCACATTTATTGTTATGTATCTGTTTCTCTGTGTGATTACATCCAAGCTGATGTTTTTGTCAATCATCCATGATTATAGATTACAGACACAATTTATTATTTTTTCCACCCTCACTAACTGACCTGATTGGCTAGTGATCCACTAATCAACAGACAGCAAAAAATGGCACATCCTTCTCACTCAGGGAACAGGGCCAATTATTTTCTCTTGAATGCCTGGCCATGTGTGACTGTGGCAATTGTTTGGATTTCAGCTCATATTCTATAATCTTCATGAACTGATCAGATGAGAATTTAAAGCTCTGTAAAGCCAATATATTCAATCTCATCTGACTGGAATTTCATGTGATTTAAACCTATATCAACTAGCAGTAATGACATATGACACGTAGATATATATAAAGACTTACCTGCAGAGCCTCCTGATCAAGTCCTCTGGGCGTTTGCTGATCCTCTTGGGAAAGTCCACCTTCTCTATGCCATGCAGCACCATTGTGTAGATCTTGATAGGATCAGATCCTACGAAAGGAGGGCTGGAGGAACAGGTGGAGAAGTCACATGTGATTATGTCGTGCAGACTTCTGCAGACTTAAGGATAATTTGCTGGCACAGGGGTGAGAATTTGTTTATCTGATATTCAACCTTCGTTTTGAGGCATTTGGGCTAATTTGCGTGTAATGGCACAATAGGAGGTGTGACATTTGCAAACTATCATCATTATTTTCTGATTGTCGACAAAAATTGCATGTTATTTTGAAATGGCATTTGCCTGACTTCAAACTAATGTAGGAGCCATGTCAGCATAAACTGGCTAATTTTAAACAAATAAATACTACTGACTGATTTTTATTTTACTTTAACTAAGATCAATTGTTTGTAAACATGAGCCAAAACCTCACTGGTGGCTATAAATGTCAATTAATCAGTTTCATTAACATTCTAGAAATATCAACATCAATAAAGTGGATAAAAGCCAAATTGATTAACAGACTCACAATTGATTAGCATCCTGAAAATAAGAAATTAATAAAATAAACACATAAAAATCAGAGAAATACGTCAGGAAAATATGTTAACCACTAAAATTTTGTACACTTATGGAAACTCTGTCATTCTGCTTATAATTGTCATTATTAACTATAATTAAATTAAATAAAAGAATATTGGATATATGCTGTGCATTAAACAATAGAGATAAAAGACTACAACAAGCAAATACCAGTAAGTGTTATGCAGTATTGCTACATTTCACCTTCTCACTACACAGTGTTCATTTTTCATACAGGCATAATAAGGCATTGTCATGCCAAGCTTTGATAGTCATCTACACTGTTACAGCAATTATGCAATCCTATTAGCCCATGTTATTGGTAAATCTCTTTTAGGCATTACAGCTGTGAAGCAGGTTTTGAAATACACTGTATGACCAGAAAACATCTGTCTGCTCATTAAATAGGGTTGCAACTATTAAACTAATCAATTAATCAGACGATTTTCTTCTTCTTCTTCTTCTTCTCCCCCTAATTCGGGGTGTTTATGTATAAAAGTGTACATAAAAAATGCAAAAGCCACATATTGAGTTTAACTAGCTTTAATTTTGACATGTAATAAAAGTTATAGTAGCTGCTTGTTGAGGAGTGCAAAGGGGATTTCTCCTTGAACAAATTCAATCATGCTGGGTTGTTTTTTTTTTCTGTAAAAAAAACCCAAAAGTGCATTTGAGTATACAAAGTGAAGCAATTTGTGTATATTAATATTTGTATTGTTTTTAATGATAATTGCAGGTGTCAAGTTGACAACCATGCTTAAAAAAATTTATATAAAATATAATACAAAATTGTTTTTACAATTTTTGTTTAAAAATATACACAGACATTTTGTTCAGTTGTGAAGATATAAACATCTAGAATATATAATGAATTTAATTTTGTATAATAATTAAATGATATATGCATAAATGAAATATACAAACACTGAAAATAAGCATTTGAACGTATAGTAAAGCCACAGAAAATAAAACAGATAAGTTAGCAGACAAATGCAATAATATAAAATGGAAGGAAAAAACACAGTTAACAGTTAACAGATTGATAAAAAATAAAAAAAAAGGAAAAAATATTGGTGTACAAATGCAAAAGCATTTGCGGAAAATCACAACAGTGACTGAAAATGTAATTGATTACTGCTGTTGCTTACTGAGTTTAGAGTTTGTGTTTGATCGTAACCGTTTTAATTGAATCATCACTATGTCACAAGTGAGGTGATTCTTTCTATTTTAGAAAGACAATGCTAAATTGCATACTACATCAGCATGGTTTGGTAGTAGACAAGTCAGGTTGCTGAACTTTCAACATATGAAAACATTTGGTGCATGAAATTAAAAATACAACAAAAAAGACCCGGGACTGTTGAGCAGTTAAAATCCTGTATCAGGTACGAATGGGACAACATTGCTCTCCTAAAACTTGTCTTACCAAACATATACAGACAGTTGTTAAAAGAAGAGGGAATGCTACACAGTGGTCCTGTCCAAAATTGTTCAAAATTGCATTATTTCTCTTTGAAAATAATTAATTCTCTGGGATTAAACATTTGATGTTTTCTCTGTTCTACTATGAAAAAAAAAAAAGGGTTTATAGGATTTGCAAATCATTGCATTCTGTGTTTATTTACATGTAATACATCATCCCAACTTTTATGGATTTGGGGTTATAAGATGATGTAGAATAAAAATATAGAATATGAAAGTGAGAATATAAATAAGCAAGAAAATGAAATGACTGTGCTATGACAGTGTGTACCTGCCAGTGAGGAGCTCAAAAATGAGGATCCCTAAGGACCAGCAGTCGGCTCCAAAATCATGGCCTTTATTCATAATGACCTCAGGGGCCACATACTCTGGTGTGCCACAGAATGTCCAGGTTTTCTTTCCCAAACCAATTCTCTTAGCAAAGCCGAAATCAGTCTGGCAAAGCAAACAAAAACAAAAACTGAACATATTACATGACTACACTTTTCATAAGATTCTCATTTTGCAGTGCATCTTGAAGCAAAACTTTTACACAATAAATATTCTAGAAACAATTGAGGATGCATAATAAACCTACTATTTTGATGTATCCCTCTGTATCTAGAAGTAGATTCTCAGGTTTGAGGTCTCGGTAAACAACACCGATTCCATGCAGGTAATCAAAGGCCTCCAGAACACAACCAATGCAGAATCGTGCAGTTGCTTCCTCAAAGAAACCCCTAAATCACATTAAAGATGGAAAATTCTAATGAATTAACTGAAATTTCATTACGGTTTCAGCAAACTAATGTTCATCTGAATCACTACTGTCAGTAATCAAGTTACCATATTTCTGATAAAGATTGTTAGCCACAATGAGTTTAGTGTAGTGTAAAAATAACCTACACTCACATGTCCCTTAGAATGCTCCATAACTCTCCACCAAGACAGACCTCGAGCAGCATGTACACATATTTAGTATCCCGAAATGTCCGAAACAATCTGAAAAAGAACAAAGAGAATAGATAGTCAATAGATCAATAGATAGGTTTGTATAATTAACATTCAAGGGTAGAAAGGATATAAACACCTAGTATCATTTGATGTTGTTGCATGTAGTAAACCGAACACTTTTGTCTAGAAAGGCCAGAACGATGGACGCAAATATCAAGCTAGAGCACACTCTTTTACAAGAGTAAATGACATTCTTCAAGTTGTTTCTTAGTAACTTCCCAAAGCCTCTGCCACCCATATTTGCCTCTCTAACACTTGAATGTACACTAGGGGCTACTTTATTCTGGAATAACAATACTTAGTGTGTTGTATGAGGCCAGTGATATTTTGTAACCTTCTAGAAGAGTTCTATTTGCAAATTAAGTGCAAAACATCGGCCAACTGTCAGGACTTAATATACAGAATATTTGATCTGTTATTTACACCAATATTGACTTAATTAATCCAGTCCTGACAGTAATTCAAGACACAGAAAATAGTGTCTATTATCATTTCTTAATATACGAGAGCCAATTGTGTTCTTTTTAATTAAAGCAATTAAATAAACACAATATTATATATATTACTGATGTAAATCTTTTTTGAGCTTTACTCCTGCATATCTAATCAATCTGACCTGACTATAAAGTTGCACTTAGTCATTTGTAAAATGTTCTTCTCAGAGTAGATGTGGTCCTGCTGCTTAGTGTCGACAATGTGCTTCTTCTTAATGCACTTCAAAGCAAAAGCAGTGTCTTCATCTTTGAGCTTCACCTGTGACACACAGCGCAATCCAAACATACACAAGTGCTGTTTAGGGACATAATCAAGTCTGAGTTTTTCTCTTTGGTGTAAAGTGGTAGCTGTGCTCTCACCAGCTCTACTCTGCCAAAGCCTCCCATGCCTAGAGTGGCCACAATTTGCAGGTCATGTAAGAAAGATGTACTGGACAGTCGATTGGCTTTCTCACGCAGATTGCGCAGCTCAGCTGCCTCTGTGCCTCGCTCACGCAGAGGACTTCTGCAGTGCCACAACACACACACACACACACACACACACGACATATGACAAAAAAATTAAGTTGATAGGAACAATTTGACATCTGATAGTCTTTTCAAGCGATTGTGTGTTACTGACATTCAAATCCCATCCAATAAAATGCTAGCAATATGTTTTCCCATTTGTAGCAGCCTAGCAAATCATCATGAAAAACATGTTAAAATTATGAATACATTAATCATCTGACAGTCTGACTATACAATTGTATGTAGATATAGTGCTTACACTGCATTTCTCCTCTCATCACTTATAGACAGCTGCTCCACATACTCCCGCAGATATGCCTGCAGCTCCTCATAAGTGCCCACCATCTGATTAAAGTTACTGTAAAAAGACATTGAAAAATAATATAAAACTGAATCCAATCCGATATTTATGTCGTTTGAAGTGTGTGCCTGTGTAGTAACAAAGTCACTTACTCTCTATCCACCACCAAACACTGCGTGTCATTCTCCTTTGCAATGATGTTAGCTGAACGAACATCTTCACTGAATGATAAAAACATAAAGAAAAATCTATGTTTGCAATAATGCATTTTGGAGCTTTTTGAGTTGCCATATGAGGTGATGAGACTTTGCTCTTAGACAATGGGACAGTGTGAGAAAACGATTTCTCAGATGACTAGCATTCTGCCACCCACATCCTCTCATAGATCAACACTCAGATAACCCACTCAGCATAAAACACTCAACCAAGGAACAAAGGAAACAAAATAACATCTAACCCAGTCATGTTAATTAAATTACTCTCAGAGCATGAAGCTCTATCGATAAGCAAAGTATTTCCGTACTACTTTAAATAATAAATAAAGGAATAAGGAAACAGCCAAACCTTATAAGTGCTTTTTCTCCAAAGTAATCTCCTATGCCCAGGGTCTTAATCTCCTGAGGTTCAGGAAATCCCTCAGTGCTCTGTGTTACTGACACCTGTATTAAAAATATATCACAATATGTAACATATGCATATGATTTAAACATGCAGATAAATATATGCACATTCTTTACAGCAGTAAATTCTAGAACCTTACCTCTCCTTTAGCTATAATGAAGAAAGTGTTCCCCTCCTCTCCCTCACGAATAATGTACTCTCCTTTGTCAAAATAATCCTAAAATTAAAATAAATCAAACTGAACATCCCAATCTGAATATTTGAACCAGATGTAAAACACAAAAAGAAAAAAAATAGACAAACACTTACAATTTCTAAGCAGTCAACAATTTTGGCAAGTTTCTCCTCTGGCAAGTCCTTTAATAAAGACACACTGGAAAAAAAAACATTTTTAAACAAATAACAAAATGTGGAAATGCTATAATTTCTTTGAGTAGGAATGATTCTTGTTAGATGTTTGCATATATATATATATATATATATATGTATATAAAATGTATATAAAGTACTACATTTACACAGAGAACAACATGCACAGGGCAGTATGTATTTGTGTAATGCAACTGCACCTGCGCAGGAAGCTGAAGTACTCTGCATGTCTGGCCTGAGTGGATCTCATCATGATACTTTGAAACATCTGCCGGTCGAGAGCCCAGATGTGAGACTGTGTCATAGCTATTAATATACATATAAAAAGAAAAATAAACAGCAAATATTGCATTTAGAAAATTACACAAATAATATACAGTACCTATGTTCAGTGGCCAACAAGTATTCGCTTAAACCCACACTATATTATGCTTAATCTTTCTTTTCCAACATTGTTCCCTTGGAACACGACCCTTGTTGACACTTGTTTTAATTTGTGGAAAATAACACAAAATAATGAACACTCTCTTAGTTTAAACTACTTTAATCCCCTGCTTTACTGCGGTTTGAATCTCATGCCCCTGGTTTATCGCTGAATTGCATTTGCTACATAACTAATTAGTTTCAATGATTTTCCCGGTCTCTCGCTGATAGCACAATAGACCAAAAAAAAAAAAACGTATAGGGAGGTTTATGGATTTTTATGTTAAAATAATGAAATGAATTAATAAAAACATAATGATTATGATGATTATTAAATGAAGTAAAATGTTAATACAGTACAGAATGGAAAGACGTGTATCTTTAACTCTTTTTTTGAGACAATGTCTGATGTGAAAAGCGCTATAGAAATAAGCTTGACTTGACTTGACTTTTTGACATCACAGGACTCAGCTGTCAAAATAGATGATGAATTTTGTGTAAATTCTTAGAAATACAGTACACTGTATCACATGTATATGATTTACGGCTTAAACAATATCAGTTTATTGCAGGCGGTTTTGGAACGTAACCACCACAATAAATGGGGGATTACTGTACTAGACTTCACTCAACACTCAACAATTGGTTATAATCCATTGATTCCAACAGTCAAACAAAACATTTCACTAAAATATACCAAAATATCTATGCTAAATAATAATATTTTAGATCCCTTTCAAAAATTTTAATTAACCTAAAATTAGATTATTAAACTTACTTTTTAGACATTTGTACCCAAACTTTGGACTTTCTTGTTTTATTGGCAGTTGTTGCTGATACAAAACATACATTTTTAGCTTTTTTATGTGTAGAAACTGTTTGTTATACAGAAAACACTAAACACATTTAACTACATTCAAGATGTAATCATTTACTTCAATGTTTTTTATGAAAATGTACAATCATCTTATTTTAATTAGTTTTTATGTTCACATTTGCTCAACTTTTATTTTGAAATGATTCTCTGGCAATATAAGAATAAGTATTAATTTCCAGCCACTTTTCTAAGGTCCTTTATTCATGGCAAAAAGTACAAATTTAGTAAAGAAAAGCAAAAATCTAGTTACAAAGATAAGTGTACTATTGTACTAATAACTGATTATTAAACTATTAAAAATACTATAAAGAACAGTAAATAGTAATACACTAAAAGACATTTAGTGAAGTAAATTTGGGGCTGATTTCTTTCTAGCCTTCTTTGCATATCAGGTGATTATATACAGTAAAATATTTGAAGGCTTATATTTAACACATCATATGCAGTGAGAAGGTTCATATTAAATACTGCTGGTGTAATGAATAAAGACTTGGACATAGACTAAACACACATAGTTTAATAAAATACAGGTTTTAAACAAGGTCAAATAACAGAAGCGTAGGTTTAGTGGTTTATCTGTATGTCTTTTGTTTGTTTGTTTGAATGAATGAAATGACCAAAGTTTGCATAGTCATTGTTCATAATATGAATTGCTTAACCTTGATAGTTGCAAGAGTCGTAATAATAGATTGCAGCCATCTCATTTAATTTAGCCTCTTATGTAATATCATGGCAAGCTATAACTACCTAAACCACACATTTACCTTTAACAGTGGCAGTCCTCTTGCAGTTGTAGAGGATGGCCAACTCTCCAAAAGCGGTTCCAGGCCGCATCTGCCCCAGGAGCTTCCCATTTTGCATCACCTCCAAAAAGCCCTCTGTGTATTCAACCGAAACCAAGAAATAAAGAATTAATATTATAACCTGTTAAAACCTGTTTTCTAAAATCACAATAAACAAATTAAAAAATTGATAGGAAAAAAGGCTAAATCTGACCTGCAAGCACATAGAGGTAGTTCCCAGGCTCCCCTTCTTGGATCACCAGCTCATTGGCAGTAAAGGTTTTCTCATACATGCAGTCCACCATCTCCCGTGTATGTTGAGGCTCTAACTTCTTCAGAAAATCATTGTTCATAATGGCCTCATTGATCAGTCTCTTTGTGCTGCAGAAAAGAGAACATGTCAAGTAGACTAAATGTTAAGATTGAGAGACATCCTAATACTAGATTAGGTCTGACAGCAAAATCATGCACAGGTTTCTAAACTGTGATAATAACAGACCACAACTTGCTGTGTTGTGTAATTTAGGGTAACTGAGCTATGTATGGAGTTGTTATTGTTTATTAACTGATTGATTTATGTTTTATTTATGTTGCCAAACCAAAGACACTGTGCTCTACACTTCCACTTGTATTGGTAAAACATACAGGATATTTTTCTTGGCTATTCACTCTTTTATAAATTGGCTAAAAAGATAATGTCAAAACAAAAGAATGCATGCTTCAAGTAATGTTCCACTCCATAGTTAAACTTTGCAGCATCATAAATTGATTTTTTTTTTTCTTTCTTCATCTGGGCTTCTCTCATTACCACATCTGAAAGAACAAGGTCTCTCTATTAGCCTAAAATGGAACTTCTGAATGAATTAAAAGCGAGATTTGTACTGCCTGCTTAATGAAAACAGTAATGATCCTGCCCATTGCATACAGATGGCCCGCCCATTGTGTTCTTCAGCCTCTCCATCCCCCTTATAGTGTGTTATGGAAATCCACGCTTTTGTGCGTAATCTGAGAGCAAGACACTACAAAGCTTTCTGCTGTTTCCCTCTTTAAGCAAGTCACCATCTTGTCCAGTTGACTTGATTAAGAATGTATAAAATGTATCTCATGTGTGGTTACACAGTACTTTAAAACAAACTCACCCTGAGTCTTTGCGGATGCGTGTTCTCTCGGTAGAACCATGATGGGCCTTGTGACCACTGTAGAATTTTCCAGAAGTAGGCTCAGCAGAAACCCCTTCCTTGGCCTTGAGTCGGCGGTGAACCTCTACAGCCACCCTATGGAATCGTGTTGAGCCCTGATTAATAACGCTGAGCAGCCTGTGACTGTGCCTGGCTGGCGGAGAGCGTCCCAGGTTGTTGTAGCCGATTGCATCCTGAAGCTTGTCAATCTGAGAGACTTTGGCCTCAAGCTCCCTCTGTAGAGTCTGCAGCCGAAGCTCCTGGGCTCTTAGCTCATGGTCTCGGTGGGAAAGTTCCCGCTCGAGCCAGGCTATCCTCAGCCTTAGCTGCTCCGATGACTCCCACACTGGTGACTCTTTAATACCTGAAGGCAAGCATGTCTCCTCCAGCCGAGGGGCTTTGATTGAACCATTCCCCATGGCCACAGAGTCACTTTGCACCATAGAGAGGGCTTCACAAAGCAGAGCAGCACGTTGGCTGGCTAGAAACCTCTGTCCAGCCAGAGAGATAAATTTTTTTTCAATATAACAGCGTTCATGGACATTATACTATACTACAGTGTGTCAACATGTTTTTTCTTATTGCTGATGCTGTATTTCTGCATACTATAGATATTATGTTGTATGTACATATGGAATTCAGGTTTTAGTACTTTTAGCTCTAATGGTCCTATAGGTATAATATTTTCTCTATTAACTCATTATTCATGGATACTTTTGCAACAAAATATATAGCAAATAAGTGCATTGCAATGTAATTTTTATAGCAAAACTCATCATTGACGAGAAATACTGGATGAACTGTTAATAGTGCAATGCAGCTCTTTATTGTAACATGACCAAACTATAATGGTTGAAATACTATGTGTTTAAATTTCTTATACACAATAAACATTTAGCACTGAAACGAAATAAATATTTTGCACATTTTGCTGTCAAAGAAACCCAATTTAAGAGTGCTTTTCAAAAATCTGGACGCTATTTGATTATTTATAAGCTCAACCTCTAACAGGTTTAAATGATTTCACAGGGGGAAAAAATGGAAGGCATTTTAGAAATATGTGTTTTTACCTTGTGCGTTTGTCCTGATTCCTTTTCTGTTGAAATATTCGCGGTTTGTGTGTCATTGTGGCATGAAGCTGGAGATGGACGGCGCTGTGCTGTTTCTGCTCTCTGAGCGCCTGGCAACCTGACGGAAACTCTTTAGCCTTATAGAGCTGCGCTGCAGGGCGACATCTAGAGGCCAGAACACGTCATGCGTAATATTATTGCTGCTGCTGTTCCATCTGCAACCACTAGTGGCCAGAAGACGGACAGTCACCTACTTTCTAATCTCAGGTGACATCTTGATATAATATATATTGTGACTTCCTCTCCAAAGATGAGCTATACTTTCGATCGATTAGTATTTTTTTAGACACTAATCGGTGAAGTGAACAGCTGGTTATCTCAGTACCGTGGCACCTGTCAAGTTGTGGAATATAGTAGGAAGCAATTAGAAACAAGGGGAAGTTTGTTAGAAACAAGTGTAAAGAGCTGAGCCACTTTGATCACAACTAAATTGCGATGGTTAGATGACCGGCTCAAAACATCTTCCAAAAATCAGGTCTTGTGGAATGTTCTCAGTATGGAGTGGTTAGTACATGCCAAAATTGGTCCAATGAGGAAAAACGTGAACCAGTGACAGTGTCATGGGTGCTCAAATTTTAACTCAATTGTCTGATCTGATTTCACAGAAAAGCTAATGTAATGCAAATTGTTGAAAATGTTAATGCTAACCATAATCAAAGAGTGTCAGAACATAAAGTGGATTGCAGCTTGTTGTGTGCAGTATTTGGACCCCTGTACCTGCAATGGGCATGTGAGCATCAGACTATGGAGCAATGGAAGATGATGGCCTTGTCCATTGAATAAGATTTTATTTTGCATTATTTGGACAGCTGGGTCAAATGCCTCACTTACTTAGGGAAGAACAAAATGCACTATGGGAAGAAAGCAAAGTGGTAGTGTGATGCTCTAGAGTCTAGACAATGTCATGCTGGAAAACCCTAGGTCCTGGCATTCAAATGGATGTTTCTTTGACTCGTACCACCGAAAGGGACTTCGATAATAGTAGTCTTTAAAATAAAATCTTTGCGTTTAGATGTATGCCAGTGTAGGAAAAAGACTGTCCATTCTTCTTCCTTAGTTGTTTCATCCTGGTCAGGGTCACCGTGGATCTAAATGAGCATGAAGAAGAAGTCTATTTCTATTCAACATCAATGGGCTTTTGACGAATAATGATTTTGTGTTTAATGTTTACAATCAAATAGCTGTGGATCTTTTTAGTAGTGATTGTAGCAGCTAAAGGAGCAGGTGGTACTTAATGGACATTTTCCATCCTAGCTAAGATGGCGCTGTGGTTCTTTCTGTGTTCCTGAAGTATCTGCTTTTTCCAAGACAACTACAGCTACTTTGATGCAGGTGCCATAGTGAAACAAAACTGCAACTATTTAACCAATAGTTTATATTGCTTATATTAAATACAATGAGAAGCCAACCAATAAGGTTTAACCAAACCTAATAAACTGAGGGTCTTTTGTCAAAAAAAAAGAAGAATATATACACAGTATATATCTCATCTGATAAAAACTGAAGCTGTAAAACTGTAGCAGTAGCAAAGTAATAGTAAACATCAAGCACAAATATTTCCTCAACATTTTATTGAGTGATATTGTATTATTGTTCTACAAATGGTAAATGATTGTTTTGAAGAACAGGTTAGCTAAAAAAAAAATCATATAAATAAATAATAAGGTCTTAAATGTTAAGAATTGCATACAATGGATCATTTTAATAACATGAATACATCATTACATCTCAGTGTTTAAAAAGAAAAAACAAAGAAAGAAAAAACAAAAAAGCAAACATTGCTTATATTTGCTAGATGACTGAGATTGTAGTTGAATACAATGTAATGCATAAAACAATATTAAACATGCAAGTGAATGTTCTTGTTAATGTTTAACCATAAAATTGCATTATTTTGTAGAAATGCCCTTGTATCCATTTATTTGGGTTGTTTGACTGTGCTAACTAGGGAAAAAATGAGAACATCAGTAAACTGCCTCCTGGTGTGCAGGCTGCATGCATTATAAAATTCAACCAAACTAATGAATCTGTAGTGTCATATATTGAGTATTGAACAAAACCAGACACAGAAGTCTACTGTATCAACACAGCCAAGCTAAAGCTAAGATCTATAGTTCAGAAATCAGAATGAACTGAGCATAAACTGGCATCCAAGTCTGCAGCTTGAGAGCTGTTGTAACAGAAAAATCATTACTGCACTCCTTGTACAGTTACTGCCATACAGGCAACAATCAGCTAGGAAATCAGATTTATACAAATGCAACACTTAATATTATATACAAATAAAGAAAAAAGAATGAAATGGCCACTTAAAACACTATGCGACCTTACACACTCTTTCGTACATATAATTAGACTTCATATAAAGAAAATAACTGGCACTTTAAATATGATTTTGTAAATGTCATTGCTTTAACAGTGTTATTTATAGCTTAGGTAAAATCAAGGTCAATCAAAAGGTTTGAAGTAGAGCTAAAAACTAATTGAAACAACAACCAGATTCTATTTTACTGCATTTTTAAATCAACATGGCAATGACTTTTTTCTTACTTACAAAGCCTACTTACAAAAAAAGACCCAGATTTAAAACTATTTAGAACTATACCAATGAGTAATCTATTGTACATATAATAGTGAGTATGCTGTACAAAGCGCAGTCTAAAATCAAGATACTGTACAGGTCATATCATAAGGGAAATGTTCTGTTTAAAAGATAAATGACAGTATAAACATTGCAAATGGCATCTGTGACAAATAAATTATAACACACTGCTTTCAATGTGCAAAATCAACAATTAAAAAAAATAAAAAGTATGACCTAAGTATGATAAAATGAACACACCTTACAACAAATGCTTCAGTGGAGCTGATAATATGCTTTCAACTGTAGGTTTGTAAATTAGTAAATGTAAAACAGTTTAATATTTCATTTTTCTTTAAACTAAATGTTTTGAAAATGATAATGAAAAGTGAATTGATAGGAATTCGTCTGAAGCAAGTTAGGTCACAAGTAGGTATTTGCAAAATGAATGCTGTTTGAGTATTTTATAGTATTATAAAGTTATACTTCTATTTACATGCCTTATTTGCCAAAGATAATCATTATGTCACACAGCTTTAGGATATTTACAAAGTAATCAGCCATAAAAATTCTGTGATTGTAATTGATTTGTCACTGTATTTTATCTTTAAGCTAATTTTGAATCCAATTATTCTGAAATAACAGGTCAAAAATTTAATTAAAAAAGTTGGGACAATTCAGGATTATTTTTCGTTTAGCAGAAGAAAAATGTAGAAAGATATCAGTATATATAAATATAGTTTATAACAAGCACTTAATGTGGATGAAGGCTAGCAACAGTGTTCAATACAGTATAACATCAGGAATGCTTCTGTGCATTAGTCTACCCACATAAACAGATGTGTTAATAAAACCCCTCATCAACTCCAAACTTCTACACATAAAAGCACGTTGCTTGTGAGAGATAAGGCATTTTGGTAACGCTTGTGTGATATTATTGACTAAGCCATAGAGTTATCGTATGTATGGCTTACACATGCCTTTCAGTTGAATAATATTCATACCAGACAAACAGGAGTCTCTAAATAGAACTCTGGCCTATGCAAAGTTCATTTTAAAAAGCTATATGACACCAGTGAATAAGCACTCAATAGGAAAAGTGACCAACTTCATGTGACCATTTTGATAAAAGAGCAGTTTCTTAAATGAAAAAATAAAAATGTTTCATAGTCAGGTCAGATATTATTCAATAAGCAATCAATAAAGTTTAGCTGCCTAGCATACAAGCGCGTTTAGAAAAGCTCACGCAACTGTGTTTCAGTGTTTGTTCATGAAAACATTTTCTGTAAATGTCAATAGCCATTTAGAAATATATTTTATCAAACAGCTGCAAATGTTTTTGCAATGTTGTGATATCTGGATATCTGGCTATTTTACTATGAAGCAGTTTGTAAATATAAATACATTTTAAAACATGTGATATGAATTGAGCTGTCGCTCTTTGAGCAAAGGCACATACAGTACAGCATGGTTCTGTACGTTTCCTGTCACTCTAAAGCTGACAAAAGGCAGTGAAAGAAGAAAATCAGGAATCATTAAAGGATTTTTTTTTTTTTTTTTGGCTTGTTAGTCTGGAAACACATGACCACCGAGATGACATGTTCACTGAGCTGCGCTAAATTCTCAAATCACAGTTACTGGTGTTAAATAATAAAAAAGAGAAACAAAAACAAAAATGCTCATTTTTCACATAGTGAACATGATAATAAATGTGTATAAAATCTGGAGCAATGATACACTGTTTTTGTTTAGGCAGTTTCTCCAGTCAGACCCCTCAGCAGAAAAATGTCAAGATGAAAATTGCTCACGCAGTCCTATCAAAGAGAAGGGCGTTCACCTACGCCACCCTGTGGAGCCTCCCAGGAACATAACGTGTGCTTGAACTTTCATGACAGTCCTTGAAACAGCCATGGCAGGTCAGAACTCAAAGGTCTCCTCTTCAAGTTTCTTTGTATAGTTTAGAATAAAACCTCACCAGGAAGAGGTGGGTCTCAATTTGATATTACTTCTTAGCCAGCTGGAAAGGATTTTGACCCTTTCAATAAAACAAAAACATGTCAAATACAAAGCCCCTTTGCAGATATTATTCTTGTCTAAGTGCTATAAAAAGTAAGAATCACACTTTTCACTCAAGTGGGTGCAAATCAGCACAACGCAATTACAAGTTAAAGACACAAGGAACCCACATGCACATAAAAATACAGAAAAACTCTGAGCAAGACTTTTGTTTTTAGAAAATAAGACTGGTTTAAAGTGATAAGGGTTTAACTATGGTTTATTTGCATTTGATGTTTGTTGAAAAAGAGTTTCTGACATTATCCTTGGTAGCTTTCTCACTCCTGTTTGTACTGTAGGGGTATGGCAGCAAAATCCGAGGTATTTCAGCCTGGTGACTGGTTTACAGAGCTGACAGTTGTTAAAGCTTTAGTGAATCTTAAAAAGAACATGCTTTTCCTGATAAGCAGCAAACAATTAAATACAATAATCAAATTAACCACTTCAATACACACCCTTCAATACACACATGACAACAAAACAATACAGATTAACAAACATTAGCTTGGGTCTCTCCTCATATGACTGGTTGCTGTTTAAAGTGTAATGGTTGTAAATTGTCTTGGATTTGCCTTCATCCTGATTGCAGCTTGTCACATGAGGTACAATAAGGCATAAAAGCAAAATAGCAAATGCAGCAGCTTGCTTGTCAATGAGCAGCAATGTACATATGGTATAAAATTATTACAAAAAAAGTCTTCATTGGTATTAGTGAGGTGAATAACAAGGCTTTGGCACTACTCTAACATATGGCAAGGGCTTACACAAAAAAAAAGAGAGAAATTGTAGTTGCTTAAAATAATCTAAACCGTAACTGCTATGCATGGCCTGTATAGGAAATATTATTACATAGTGAGAGAAAATCTCATAAAGCTGCCCAAGAATTGTTCTGTTCATCTGTCAACTTTGAACTTTTTCTTTTTTCAGAAGACCTTCTTATTTACTGTTTATCAAAAACATTTACTGACTATATATATGCTAATATTTTATGCATTGAAAAATCTCAGTGCCACATGAAAGTTTAGTTAAATATTTTTTTTTTAGCATACACTATATTGCCACTATATTCACTCGTCTTTTTCCAAATACAAATTAACTTAACAGCTTCAACTCTCTGGGAAGGCTTTCCAAAAGGTTTAGGAGTGTGTTAATGGGAATTTTTGACCATTCTTCCAGAAGCACATTTGTGAGGTCAGACCCTGATGTTGGACGAGAAGGCCTGGATCGCAGTCTCTGCTTTAATTCATCACAAAGGTGTTCTATACAGTCCAGTCAATTCTTCCACACCAAACTAACTTATTCATGTCTTTATGGACCTTGCTTTGTGCACAGGTGCACAGTCATGTTGGAACAGGTACAAGTCCAAAATGTCTTGGTAAACTGAAGCATTAACAGTTTCTTTCACTGGAACTAAAGGGGCTTCTGTAAAACAACCCCACATTATAATACCCCCCAACCAAACTTTACACTTGGCACAATGCAGTCAGACAAGTACTGTTCTCATGGCAACCGCCAAACCCAGACATCGGATTGACAGACAGTGAAGCGTGATTCGTCACTCCAGAGAACACGTCTCCACTGCTCTAGAGTCCAGTGGCTTCGTGCTTTACACCTCTGCAGCTGATGCTTTACATTGCACTTGGTGATGTAAGGCTGGGATGCAGCTGCTCGACCTTGAAGCACGATTGTACGTGGCCTAACACTTTGCTGGCCGAGTTGCTGTTGTTCCAAATCGCTTACACTTTGTTATAATACCACTAACAGTTGACTGTGGAATATTTAATAGCGAGAAGATTTCACAACTGGACTTATAGCACAGGTGGCATCCTATCACTGTACCATGCTGGAATTCACTTGAGCTCCTGAGAACACATTCTTTCACAAATGTTTGTAGAAGCGGTTTACATGCGCAGGTCCTTGATTTTATACACCTGTATCCATGGAAGTGATTGGAACACCTGAATTCAATGATTTGGATGGATGAGTGAATACTTTTGGCAATATAGTGTACTTTACAGATTACAGTGGTGGTCAGTGCTACACAACATTTGGTGTCTACTTTAATCTCAGAAATGAGGGGTTTCCTCAAAAAAGGCCACTTCAAAAATACAGCTCCACTAATTAGTGCAGCATGGTCTGTTTCAGCTCATCAAAAAATCATTATACAATAAGTTAATAGGCACATATCAGTTAACATAATGCACAAATATCATGCATATGCTGCCTTAGTATATTTCCTCCTTAATCAAAACATTTTGCATAATGCCTAGGCACAGTATAAAATCCATTACATAAAATAATTATTGCCAGTAATAAAAAATAAATGATAACAAAAATACATCTGTACAAAAGTCCTGCCAGTATTTTTTAGGATTTTCTATATTTTCCAACATATAACAAAGCAAATAGTACAAAAATAAATATTCTATTTACAATCAAACAAAACAATCCGGAATTAATGTCACTGCAAAACAAGAAACATCAAAAGCATCTGTTATTTCATGCATGGAGCAAACATGTATTAATTCAACAATATATTATTAGTGTAGTACTGTACTGTACATTCATATTAAAACAAATACAAAGATATCTATGGATATCAGTCAGGTTACAATAATTAGGTTACCAAAAAACAAAAATGATAATAGTATGCCTTAATTTTTAAAATATACTTTTAATTTTTTAATTAATTAATTCTTTTAATTTTAATTTTTTTTATTTTACAATTAATTAATTAATTATTATTATTTATTTATTTATTTTACAGCCAGGGACTTATTTATTCAACAGATTCCTTTATCACAAATTGACTTTTTGTTATTATTACTGATGTTTAAATAAAATCTATTCGGTAAACAACTCACAGAATGCAAAAAATAATAATAAACAAAATGTATAAGTATACAGGAGGTGCATTGTGATTTTCACCTCTGTAACTAAATTAACAATCACAAGTCCCCATAGCTTTGCCTCACTAGGACTAGGACTGCACTTTCAGAATGGTTGCATTACACGAGTTGTATTAGTAGGGAAGTAAAAAAAAAAGATGCACAAGTCTTATTGCCACATCATGACAATTCAAAATGCATAAGAGAAGATAAAAAAAAAAAACTTACTTTATTCCAACATCCTGGTACTGGGAGTCCATCATCACCCTAAGAAACAAAAAACAAAAACAAATAAATAAGTAAATCTCCCAAACCACCATTTTGTCAATTTGTCCTTTACATACTTTTGCTAAATTATCAGCTTCATTTTCCACATAGGACACTCCATACTACATAATCTCTGCTAAGTCCCCTCTATGACATGACAGCTACCAAAAAGGAGGGGTGTAGCAAAGGTCAAAATGGGCTATAGTTAGTAAGTAATTGTGCACCTAAAATGCACTTATATGGTGAATTAATCTGATAAATTGAGGACAATGAAAGCAATTACAAGATGGTTGTACCTATAGAGTGCACATGCAAACAGTACACAATCATTTGCTATGGCACTGACATTTTGCGGTATATTCTTGTAACAATCTTCTCATTTACAGTCATTCATCACACAGCATTACAAATTCTCAGCCCTGGTGTTGATTCATTCATTTTCTATAACAGCATGGACTCATATAAAAAGTTTTGTTCAACATAATGCAAATAAACACGATTTTTACAAAATCTTGTTACTTAACAGTAAACATACATCTGCACATTACTCATTGTTAATCATGTCATCGATGCAATGCATAAAACCATGCAGAATTAGGCTAGTAGCTTCAGATAATGTTTCCATCACACATCACAATGAGGAAAAAAAAAATTATCTCAATGATTTTGATTTTTGGAGTCTAAGTTACGGGTGATTTGGAGGAGCTACAACTGCAGAGGATTACACTTTTGTCAGCCAAAAGAAGGTCTAATGAATAATCTCTGCTGAGGAACACATATTCAAGTCAGGTCTTGGCAACAGAATGAATCCAGATACCCAACCTGCCTTGTATCAATAGTACAGGCTGTTAGAGGCGGTTTAATGGTATGGATAACGTTTTCCTGGTACTTTGGACCCATCAATCAATCATCACTTGAATGCCTACTGTAGCTAAGTATTGTTGCCGACCATTTGTATCTCTTCATGGCAACAATTTACTATATTCTAATGCCACTTCTCTCTCATGCTATTTCTAGCATGACAATAGACTTTCACAAAATCACATGCTGGTTTTATGAGCATGTGTATGTTGTTCTAAAGTGGCCTATTCAGTTACCAGACCTGAATCGACGTGGTAGAACAAGAGAATCACAGCATGAAAGTGAACCTCTGCAAGATGTCACTCATGTCATCATGGAGCAGAACCTCAAAGGAATGTTTCTATCTTTTGAAATGACATGTATAATTTAAACTGTTTTGACAGCAATGGCACCCAGTACTAGCATTGCGCTAGGTCTGTGTTCGTAATTAAGTGTTCAGTGAGTGTATAATCACTGAAATGGTGAAGTTTTTATAAGCAATCATTTATTTATAAAGATTTATAATTATCTATACACAGGCAAGTATATTTGCCTACTTATGTCTGATAATCATAATACCTAGTAACCCCTCGACAAAGTATAGTAGAACAATGAAAATGGTACCATATGAGAGTTTATAAATGTATCTTCACTTTATTGTAATAAAGTCATTTATTGTATTTTATTGGTCTTTTATTATTATTTGCCTTGGCCAGATCTACATACCATACAGTTACGTTTGGTGGCTTGTGTCATTGCCTAACATTTCCAAGAAACTTTCACATGATATTTTCCCTCAGAAGCCAAGATGCCTTGAAACTGTGTAAACAACACAGATAACTTCTCCTACATTTGCGCAGGTGCAGTATAATGGCAGCGGTATAAAAGGCATACCACCTATATTTTGGATGCAAAATAGGGATTAGCACAAGAGTTGGGAATCCCCATTATTGTTGCACTACATGTGTAACTTATCTGCGTCAACTTCTTACACTCGCATTTAGACTATTTCCATTTGAACTGTGGGGCAGTGAAGCATAGGGAGAGATTCCACCAGGATATCGCAGGCATGGAGAAAAGATACCAAGGGAAATGGAGGCTGTCCATGTTTGCCAATTACTGCTGGAATCTCTCCAGGGATGATCTTACTGCGGTTCACAAAAAAAAAAAAAACTAGCAAAAATGTGCCATTTAAATAGCGAATAAAGATGGACGATTGCCTTTATCTAATGTTAGAGCTTTTACTCTGTCTACAATTTTGAGGTTGTATCTTAATAGTATGGGAAGCTACCACAGTATTGGGACCAACCCACACACAAATTGATCAGTTTTTCATGAAAAAAGCATGAAAAAAAATAAATAAATAAATGAATAGTTATGTAATTGGTATCAATAAAAAGATACATTTATAAAAATTGTTAATGCATCATTCTCATTGTTATATAACACGTTGCAGAAAAGTTCTAATTTTTAATTATTTTGATGCAATTTGACCTTAAGCTGTATCTTGGAAACAAGAGCCAATTAACACATAGGACTTAATTTTCTAACACGTTTTCCATATGTATTATATTTAGGACTTGGATATACACATCCAGTGCACTGGAAGGGATTTTACAAAATCCATGCTTGTTAGCTTTCTTACATTATCTTCATAGAATCTTTAGACATGCAAAATGCATTTTTCTGATTTCCTATTAGTGAAATCCACTGGAACAAATATTTCTGATTCCTGACATGGGGACTCACTGCCCTTCATCATATGAAACATTACTAACTGCTGACAACCTGTTGATACATTTTAAGTGTTTTTTTTTTCAAGACATGGTATCAAAAGTTTTTGAGACTAGTTTTTATAACACACCAACAGATGGCAGCACAAGGCTACATGCACAGTCACAGGGAGCATTTACCTTAACAAGTCAGTGTGCAAAATTCTGCAGGAACTCGGCAAGTCTGCCACAGAAACCTTTGACAGTCTTGGGCAATTTGACAGTCATTCTGCAATGTGTTGTTCTGAGAGGCACATGCATTTAAAGAGCAGAGAAACTTTACTGGAAAACAACGAGAGATCAGGAAGACCTTCGACAAGCTCAACTCAATGTGTGTCAAACTGAACAGTCAAGGCAATCCTCATGTGTCATTTGAACATGGGCCATGTAGCTGCCAAGTTCGTCCCCAGGCTGCTGACCCAGGAGCAGAAGGAACAGAGCAAAGAAGTCTGCCAAGAACTGTGTCAGCATGTCGTGGATGACCCGTCCTTCTTGTCGAGAATCATTACAGGTGACGAAACTTGGGTGTAACAGGTCGGACCCTGAGACAAAATAACAGTCTTCACAGGGGAAGAACCCATCATCTCCAACACTGAAAAAGGCGATGCAGGTTTGCAGCTTATCAGGCATGCTTATCGTCTTTACGACATTTGTGGCCTTGTTCATTAATAATTCGTCATACCTTCAATAGTAAGTTCTACTGCCAGGTTTTAAGGCATCTGAGGAAGAACATTCAGCAAAAGCAACCAGATTTGCGGCATACGAGTCTCGAAAATATTTGATACCACCTCGTACACATGTATACTGCGCAGAACAGTGGGTCCCCAGGAGTGGAATTGAAAAGCTCTTTGCATTTACTGTGTTTCACTGTGCTTTTTTGCTCTTAAAGTTAAATATCAGGTAACACAAACAATGTAGTTTTATAAGGGGTTGGCAAACAAATAAACATGCAAGAGCAAAAAAAGAACAGATTTGTGGACAGAGAGATAATGAGAAAAAGGAAAGAGGGAGAAAACCATACCACAGGGCAAGGTGCATCCAACCCATCCAGGCCTGGCAAGCCTGGTTCACCTTTCTCCCCTTTAAAGCCACGGAAACCCTGTTTATGAAATTAACCACATCAACAACCTGGTATACCACAGTAGCCATACAGGCCACTGAGTAGCCTCTAGGTCAGGCCAGTCTGAAGCATGCAAACTGGTCCTGATAGCCTCAGGATAAGGCCCCAAGAGAATTCTGAGCTAATGATTTTAACTCAGTGATTTCCACTCATCAGCACCTCCCATTCCTGTCAATTCTGTAAATGAAAAAAGCCCAAAGGTGGTTCTGGTCCCTGCTGAAGAACTACACTAATCCTACATTCCAATTGGGTATATGACACTGGTGCATATAAATCTATAGATCTATAATCATAACCTTTCCATAATAAAATATGGTTTATCAATACTGAAATCCCAGATTTGGACCAGAACCACTTTGGGTATTTAGTTATAAGTTATCACATCAAGACATACAGTGATGTCTATGGCTTTTGGGACTCTGTTTAGCCAAACTGCCATTGGCACCTTTAGTCTTGATGTGGCACATTGAACAAAGGACATACCAAAGGACAAGGGGCATCTAATCCTGGGGCTCCTTGGTCTCCCTTATCCCCTTTGGCCCCCCTGTTGCCTCTCTTGCCCCTTTCCCCCTGCAAACAACAGTGCATTTAAAAAGACAAATTTTAGTCCTCCCTTTGAACTGAAGAAATAATTTTATATATATATACAAATTCACCATCACTATGAATAATTTCAAACATATTTATATGTTTTAAGAATATAGAATGGATGTGTTTTTGTACTGAATTTAGATAAAGCAAAATAAGAAAGGGAATAAGGTGTGAGTGGAGGTGTTAGAGACAAGGGATGTCAGCCAAAGCTATTGGTGTGCAAACCTTCTTTTTGTAGCCTAATAATACACTTAACTACCAGTGAGCACAGAATTGACTAGTATATAGTGCCTTGAGGAAGACTTTTCTATGTTTTAAATTGATTAATTAAAATGTCATACATTCCTGCCTCAGAAAATAAACCCGTGACCATGTAATTCATAAGTAAAACAAATTAGTCCCAAAACTACACCAATGTCCATCAACTCATGCACTACATAATGAACAGGTTTGTCCACTAGAGGGAGAGCAGCACTACTAAGCAAAAAATATTTCTAACAACTTTTTTTTTAATGGGTTCATAATTGGAACAAGGTTTTACATTATTTAACCAACTGTAATATGTATGTATGTATGTATGTATGTATGTATGTATGTATGTATGTAATTTATATTATTTGGCATCGCAATTATTTTCAGATGGGATTTCATAATCTCAGTAGTTATATTACATTTACATTTGCATTACATTTGCATTTAGCAGTGTAATAAAATAATATATTACACAGTGATGTAATTTGAAGACTCAAAATATACAGCAATTTGTGAAAATGACTTCCTCATCTACACTAAAAGTCATTTTTAGAAATAAAGAAATCTAGAACATCATCTAGAACAAATTTAGCCTTATTATTATTTGGCCTATTCTAAAAATTATACAGTAGGTGAAAAATTAAAGAAAAATCATAGATCTCTGGTGTTGTGCTATCACAAGAACAATTCAGTGTGCCTTGGATTTTGCATTTTATAATGTAGACCTGCACTGGAAGGATAAAAACATTCTTGTAAGACCTATTTCCTCTGTGTTTTGTTGTTAGTGGTGAAGCGCTTTGTCTAAAAAATCCCCCATATGTTTTTAAATGGATTGCGTTACATTGACTGTGAAGGCCAAAACATATGATTTACATCATTTTTATAGTCATAGAGGGAGACATTGTCATCCTGGAAGGCATGCACCAGGATAGAAATGTAGGGATAGACCTGTCTGAATCACTTTGTATTCAGAGCAGTCTATCCTTACATTTCTCATGTTAACATTAATCATGTTATGGTGATAAATTCAAATATAAAAAAGTGCCGCTGTTAATGTTGGCGGCACTCTTTTTTATTTGAATTTATCACCATAACATCCTTATTATAATCAAAATCAATTGAATGATATAAGTTAAAAACTCAGCGAGTAAATTCAGTTTACTCCTGTGAAACAATAAATAAATAATCATTTTTAAATTTTAGGTTTGCACACCAAAGTCTAAGGCTCTTTTAGAGATTCTAGAAATGTTTTATTCCATGATGTAGGAACTGCATCTGACCAGAGTGCACAGTTCTCATGCTGAAAACAGCTATACCCTTCTAGACAATGATAGTAGGTAAATCAAAAAGCATGTTCTAGTAAACCTCGTAAAGATAACTACAGGGTGTCTGAAAAGTCAGGGACCAGTAAGTATAAAATTGTTTCATATGCATTGTTTACATATGTTTTATATTGTCACTCTTACACTCTTAAATACTTTCTCAGCTACAGTATTATGTTTTTTCATATTTTGCTCAACATCAACATAAATGCTGAAAAGATAAATGCATATAAACATAGTTCCACATGTTTCAGACCCCTGTATATTAGCCTGAACACTTCAGCATAAAATTATAAGTTAAAAATACTGTTTGCTATTAGGCCATTCAATCTGATTTTCACAATTACTTTCCATTTTTATTTTTACACATTATGTCCATAGTTGCCATTATCAATATTTTCAGATACACATAGTAATTCATTCAGGGTCAAAACATTGTTTGTATGCATGCATTATTTAGATCTTTTGTTTGCTGTGCAGTTTTTTTCCATTAAAAAGTGTAGCCTTTCACTATTTTAGAAAACTTTTTTTATTTGTAGCACAAAGGCCTTTTGATGATTCTCAAATCAAAGCCTTTACCTAGCTGTAGGCCTGAGTAAGATGAAGGATGAATTTTTTTTTGGAGAACTGTGCACACTATCTGAGGCAGAAGACATTAAAGGCTAGCTGGCAGGAAGGTAAGTGGAGGAAGGCAGGAGGAGGAAGGAAGAGTAGTAACCCAGACTAGAACATTAGAGGAGCAGTAGGAGGCCAGGGAGGGAGAGAGGGACAGAGAGGACGGCAAAAAAAGCCACGGCTCACAGGCCAAGGTGCAGGGGAGGTAAAGAGGAGAGGAAGACCTGCGGAAAAAGAAAGGAAGACAAAGGAGGAAAACAGTAAAACAGTACTGAGTCCTATAGGCCCTTTCCAGCACCTTCAGCTGATCTGACCACTAATATAACTTTAAGAATAATTTTGGATGAATTTAGCTAGGTTTTTGTCACAAACCCTAATCTCATCTCTAAAATCTACCTACATCTATTTCTAAACATGTCTAGAGGAGATGCTGGGAGGAACACTGACATTCTTTTAAAGTAGGAGGTTTTTAGACAATGGCAAATTAGTGTTAATAGGAAGGAGAAGCACAAATATCGTGGCAAGAATGAGGGATGGAAATGTGTATGAGGTAAAAAGAAACATACTCTTTTGACCATAGGATAATTATATATTTGATTTTGCAGGAACTTTCTACATATAAACTGTATTATGTTACGCATAATAACTTTGCTTCTAATGAAAGGTGAAAATATTTCTGGCTAATGATAATTCAGTACTTATCACCTATTACTAGAACATGTTTTTATAATTTTTTTCTATAGATATATGCACTATATAACATTTCAATTTTCAAGTTCCAATGTTTTTCCCAAGAAGACATTATATTAAGACATGATATATTTGATAATGTATTTATTTTAATCTAGCAACTGTAGAAAAGTGTTAGGCCTCTTTTAAAAAAAGAGAGAGTGCTACCCACTGATGGTCACTAACTGTTGATGTCTCTAGTCAGTAATGTATTCCTTATTCACAAAGCCATCTGTTTACAGCTACAAAGCAAACCCCATTAATTGCAAAATGATGGTTTATCCTTTGGAAAGCAATTGAATGTCTTTGTCAGTTTCCCATGTAAATTTTTTAACTCTTTACATTTACATAATCAACATTTATAGTGTTAAAATGTATAACAATAATCAACATAATATTACTGAACATGTAAAAAATACCCTGCAAAATAATGCAAAATAACATAACTAGTAAAATAAAGCCTATTTTAATAACAAAAATACATGCATGAACATTACTATCACAAACACATATTAAATGTTTTTAAATCCAGCATTGTTCTGCTCATTTTACCAGCAGCTGTTATACTATAATTAAATGTATATATGCAAATATTAATCCCAGTATAAAAAAAAACTGTTCTCTCAGTATTTCCTACACTGGATTTAACAGATCTAAAAATAATAGCTGTCTGGATTTTGTTCTACAAGCAAAACTTCTCTATTAAGAGACTGTGTCTTTAAATCAATATCTAATTCAGATGCAAAAGCATCATAACTTACCCGGTTTCCTTTTATTCCTGGTGGTCCTACTAAGCCCTAATAATGTAAGGGGAAAGATATGAACAAATTTAGAAAGTTGTGCACATATTTTTATGTCTACAATCTATTTCACACGAAAACAGCAGACCATTTTTTTTTTTACATTATTAAAACTAGCTTATTAATATTATCTTGGTATTATATTGGCATGATCTGTAAAAACGAGTTTGGATACTGTATACTTACAGGGATGCCTTGAGGCCCTATTGGTCCTGCTACTCCCATTTCTCCTTTTTCACCCTGTTTAAGTAATATGGGATACATAACAAGTCAACAAATCGACAGAATTTGATTGTAAATGATATTATGATTTCTATCAAATTTTTATCATAAAAAAAATATAGAAATGTATCTCACCCTCTCTCCCTTTGGTCCTGCTGGTCCAGATATACCAGGCGGTCCTATAAGGCCCTTTGAAAGAAAAAAAAAGTCAAACTCTTACATGACTCAGCCTTTAGCAGATCTCAGGGTTCTAGGTGCCACAGTCATGAAGGAAGAGAAAGTACCAGTAGATCAACAAGCATTTCAGAGTTGACTATGTGCTTTTTTTCTGCTCCTTTTTTTTATTTTCTCAGTGCTGTCTATATCTATGGTCTATGCAAAGAAACTTTATTAATTGAGCTTTCACACTGATTTTTACTGTAATTCCACACTTACTTTAAAAGCATTCAAGTCATTGTTAAATTTGTAATAACTAGCTGGAAACCAGCTTGAAAATTTTCTGCTAGTGACCACATAGTAAATAAAATGTTTATGTGAGAAAGCGGTTGTTTTATATGTTTTCACCAAAACAACTCTTTTCCGAATCCAGTGAGATAACCAGCTTAGAATAGAATCACCAAGCCATCATTTAATTTCATTTAATATCATTTTTGTAACCCCAGCGTGAGGGCACAGCAATTCTAATCCTAATAAAACTTATCCACTAAACAGGATAGCTCACACAGCATGGATATCTGTACCTTATGGTAGAATCAACATAAGACTATAGAGAATTTGTTGAGCTGCACTGTCCATTGGAGACTGAATATTCAAAATATTATTAATCTGGAAAATTATTTAAAAAATCCATCTTCAACTCTGATTTCTTGACTTGGAATAAAATATAACAGAAAGGAACTTTTGCTTTCCTGCAGTATGCTCAGCCATGCTCAAACATGCAACCGCATCCAAGCATGCTCTCCTGGTGTATCTCAAGGTCAAAGTTACATTTGTTTTAAAGAATAAAGACTTGTTGATCATAGGCTGACCATCTTACATACTGAATATGGCAGGCTGGAAAGGCAAGAGATTACTGATCTTAGTTTAAAGCTGTCCGTTTTCCACTCATGCATCCAATCAATCAGCTCAATGCTGACAAGTAAGAAACTGTGTGGCTTATTCTGTGTTTTGGAAGAAGCAAGAGGTTACAGGCAAACAGGCTTCTGAGCAATGTAATCTCAAAAGCCATCCCCATGCCAATCCAGCCTCACCAAGTGTCTGAACAAAGACCTTAAACAACGGGCAATATGGAAAATATAAAAGGCAAAACAAGTAGAAAAAGAGTCAAGCACAATCACATATGTATTTAGAGACACAGGCAGTTGCAGGCAGACTGTAAAAGCAGAAAGACAAAGGGAGAAGAAGGGAGATGAGAAGAGATGAGGTGAGGGATACGGGTCTTGTGCCACTCACCACTGGACCAGGCTTGCCGTCTAAACCATGAGCCCCCTGGACAGTGTGTAAACAGTTAGAGAGTGGAGGGGAGAGATAGAGATGGTGGGGTGGGGTGGGGTGTGGAAGGGAGTGTGGGGTGAGTAAAGCAGTGATTTGTGTAGCATAAAAATAGCTTTGATGGAGGAGTGACAGTGTGGCTGATGATGTGAGAAGTAGACAGTAACTCCTTTTAACTTTCCACATCCATGTAAGTCACTTTCTCTGAGTAGCTGTAACCTGACCAAGTGCTTTGATGCATTATTTGAGAACATAGTTCAATGATTACAAGAAGAGTGGGGTATGTAATCTATTTTATTCCTGAGACTGGTGGTAAAAAATACTATACAGTTATATCCCAACCTATGCATTGTCCCTGTCATAAGAAAACCTCACTTTATAAGAACAGAAAAACTCCATCTGTGCTAATGTAAATTGTGTAATGTAAAATGTCTGCTTTCCAAAAAAAACTATACTAAAGTTAAACTATTTTTTATATTTTAATGGACAAGGTTTTCAAACAAGATCATGGCAAATTACCCAGTTAATACATGAACTAGACTTGAACTATACCTAAACTAGTTTGCATTTACATTTGCATTTGTTTAAAATGTTTCTTTAATTTTTTAGCAGTTTTTCTGACATGGACTTTGGTTAAGTGCAAAAGGAGTTATTGTGCTACTGACTGAGTGACAAGAACAGGGTTCTAAATGACTAACACCATTAAAAGACACCAAAAGTTAGAAAAAGTTCCCCTGATATTCAAAATGGACAACATTGATTGCATGCCTTTTAACATCAAAAAACATCATAAATTATGTAAGAAATAATAATTTTATAAAAAAAAAAACAGTCATTATTACACAACTCATTATTGTGAAGGCTTTTTCACTCACACTTTTGCATGCAATTATTATTAGGCATCTTTCCCTAAACCTTTTTGCTGTAGATATTTCATCAAAAACACTATATAGGGGATTGTGATGTTTAGTAAGGTTTCTATTAAATAACTTTATTTTGCTTACCAAACAATACATTTACTAAAAAAAATTAAAAAAATGATACTACTAGAGACTAAGCTCTACTAGGTACTAAGCTTGGTCTGTCATATATTTTAAAGCAATTATCATTGACAGTTTGGTCTGTCATCTATCTATCTGTCTGTCTGGCTGGCTGGCTGTTCCATGCACTTTCTGCACACAAGGACATTCACTGCTTCATGCAACCTAACACCATTGCACTCAATAAGCCATCAGCCAGTGAAGCCCAGTTTTAATGCCACAGAAAGCAGCAGCATATTAGTCATATTGTATTTTTATACAGAACTTTAACATACAGGATGTCCCTCGCTCCTTATAGCATAAGCTGAAAGAAAATGTTCTTATGTGGATACTTAAATATAACTTTTTGCTTTTAAGACATTTAGCCTGAGTGCTAAATAAACACTTGACATACAAGAACAATACGGAAATGTGCATACCGGTAGTCCAAGATGACCCCTGTCTCCTTTATCTCCTTTTTGTCCGAGTGATCCTTTCTCTCCTCTTACACCCAGACCTGGCTCCCCCTAGCAGAAGAAACACACAAAATAAACATTCCCTGAGTTTTATTATATATTTAAAAATATAACAAAATGATATAACAAAGATGTGACAATGTGGATACTGCAGTACAGTATCATCCTCACCTTTGGCCCTGACAGTCCTGGAGGTCCCTAAAAAGTAAAACAATGAATGTTTGAATCGTGTATTACAACGAAATTATCTACAGTGCGATTTTTACCAACATCTGTTACTTCTACAACTTCATCCTGATGTGTGTTAAATGTTTTCATACTAACTTGTATTGAGTACAGAAATGTGCTTTCTAACACGCCAGAGCAATAATTCAATTCTTCATCAAAATCTTGTAAAGGAACTGTCAAAAAGATGTGTTATCCTCACCATTGGCCCCACTGGCCCTGCAGGTCCTGGAGGGCCTGGTGGGCCATACATCTAAGAAAAATAGAGAACATATACACATCAATATTGATATTCAAACGAAAAAGGGAGCTCTAATAGCATGTGAATTGGTAAACACAATTCTTTTGCATGTGTGTGTAGCTGCTTAAACATCAATGTTGCTGATACAACTGGAGAGAGTGGACAATGTAAGTATTTTTTAAAACAAACAGGAACATTTACCTGGTCTCCATTTTTCCCTCTCTCTCCACTTTCACCTTTCTGACCCTGAAAAACATGTTGAGCACATTTTATCTATATTGTTCATATTTTTTATTACATAAAGAAATAGCATCAGAAACATTGTTTTTTGAGGATATCTAATGCCTATGCATCAGTAAGATAAAACCAATGGGGGAACGATTGTGTACCATTGAGCCAGGTAATCCAATGGGCCCAGGAGGCCCTGCAGACCCTTTTTCACCAGTAGGGCCATCTAAACCCTACAGAATGGAAAGAAATTAGGAAAATAAAATGAAGTACTGCCAGGATGGAAATTTTAGATTTAATCAATTGACACCTCAAATAAAACACAACTTTAACGTGATCTATGAGTAATAAATTTAGAACACAATGCTTCCCACATAAAAACATTTATTACAGTGACAACACACAAGGATTCAACTGTTCAACTTATGCATAGATTAATTGCCATAATAGCCTTGCAGATGTTACAAAGCTAAGAACATCTTAAAGAACATACATAAAAATGTATTTCTGATAGTGACAGCTTAGAAGTTCAAATTTTGTAAGTCAGGTTAATTAAATACTCACAGGTGAACCAGAGGGACCCAGGTCACCTTTATCCCCTTTAGGTCCAGGTAAGCCAATAATTCCTCCCTCTCCTCGTGGCCCTTCAGGTCCAGGTGGGCCAATAGGTCCAGGCTCTCCCACTTTTCCCCGAGGACCCTGAGATGTGTAATTGTTCAGTTTCATCCATCTACCATGACCAACAACAGTGGCATCCAATTTTTAATATTCAATCACAAAAAGAGTGGAATATGTTTTACCTTTTCTCCATCAAGGCCAGGAGGCCCAGGTAGTCCAATGTCACCCTTATTACAGTAGAGGGTAAAAATGTTAATAAAGTGTTAATAAGACAAAAAGTCTATAGTTACTGGTAAAATGCATGCCAGTTGGTATACTAATGATATAATTGTAAAATATGAAAGATTCACTACCTTCGAACCAGGTAATCCAGGAGGCCCAGGTAGACCAGGTGGGCCCTGTAGTTACATATAAATAGTTATTTAAAAAAACATAATTTAGTTTGATTAGCTTATACACTATTATATAACTGTAGACATTCTCTTTTATACAGTGAACACTCACCATTAGTTGTACATTGCGAATATCCTGAAAGAAAAACACATTTTATTTAATCATACTGCATGTCTAAAATTGCACTTTGGCAGATGAATAATTTTCATATGATTACATGGATAACATACATTCTCATTGTTGTTGATTAACATTTTTCCTGGTTCTCCTGTTGCACCTGGAGGACCCTGATATGCACAAAGAAACACATTTATGGAAAAATGCATTTACAAAATTAATTGGCTTTAAATGTAAAAATATTGTTTGAATTTTATCTTACTCTCGGTCCAGGTTGACCCTCAGAGCCGGTATCACCCTACAGACAGACAAAACAGTTACCATAAAACATCAGTGAAACAATATAGTGCTTTTTATTACTAATGGAAACATTACTAACCTTAATGCCATGATCACCTTTTTGACCCTGAAATGTAATACATAACAAATGGTTAACAGATGAAATTGATGATTAGGTGCTGACAAGTTAAATAACAATCCTTAAAATGCAGTACCTTGGAACCAGGCAGTCCTGGAACTCCTGGTTCTCCTTTAATACCAACTCCTGAAGAACTCGGCTCCCCCTTTTCACCCTGCCAAGTGATACAAACACAAAAGCTCATTAGCCAGTTTTTACCTGTAGTCATACTGAATAACAATATTAATTAGCAGAATGTAGTCACTGACACCAAATACATGAGATAGCATAACGCAAATCCATAACAATTACTCAATTACATTCACTTAGATTCAATCATTTGCAAATACACAGCAAATTGTATCACTATACATTTAGTAAGAGAACACAAGGGTCAAGCATGTGCACTAATCAACACTTTTATTCACTTGTTCATTAATTCTTTTTGAGCAAGTTTTATGAAGGTCTTCATATCGAATCAAGTGCATATTCCAGAAACTTGGGAGCAAGGAGACTCTTGATAAGATCTCAATTAATTGCAGTAAACACTTCAAAAAATGAGTTAGATAAAAAATAATAACAAAAAACTAAATAAAACAAAACTCAGGTTAAATAACAGAACTCGACTGAAATCCTAATGAATTCACAGTGCAAAGTCAGTCAGTGTTTCAAACACATGTTTTCATGCCTGGACATATACAAATGGCATAAATTCAGAACAGTAGTGAATGCGATGTGGAATGACTTCTTCAAGCGATGTAACAAAGACCCAAAGTAGCATGGGGTGCACAAAACATGACAATCATTGTGAATAAACCTCATGCTTTCTCATGCCCATTACAGGCTTACCTTATAGCCCCGCTTCCCAGGAATACCGGGAATACCTGCCTGACCCTTAATACAGTGAAAACACACGATTTGTTTAAATATTGCTAGGACATTAAGATATATGTCACTATATTTCTCAGACCTTTACCTTTAAACCAGGAGTCCCTGGAAAACCAAGTTCTCCCTGAATAAAAGGCAAGCACAGCCAAATATAGAAAAAATAGAGACAGTAATAGTAAGGAAAAAGATCATCTACAATCCAGCAAATTAAATGCTATAATCAAACATTATCTACATTTATGGATATTATTGAAAGCCTTTATTAGTATCAACACAAATCAGAATAAACCAACTCAAACAATACATCAACTGTAAACTATTGCTGTAACTTAGATGCCATTAGTCTTTATAACAATTACTGGACAACATGCTCGATTGTCTATATTTACATTATCTGGTCAGGCTTTGAGTGTTCAAGGCATCCAAGGCTGATCACTGGCAGGGGCACAACGAGCTGCCCTACAATGCTTTGTTATTCATAGTTAAGAACACGATTGGTATTTATTTCTTGTTTGATAATGAACACACAAAGCTGAGACTGTACACAAGGACCAGAAGTTAGCCACAGTTCCCTATTCTCTCTCATTCCTTAAAACCTCCAAGCCACAAACAGAAAGAAAGTTTACAATCCCCTCTGCCAGTACTGGAATGTCAAGGCCAATTCTACAGCTTTTGCAGACATTTGAGGTTGAGATCAAAAGATGGACATGAGACAATAGACCAGAATATAAACATTTATTTCCTGATTCATAAAAAGATGTGAACTAAAACATGGCAGATTTAGATGAGAACATTTTGGACCAAATGTTGATGACATCACGAGTAACATCATCAATGAAGATTGATGAAGATTGATGATTTAGCTCTCTCAAAAAGTTTTTGTCATCAGATAATGTGGTTATTAATCGGTCAGCGTATCAGCGGTCAGTGTTTCATATCTGGGTATTAGTAAAACAGTGGTTATGTTCTTTCTACAGGATATTCCTTTGGGCTGTGCTCAGTGCTTATGCAATGGGTCTTTCGCTCTTTAAAAAGCTTAACAAAGCAAAAGAAATTGTTCTTGTTGTTCCAATACTTTCCAAGGGGATTGTACGCACAACACATTCATGAGTAGAGTCTCTTATCTTAAAGCTACTGTGCACTATATTTGTGTTATTGCTAAATTATTCTAATTATTTGATCAATGTTGAATCCTGTGGAGCATTTTGCTATAAAAATCTCCTTCAGACAGCATGCTAGGTTAGAACTTGATTTTATACAAATTTCAAGCTTTTATGTATGAATACCCATGGCAAGTGAGTAACCGCAGTAACTATAAAGCAGAACTACAGATTATAGTGCATGACTAAAAGCACATTCAATGCACACTACCTTCACTCCTTGTTTTCCAGGTATTCCAGGCATCCCTCGCTCACCCTGTCAAAGAGGCATCAGTTTTCTATCTTTTAAAAGACTCATAACACATCTAAAATACCGTTCGACTAAAAGAGATCTTCAGATGCCATGCTAAGCACATTTTGTGCAACCAAAATGCCAGTTCTGTTAATGGCTTGAGCATCTCCAATAAAAGGTTCTAGGAATTCAAAAGCTTCCACAGAAAGCATATGTGTCAAGTGCAGAAAGGCAGACGCCATGCAGCATGTGCAGAGTTAAGAGGACAGTGGGACTGAGTGGATGGTAAAATCATCCCCTCTTTGAGCACACACACACACACACATGAGACCTAACAGGTGCAGCGGTCAGAATCTTGAAAGGGGTGCGCATTGTCAAGCGATATGTGGTTTGAAAGTGCGCTAATTATCCCAGGAACTCAAGAGCGGCTTTGGACTGGAGACATGAGTGCAACATGCTCAGCTGCTTGTCACAACCACTGACCAGTCCTGAGCCAGCCACAGTGAAGTGCAAGAGAAAATATATTTTACAGACAATGTGTTTTGGAAATTTATACTGCATATATTTTGTTGATTTGATTATCTCTTTTAATGCTCAACTCAACATCATTCTTGACATCTTCTCTATACTTATCATTACTTTTCCATCCCTGGTGTGCTAATTTGGATGGTGGATCAGTTCAGTATGAAGCGTGTGGACAGAAGCCATCCATAGATGATTTATAACACTCTCCTTCTCTGTAGTGAAGTGTTGTAGGCGAGGTCTTTGGAATACAGGAAAATAAATTTCCTACTCTTCAAGAAAAAAAGCTGCTCTCCACATTCAATACAGAGGCTACATGCCAAAATTGACTGCAATTTATAAATCACATTAAATTATTATTTGGTTTGTCTCTGAAGAATCTCTTAAGGGTCCTTTATAGAACCGAAGGGTCAACATGGGGAAAGGAACTCGTGTTCTCTTTCAGTTGCTACTCATGGCAATTAGTAATGGCAATCTTGTGATTATTTCCTTTTTTTGAGTGATTTCACTGTGTGATATCACTGCATCTGTGGAGGAGTGTAAGGGGAAAAAGGGTCTGCTCTGTTTCATCTCATTAAATAGAGATCAAAAAGAGTTCAGACTGTCCTGCCCTCAGCTGTTGAGGTGGATGACTGTAATTGAGAGGTTGTGTTTATCACCTCACTATCTTCTGCAGATAGTCTAGCCTACAGAACAACTGGAGTGGTGACATTGTGTAATTTATGATGTAGTTACTGGATTGTATTACCTTCACAAGAGTCTGACACATGACAGTAAGCAGTGCACGTTACAGTCATGGCAACATGTCTAGCAGGCTAAAGTGGGACAGTGAATGTTTGTGGTGAGAATTTGAGTGAAGACAGATGGGACTCTGTGGACTACAAAATCAGAGCACTGGGTATCTGATACGTCTTCAGGAGCTCCTTTTCTGTGAAAAAGCTTTTGCTCTGATCCTTTTTGCAATGCTTTCCTGTGACATGATGGAGTAGATGTGGTGGCCTCTAGCAAGAAACATGTAAAGTTCATCATTTATTGATGCAGTGGGTCAAGATCTGTGCAGCAGCATGTGCCATTCTGATACTATTTTGACATTTATCCTCTTAAGACCAGTGATTATGGTTCAAATTTAGATTTATAATAAAAAATTAAATAACGATCTTCACTTTATAGATATTCATGCTATTAGAATCATGGTTCAAACCATGCATTAATGAGATTCACACAAATGTGAATTCATTCAGAGGATACCTTCTCTCCTTTTTCTCCTGCAAGACCCATCTTCCCCTCCTCTCCCTACACATCATGCAGATGGAAACATCTTTAAAGGAATAGTGGACACATGCATATGGTTTCTCACACACACACACACACAGACACACACACACACACACACACACACACACACACACACACACATGCAAACACAAACAAATAGACTAGTGTAGAACCAATCAAGATTTTTTTATCTTATTGCCTCATGGGAAATACTAGAGAGAAAATAGAAAATCATGTGCTGTAAATCAGAAGCAAGTCCAGTCTTTAATCAGACCATCAGAACCCCAATGGGTGGTCCAGTAAGCCTGAGAAATGAAAGCATTGTGTATTTGGGCATGTGTGTGAGTGTAAAAGGACCTAAAGGGTAAAAAAAAATTCCATCACACGCAATGAACTGGGTAGAAGGTCTATCTACTTCACTGAATTGTGGCACTAACATTTGTCATTTGGTTTCAGACTGTCCCTCACATGCTAATGAGAGCCTAGAGTTTTTTTTAAGATATCACACCCTGTCTCTGACTTTGCTGCTGGCAGGCAACACTGCTACATTCTAATGTAGGGCCTGTAGCACTGTTGGCTCCAGAAAACAATACTCAGCACAGCTAGTTAGACAGATACGATACTCTCTGGCCTTTACTGGCTATTTGTACATCAGCAGGTGTAACAAGACTGAAAATACTTCCCTTGAGAAAGTGCCAAATGGCATGGTGTAATCCCAACTGCAAATGCATTAACCAACCTACAATGTCACTAATAAAAGAAACCTGACTAATAGTCAAAGCATACTCTTTCATTGCTTAGTTATCTTCACAGTATATCTTCACTTTTTTATGCAGTGAAGTGATTTTTCCAAATCTCCAGAAACAGAATACAAATACAATAATCAAAATGAAAAGATAATGGTTTCCAAATGAACACAAATACAGATGCCAATAGGAGGCGCACTATTTGTTTGTCAGAAGGCTTGCCAGAAAAGTTCACAAGACATCTGGTTAAGACTAAATGTGCACACTGGGACTGTGATCCAACAGAATGCAACAAATGTCACACGTGTGGGAAGTATTTTATTTTCTTGTGGGTGCAAGCGAATGGTCAGATGTAACATTTGCAAGGTAAACAAAGATACCATTCATTAACATTAAGCATTTAAATTATACTTTGTAACTACCTGGCCAGAACCACTGTTGTTTAAATTAGGTGATTATTTTGATTATATAAAATAAATAAATAAATAAATAAATAAAAAAAAGAAGCAACTGAATGTCTATATTTTTTATATTGGACAGGTAGAAGCCCAAACACCAGCTGTGTAAATGGTATTCCAAATGCATAACTGAAGTGATTAGACTAGGACTGAATAACTGTTCACAATTAAGAATTCGCAATTGGAGCGAATTTAATAGTGCAAACAGAAATGCAGGTATGGATATCTGGAGCAATAATCAGATATGGATACAGAGGGTGCTGTTGCATTACAAGGCAACATTTCTGTGCAACCATCCCAAAATGTACCAAATTCAGTAAAAAAAAAAAGTTGTCTTACCTTCTGACCTAAATCCCCTTTGGATCCCTAAGGTGTAAAAAAATAAAAATAAAAAAATAATTAAATATCAAAAATACATTATACATGCATCATGCCACAAACTGCAGTATGTTATCCTTTAAAAGGTAATGGAATTGACCTGAGTTACTCGCTTGTCAAAACCAATTTGACTGAGGCATTTTGTGCTTGTAGGAGGCACTACACTTACTTTACATTCATATTAGTGCATCTCTATAAGTGCATGTCAGCTGAGAAAAAGACCAAACTAGCAGCTAAGAGCTACGGTTATAATCCTGGGAGATTGTTTAATGTTTAAACTTGTGGCGTACTCTCTGAAAAGTGGTTACGTTTCAAGCTGGGTTGAAAAACATTTCTTAACAATGTGTTTTTCCCAAAATCTGCTGTGCCCCATATGACATGATTACTCATAACCTGGCTCAAGATCTTTTTTTGGATGGCCGCATGGGAAAATATCTATGTCTGTGAAAGAAATCTAAAGTTTACAAGGCCCAATATTAAGCAAATGGAGTAGCAGGTTGTTACAGAGTTTAAAATAGAGGTTACACAGTAGGAAACATATGGGCTATTCAATGGTAAAGTTCATTTCTATTGAAATAATAAAACTATTGGCATTTTGAACTTGACTTAGAAATCCTCACAAAAGTGTCAGTCATATTCCGGACAGGACTGACAGGAAAGTGCTGAGTATGTGTATGAGAAAGGCAAATGAAGTACAGAAAAACATATGGGAAGAAAAGGAAAGAGATGAATACGTAAAAGAGATTTAAAACAAAGAAACTAGACATTTTGAAGTGTGGGAAAGTCTTTTAGGCTTTTAGGTTAGGAAATAGAGTGAAATCAATATGATGTAGGAAGATAGAGACTGGCTCAATATGAATCTCTCTCTCTCTCTCTCTCTCTCTCTCTCTCTTTTTCTCTCTCTCTCTCTCTCTCTCTCTCTCTCTCTCTCTCTCTCTCTCTCTCTCTCTCTCTCTCTCTTTCTGTCTGTCTGTGTGTATATTTGTGAACGTGTTTTCTTAAGGTACTTTTACACGTTAGTCCATTAACGCGGTCCCAGTCAGAATGAAATTCATACTTGTGGATTGTTTGCTATCTGGTTTGGTTTCACACTGCATATGACAAAAAATAAACCACAAAGCAAAAGAAAACATTGGCTGAAGTGAATGTTGTGCTGAAAATGTACTCATCACATGCTTCCAATGAAACAAAGTAAACATTCTTCCAAGTGTGTGTACTAATTAGAAAACTCACCCAGCCATGGAGAACACAGAGCTGGCACTACATTAATGATTTGGTAAATATATAAACTTGTTTCAAATGTATTGACTTGTATCCAATTTTTTTGTTGTTGTTTTATTTAGAATTTTCCTTTTTGTTTCAACATTCCAGACATCCAGAACACATGGCATTTCTGCCGTGCTTCAGTTCTTTCCTTTGGCTCAGTTTGCATCTCACGGCTCGGCAGTTCACATTTACAAAAAAGAAAAAAGAAAACTCCACATAATCCATAAATAATGTTCAGGTTTTGTTTAATTTCTACAATTTTGATCACCTCAGTGTCAAATAACTTTCTCCATATAATCAGACTGTGCTAGGTTTCACTTGGACCCATACTGAAACAAGTGGTTTTAGCCAATTCTGAAGTGTGATTGCTGAGTTATTTTATGCTCAAACAAACCACACCACACCAAAAAAAAAATGCACCAGGTTTCCAGTCATATGGACTGAACATTGCACATGTGGAAACACACCTAGGCAACTTTCATGGCACACAGAATTTGTTGTAAAGATGTTATAAAACATATGAGTGGAATGAGCTGTTCTGTAAGATAATTATAATGATCAAAGATGAGCAAAGCTTACCCTGGGGCCTTCAGGACCAGAGAATCCTGTCTCACCACGTTCACCCTGAAAAAGAAAACACAGCAGTTTTAGTCATAGAACATGCTTACTTATATTTTACTGCTGGTTTAGTCTATTTTAATAGCTTTAATTATGCACGTTCATGAATTGTATTACACATGATTTGGACAATGACATTGGACAATTCTATTTTCTGCTTTACTGCATTCAAGATTCTAAACACTGCATGTTTAAATATACAATTGATTTCTATTGACTTGAAAATACTACCTTCTGTCCTGGTACGCCTTGTATACCTGGTTCTCCCTAAAGTAAAAAAAAAAGTGAGAGTATTCAGGTTAGCCATTACAATCCAATGGCATCCATCTATCTTGAAAGTGTATAATCAATGATCTGTCAGAAAAATAATTTGCCTTAATAAATGGAGTTTTGCTTGATATTCAAATGATATTAAGTCATACCAATTTTTATTTGAATTGGCCAATTTGCAGGGAGTTATTCTTTTATAGTGGCTTTCCACAAAAGACTTGTCTGGTTCCTGCTGTGATACACCGTTATGTGGCTGTTATAAAGAGCTTCATTGTGCTACTTTATGAGGCCGATATGTTCCAACTTCCAACTGTTCACATTCTCCAATCTAAACAATTCATAGCAATTAATGCATTGGGGGAAATGGAGAATTATCCAACAGCAACACAGAGCAGTGAAATGCAGCGTATTACTGTTGTACTGGTAGCACAAGCCTGCGCTCTCCCTGTAAATGACTGAACCTTGTCTGAACCTAGGCCTGTTTATAACACCTAAAGAAATGCTGTTGACACAGCTGCATTAAAACTCAAAAAGTTTAAATGTAGAAATCTTTGCCAGAATACCGGACAACTTGCCAGATGTAATTAATTGCTAGGTTTGTAAAGTAATTATTAATCAACTTGACCTTTCCATAGCAGTGCACTGTACTGTGTGAGGTCTGACAAAATCAAAATATTGACATTTAGAAAAAAAGGCAAGAAGGCATTAAACCAGTATCTTTGGCACTTTTGATAGTACACCACAGTGTTTTGTTCTATCGCAATAATGTTTCAACATTAACCAAATTATTTCCTTTACATTGTACACAAGCTTACCTTAATTCCTGTCAACATCTGCAAATTAAAAAAGAAAAGCAATACTTATTACTAAAACACAAAATAAATTGATAATAATCTTAAAATATTTATGCTATAAAAGCTGCTGTCTATAAGACATGTGTTAGTTATGCTTTTACGCACCCTAAGATCTTTTCCCGGTTTTCCAGGTTCTCCAGGTTTTCCCTTTATCATGAAATATATTTCCATATATTAATAATACAATAAATTATTTGTATATAATTATAGTATATATTAGTACTCTATAGTGAGATCATTTTAAAAAGGTAACATGCATCTACCCTAGATTCATATATGACATACAGAAAAAAAAATACAAGATTAGCCCTAACTATAGGAAAAAACATAAGAGACTTTTACCGGTGGCCCACTAGCACCAATCAATCCTGGGATACCTGGAGGCCCTGGGGGGCCAGGAGGGCCTGGTGGTCCAAGTGCTCCAGGCTCACCCTGCTGAGAGACAGCACATTACAATATTAGACGGAGATGCCGTGAAAAAAAAGATTTCAGAAAAAACATTCAACATCAGCATTAGGATTTCATCTGTTTCAATTCCAGTCTATATGATAGGTATTTAAAGTGGAAGCTGAATTTACCTGATGAATTACAGAGACTGAAATGGAAAGGAAACAAACCCCTTCAGCTGAGTTGAAAAAGAAGTTAAAGCATGTTGTGGCTTTCAACAAATGGAATGGGGTAATTTAAGTGGTTATTCTACCGGTGGTTATTATACTTTGCTGAGAGAGAACCATGTTTGGAAAACAATCGCTGCCATTGAGTTTTGGCGGTATATATGTGTTATAACTGTGCCAATGTGGTTTAGGTTCACTTAAAAAGCTTCAGAGTCCAACCACTGACCAGGAAACCTCTCACTCATACTGTTTTCTCAAGACCCTGTCAACATAAGAACCTGGAAGGCATGTTTTTAAAATAAATTGTGTAAAAAAAAACAATACAGAAGCAGAAAAAAAAATTTAAATCGTAGCCAAATTACATGGGGGGTATATAAAAAAGAAGTAGCACCAATTTGTTTATATATATATATATATATATACATAGATAACACATGCTTAAATTTAGAAGCCATCTTTTCTTCGTTAATTCTTAGACAGGACTCAAGTAGACATGATTTATTATCCCATAAGCAAGTTTACTAAATTATTTCCTTCCACTATGCTTATTCAGACCAGGCAAGCATCAGTAGAGAATGTCCTCAAGTAAAGCCTTTTCCAATTTTTGTTCTTTAGTCAGTGGCCCTTAACAGTGGGGAATGCTGTATCCAAACATGGTGCACTATTCTGGCACAATCACACACATTTACCTGAAGGAAGAATACAGTGGATGGATGCCAGCCGAAGTCGGTCTATGCCAGGGCACTGTGTACAAGTAAGCCATTACAGTGTAAATGTACTTTGAGAGCAGGAAGCACTTTTGGACAGCCCCCACTTTCCTGGCAAATAAGCTCTCTATCCCATTTCGTTATTACTTTTAGGCTGACATTATAAAAATTGCAGAATAGGATGTCCTCTTTCAAATGTCGTTTTTTGTCCTTTATAGGTTTATATAAATGTAAACTGTAACAATCCCTTCTTTAGAGAATGAGATGGAAACAAATCTTGAGACAACATAATTTGTCTCAATCAGTAGCTTTAACCCTCTTGACCACTGTAGTTTTTAGACTTCTCATCAAGGAAAAAAACTTTCTTTTATTTTTGCCTTTTTGCAGACCTCCTGTCAGTGTCCTAATAATGACCTATTTCCTTGTACAAAATAACCATGGAGATCTGGGTGAGGACAGACAATTTCTTATTTCATGGAAAGCTTGCTTTGGCATTGGGTTAAACATTTAATGAACAAAAATGTAAATGCGCATAGCTTTGGGAATTGGCATGCCGGTGTTTCATTATGCCCATAAACACTAAATCATGACTACAAATGTCAAACTGAGAAACCATTGTAAAATCTCAAATAAATAGATTGCAATTAAAATAGCTCAATAAAGGTCTGGAACATTTTTTGTTGCTGTTCTCCCATTTCTAACAAACACAGTGGTTCCTTGGAGGGTTACTAATGGAATTGGGGATGTTTTTTGTCTGGCAATTGGTCGACAGTGGCTGGCATCCTTCGGCAGTGGTAAGAAGGGTGGCATAGAGAGATGTACCTTGAGGCGCTTTAGAATTAGAGGGCTTATTGAGGGCATGTTGCGCACGGTGATGGGCAACATCTGCTCAGGTCACAAAGCACAGGTGGGCCGCAGTGCAAAAAGTCACGAGGGCAACATGTTGACCAGCAGGCCAAAGGAAGGAAACGGAGTCAACGAGATGCAGAGGGGAAAAAGGAAAAGAAACAGAGAAATAAATGCAAAAGAGTCTATAACAGGGAAACAGCAAGGCAGGGCGAGATAAACAAGAGAGATCAAGGTGGAAGGGAGAAAATGTGTGGAAAAAAGGCATGAGAACTGACAAACAGGACCCAGCAGTCTAAGTTACAGTGGTGAGATAAATATTCTAAAATAAAAGTCAAATTATATTCAGCATCCAAGCCCAAAGGGTGGATAATTGAAAATCGTTAATCAGAAAATATTTTTTTTTTAATTAATTTAGATATATCAGTCCACTGTGATTTGGTTCCTGTGTCCTGCATCAGTGCAGTGTAGATTTCAGTCTTGCCACAAAGAGAGTTTAGCAACAGACTTACTGTGGCCTGTCCTCCAGCACATGTGTGGACAATACGCCGTTTCTGTTGAGATCACCAGCATTATAAAGTACAGATTAAAAAGTCACTAACCAAATGCCCACTAATCTACAATAGTCTTCTTGAACCGCTTACATTTCAAGGACCTTTCAGCATTATAGAAATTTTATTTTTCACTCTTGTAACATACCCATTTTAAAAAAATATATAAGCTGGTATTTAAAGCACCGAAGCCTGAAACCTGACTTGGTTTGCAATGCGTCTAGGCCAAACCAAAAATTACACTTTGAGCTAAAAAAACATTAAAGTTCTAGTCGAACAGTAAAAAAACAGAAAGAAAACACTGTGCATAAAGAACATGTTCACTATAGAATATAATTTGGTGGCAGGCTCTAATGTATATCGTCTTTAATAGCTTAGTCAGAGTACAGGCCTTATCTGGTCTCTCTTTGCAGCATGGCTGAAGCACACACACACACAAACACACGCGCATCTGGGGATGAGGGATGACCCCACAAACCTTTAACATCAGAGCCTGACTGGAGCGTAATGCTGCCAGAGTTTTCAATGGAACTCCCTGCTTAAAGTGGCCCACCACACACGCAGACATAAACATACATATACACACACACACAAAAACATATGCGCATATGAATGCACATATCAAAACACAAGACACACAAGCATTTATTCCCATTTCTGTGAAGTAGTCCTTCCAGTCTTGACCTAGAGACCATTCAACATAACTGTAACCAACCGCTAACACAGACCTCCCACTTAGAGGCTTGTTTTTAATATACTTAACAAGAGTCTTTAGACAATCTGCTTTTTCAGCAACCTGCTTAACAAAAGCCATTTCACTATGACCTTAAACTTTAACTGAGAGTCAAACAATTTGGTCCTTTCATTTCATATCTGTTTTCATTTTTCATTTAAATTTCTAATGCTAATTTTGCTGAGCCTAAGTAACTTTGTATAACTCTATAGAGCTTACTACTTAATATATCATAATCCACTTTCATAATACATTGGATATCATAATTAGCTAGAAAATGACTGAAAAACAAGCTGGTTAATCCCAGGATACAAAGTCTTTTTCTTGGCATTTATTATCCGAAAGCCTTATCAGATCTTTTTCTCTAAGCCGCTTGTATAATTGTCTTGTATTTAGTAGAACATTTGTACCATAAAGAAAGCACTAAGAGTCTCCAAGTTCACATGTTACACATGTGCTATCCATCATGAATACTTTAACTTGGTCAATCCATTGTTCATTGCCCTCTTTTCATTTGATTTTGCAGGCTGGTAATTACGGCCCTCTGTTCATATCTTCTTTGCATTAAAAAAAAAAAAAAAAAAACTGAGACAAAGCAAAAAATACATACTATAATTTTTTTCTGATTCTTAAAAGTTAGACATGCTTTCACTTACCCGATGTGTATAATCACCACACACACCCTGAAAAATATATCCAAACAGGGCCTGTAAGAATCTTAAACCTTTCTGTAGTAAGTAGTTAAGTATGTAATTAATAATTTTGCTGTACCTTTTCACCCTTTAGACCAGGTTCACCCTAATAAAAAATAATTATAACTGTATTAAAATGTGGTGTACAAAATGTACAAAAAGTGTACAATTTTTATGTTGTATAACATAGTGCAGAGAATTATACTTTAGTAAAATAGTATATAACTTTTATAAAACTAGTTCATAAAATACTCACAGGAATTCCTCTGGGACCGGGTGGGCCCTGGTAACGTTAATAAAAATAATAATTAATTAATTAATTGTCATACATTAATACATTGCATACAGTAATTGAAAGTATACACCTAACCTAAGCATAATGTTCTTTCCGGCATAAACTACTACAATGTTCATTCTTACCCCATTGCATATGTGTTCCATATGCATAGCATAAGCATAATTAAAAGAATATTTAAAAAAGGAGGAAAAGAGGAAATGGGCTCATACATTCATGAAAACATGAATAATTTTTTCAGCTATTTAGCCTAAGTTATTTGATGAACTAGTCTAGAGTGGACAGCCATGTAATTTGTTTGGCTTGTGGGCACAAGCTTCTGTAGGTCATCAGCACCCCAGAGCCAAAGATAGGTGATGCGTGCTTTAATGAAGGAAAAACTACACTGGTGCTAATGGCTTCAAATAAGACAAATCTGACATTAGTAAAACATATATAGCACTTATAAAACAAAGGGCATTAAATGCTGCAGGTGAATCAAAAATCTAAAAAACACATTGACATCCAAAGAATGGAACAGCTTAAAGCTTCTAACGTGCTATGACTTTTATCCAAAAACATTGGTTCATCTGCTTTTTTATTGCAACCTGGCAAAACAAGAAATCAGCAGGATGTTGAAACTGAGAGCGAATCAATAAAAAAAAGAGAGAAAGAATCTAAATCCCATATGAAGGTGGGTTTTTAGACTCAGAATGTTGCATGTATTTTTAAAGAGCTATTGTGATTTAGTCATAAGCCCTGTGGGGATCGTACAGCATGAAGCTGACCCTATAAAGGTGTCACCCTGATACAGGAAGACTAACCTTTATTCATTACCTTGTAGGAATACCCAGCTTTTGCAGTAGTTCACGATTTCCTTTACTTAAATAATCTTCAAAAAAATGTGTGTATATCTGTCACCAATAAATTCAGCTGAAATTAACTAGACTACAGTGTATGCCTCACTTAATGATGGGTAATGTTTCCTTTTGTCAGAAACAAGAGCATCCTGAATCGATCAAGTTGCACGGCCAATAAATCAAACTAAACTGTTTTCTCAGTAAAGGAGTGTTAGTCTGCAATTCTGAAAGGCCACTGCAGAGTTTACCATTCTGCCTCATTAAACACAACTGATTCAACTCAACAGCTAATTACCCAGGCCTTCATGAAATGGTGTGCCAAAAGAGAGAAAACACCAATCTCTGCACGGCAGGCTCTGCTAAACCTGTGCGTGACCCTGGTATTCTAGAGGTATCATGTGATCAACTCAACAAGATAAATAAATATCAGTTTTACAAATGGCTGAATTTGATCAAATCTGACACATTTCTCTTTATGATAATTGCTTTTCTGTGTAATTTAATGGTTGGAGTTTATAATACATGGCTGTAGGAGCACTTGCAATAAAGCAGAAAAAGGATGCTTACCATGTCCCCTTTTTGACCATTTTGCCCCTGTAAAAAAATATATATTTTTTTATGTTATTCTGTAGGCACAATGGAAGCTAATTTTTATTTAATTAATTTATTTTTATTTTTGTTAAAAAACAAAACACTGTTAGCACATTCAACATAATCACGTTAACAACGCGGTAAGGGAAAATTTATTTTAACAGCACAAATTTTATTATCTCGTGATTAATGTGATTCATTTCTGTTTGACCATTGTTAATACAAATATAAATAAATAAATATAAAAGAGATAATATATCAAAATATATAAATAAACCTTCAACGCAACACACGCTTATTCATGGCCTCCTTTCTTTACTTAGATATAAAAAAAAATAATAATAAAGTCCACCGAAATTGTTTTTAATAACTAAACATTTGTTTAACTGATGCGACAAGTCTAATATCAAAAGCCAAGAACTGCAAAGATGCGCACATCCGGAAAATAAATTCATCCATGTGAAAGTATAGCAAAAGTTGAGTTTGATTTATATAATTTAAAACACAATAAGTACTTTAAAACATTTACAATTATATTTTGTCTTCATGCTCTAGGCTAAGTCTGATTTCACTAATAATGAACATACATTTACATAAAGCATCCATATTTGTCCATGGCCATGTTGATTAAAGTATTAAAAACTTGAAAATAATTAATTTAAGGTACATTTAGAACAGATAAAAATGTGTGATTAAATTGCAATTAATGACGATTAAATGAATAAATCTGAAGAAATAATTAACCCTTAAATGCATCAATTAATCACACATTAAGAGACTTACAGGCTTGCCGTCCAAGCCAATGGGACCCTAAAAAGAACAGAAAAGGGGGAGACTTTATTTGTAAGACCAAGAGGGAGCAACACTTTTGCAACATAGCTGTCTACTATTCTGATATGATGATGTTTATGACAGAAAAAAAGGTATTTATTCAGAAGGGTTATATATTAAATAGTCACATTTATCTAGTATTTGCAATTCTATGATTACAATAATCCAAATATAATATCATTAAACTGATTTGTTTTCATATTTACTTAGATCAAGCTTTAAACATTCCTATTCCGTTGACAGATAATTGTGCATTGTGCCTCTAATAATAAATGGTTAAAACAAGCTAAATATCTTATTATAGGAAAAAAACATAAATGCATACAAACACCTATTGTCACTGGACAGGAGTGCATTTTATATTACTTAAAAATTATATATTCTAGCAGCACAATACTGATTCAATTTTAAAAAAACAAAAAGATCAGTTTCTTCTTTTTTATTATGAATATAATATCTACACAGATTGGGCCATCACTGTTAGTGTCATAGTGACATACCGGAAAGCCAGGAAATCCTCTAGTGCCTGGTTGACCCTGAATAGAGACACATAAAAAAAAAAAAAAAAGTAACAGCTGAATAATTACACATATACAACATTTCCACATTGTACCAATTAAAAAAAACAAAAAGGTCAGTTTCTTCTTTTTTATTATGAATATAATATCTACACAGATTGGGCCATCACTGTTAAAGTCATAGTGACATACCGGAAAGCCAGGAAATCCTCTAGTGCCTGGTTGACCCTGAATAGAGACACACATAAAAAAAAAAACAAAAAAAAAAACAGCTGAATAATTACACATATACAACATTTCCACATTGTACAGGCAAACAAAAAAAACATTGAAAAAAAAAACCTACTTCCTTTATTGAGAATTACATACACACAAACACACAAGGTCGGGGACACACACACACACACACACACACACACACACACACACACACACACACACACACACACACACTTAATAATAAGTGCAATGAACTCAGTAGGATGAGGTCAGTGTTAAAAAAACTCTTTTTGTTGCCTAATGAAAGCTTTTTTGTGTGGGATGTGAAAACAAAAAGCAAACTAGAGTATGCTGTGAAATCCTGCATTAGAGCAAACAAAACAAAGGCAAATTCAATAAGTGAAAACCAAACCAACATGGAAATCACCAAATTGAATAAATGCATGTCAATTATCATTAGTGCTACATCGCCCTGGACACAATAGAAAAGTTGCTTTGCTGGACAAAAAATCTTTTAGTGCCCTTAGGAAGTCATTAAATATCTTTAGAAACCAAATGATAATGAACAAAAACTAAGAAAAGGAAATAACAAGGAAGAGGTCAGTGCAAGTAATGAAAGAGATTATATGTCTTGCTCCCAGGTATTTACTGGGAACATAGCTGGGTCTCTCTCCCAGCAGTAACCAAGTATACAGTCCGAAGAATTTCGAAATAAATGTCTGAGTGTAAAAAAAAAACAAAAAAAAACATAGTACTTAGGCCCATATGCTTTTCTGTGCTGCAAGCCTGCTGCACACAATGTACAGTTTTGGATTTCTGTTAAAATGTTCTTGTGAAATACACCACAAAAATATAATTACAAAAATGTACCATTTGTTTTACTACTATAAAGCAATAGTAGAAACATAAGGACAATATAAGACCTTGTCTGTGTGGGCCCCAAAGAAGGCTCAATCTACTCCTAATCTCTTCATTTATGTGTAAGAAAGCCATTGTAGCAGTACACTCAGTTAAGTCCACCTGGCTGATTTATCATTTCCGTTGGCCTCTCCACACCTCTCTTTCAAATCAACCCCTGTGACCCACTCAGCACAAAACCCCACACTCTCTTCTCACCTGCTGGGAATGGTCCCCTCCTATGGCAATCCTACTCTGACATTTCTCCTTGCCATGACCCTGTCTCTCACAGCGTGCTGTCTCCTACCAGTGCCTTATGACTAGTGAAAGAACTTGGGTACAGAGAGGCATGCAATCAGCAAACTCAAAACCAGATGTCTGGTCCTGCCTAAGCAGTCTGCTGGCTCTGCCATAAGGTATCTTGAGTCTGTCAACCAGAAGTGCTGGGGGATGGATTGGAACCGCAGGACGAAGAATGGCTAGAGCGTTTCATGGGATAATCAGAAAGGAAATTGCACTACTGAGCGGGAAACATTACCCCTTTGTCTTCTGCTTGGAATGTGGATAGAAGATAGGGTGTGGGTGCTGGGTTCGGGACAAGCCCCATTTCATCTGGAGCCCAACTACTCGTTTGTAGGCACAGTACAATAGTATGCAATCTTTGGGTTTGTGTCTGGATCATTATCTTGTAAATTAGGATGTTTTCGTTTCTCTCCCTAATGAAGATGGTGTTCCAAATGACCATCATTACAGGCAACTCAAAGCCATTCAATGTTTAAATGAAGCTTAAGTATTTCCATGCAATCTTCTATGCGGATTCTGTTTAATTTATCTTCATTAAAGGAGCTACCCGACACAAGCGAAATGAGTATTTGAGGAACATGAGGGAAGAAGAATGAAGATCTTTCCAATTCTTTCTTACAATACTATCCAAACTAATCCAACTAGTGGTGCATGGCACAGGAAAGGGAGTTTTTAAAAGTCAATTTAAACACTTTAAATGTAAAAAAAAAATAAAATTATATATATATATATATATATATATATATATCCTAATATATATATATATTCCAAAAAAAGCAATAACATTGCTTTAAACAAAATTAACCCTCAACTAAAAGTAATGCAAGGCTTTATTGGTGCCAGTGATGACACTTACAGGAGGTCCTCGTGGGCCAATGATAGATAGACCAGGCTCCCCTGGAGCTCCCTAAGAACAGACAGAAAGATAGAGATAATCAGAAGAAGTAATAGAGGAAAGAAGGAGAATGGTGCTATGCCTAATCTACATTCTGCATAAAAAGCCCAAAAGCACTATACTAAAAGCAGTTTTTCAAACACTCTGACATTTTTCCCTGCATCTATCCTGTACGAGACAGTCTTAAGACAGCCATCTCAAGGAAACATGCATGTGTCTGTGTGGTCTGCATTAGCTTTTGTCTAAAAATATGCTCAACTTTTAGTTGGGAAGGTTAGACTGCCCAGCATAAAAACATACCCTGTGGATTGATGCACTGGCACAACTAAAGGAATTTGCACAGTGTCAGCCAGTTCCTTAATGGTGTAGCCAGCTTCCCAGCACAATTCCACAAAAAGTCTGTGGCCAGATGGGAATGTTATCATGTTTCTAGCACATCCCATAATTAGTACCAGTATTTTTAATCCTTCTGATTCAAATCCTGTTTTTACCAGGTGGGACTTTTAAACTTTTTTTTTAACATACAAGCCTTGCTGGTCACTACTAAGGAAAATGCAGTCTAGCAGTGGCCAGTTCAGGCCAGAGAAAAAGAAAGAAGATTCCCAAGCAGGTTGCGCTCTACGTGAATCTTACAGAGATCTGTCTAGTAGAGCTTGAAAAGTTGTTAGTAGCTAGGAATGGCCAAAGAACTCAACCCTAAGTCCATACCAAATCAGTTAAAGCATGAGGGATCTTAATGATAAATTAGCAAATAAATGATGTTGCAGTTTTCAAATCAACAACAGCAATGATCAAAATAAACATTATTTAAATACCATCAAGATAGCCATTTCAAGAAAAACAACCTGATGGAGAATCTAGAAACAGCCAAGAAATATAATAACCACAGGGAAAAGACAGATGTTGAAATTTGATGTCGCTATATATCAGCCATGATCTGCTGCTCAAACAAACATTTTGCAGAAGAAAGCCATAGCATATACACTATTCATGCCATAGTTGTAAAAATGTACTTAAAAAAGTTTGCACAGAAAAAAAAACAAGAAAATTGCACAAATAGTTTTTTCTGTTGTGCAAAAAAACCTCCCAAATCCACACATGCAGAACAAATCCACATTTAATTTTCGCCATAATTCTACTACATCCTTTTGGGAACTGGAATTGAACAAAAATGTAGACCATTCTGTGGTCCAGTGAGTATTGCATTATAAAAACTGTGCATGTATAATAACCACAGGGAAAAGACAGATGTTGAAATTTGATGTCGCTATATATCAGCCATGATCTGCTGCTCAAACAAACATTTTGCAGAAGAAAGCCATAGCATATACACTATTCATGCCATAGTTGTAAAAATGTACTTAAAAAAGTTTGCACAGAAAAAAAAAACAAGAAAATTGCACAAATAGTTTTTTCTGTTGTGCAAAAAAACCTCCCAAATCCACACATGCAGAACAAATCCACATTTAATTTTTGCCATAATTCTACTACATCCTGAATTGTTTCCAAAACCAAAGCTCTTAAAAATCTGTCCCCTTTCAGCTCCTAATACACCTGCAACAGCAGTTATTCTGTGTTCTTGATAAATTGTTTAAGGGCTTTTGGGAACTGGAATTGAACAAAAATGTAGACCATTCTGTGGTCCAGTGAGGATTGCATTATAAAAACTGTGCATGAATTGGATTATACAATGCTCCTCTGTGACATTTTTCTTTTTAATGTGACCTCACAGACTATTCCAGGAGAATGATAAACAATAGTCTGTCTGAACTGGCACAAAGGACTAGTTTAGCTACAGGTGTGTAAATGTCTAACACCAACGGAAACTGATGTAAAGTCAAATAACTTGGACTAAAAAACAAATGTATACATAAATCTACTATGCATTGCCAGAAATAATCATTTCAATTGGCAAAATTGATATAAAATATTAGAGTATAGCAAAAGCACAACTCTATTTTACCAACTGGGATTATGACATTTTGAGCAGTCAGTCTTTCTAAACCACTTTCATTCCAAACTATTTACAAGAGGGAGTCTTGGGTGTCTGAAACTTCAAGTTTTGGAGAGCTGCTACAGAGAGTGAATAAATGCAGGTAATCCAACCGTTGTGGGAAATCTCTTCAGAACTGGAGCCCCCCCAGGCCTATTCAAGATAGAGCCCAAAGTCTCTCTGATATAAATCATGATGCCTGCACACACTGTATTTTGGACTAAGCCCTCAAACCACCCACAGTGAAAGAATTTTCAGTTGTGCACAGGCGGGCTGCCGTCCTGCACTTACCTTGTCCCCTGTGTTTCCCTTTAAGCCCTGGTCAGTCACAGCAGACACAGTCACATGCACAGTGTGAAGGAGAAAGACAGAGAGAGGAATCAGGGTTAGAGAGGCATGGAAAGGACATGGACATGCAGCAGCCTGAGTGGGGAAACTAGAGGGTTGAGAAATGGGAAAACGTAGGGTCATGGAGAAAGGATACTGGGTATGGGAATATTTAATGTGGTTGAGGCATGTGGGAATGGAAGCACTGGAGCAGGGTGTTGCTGTACACACTGCTATATAACGAATAGTAATGAAAAGTAGATATAAGCTAACTTTTTTAACAGATTTTTGGCAAAAAAATGTTTTTTCCTTTTCAAAATCAGCAAAACTATATAGGAGCTTAAAACTTCAGTGAAATATTATGTGCATAGTTTAGCTTTTCCATAAACCTGCTATTAAAGAGAATTTGTTTACATAAATGGTCCAAATTTTTTAATATCTCAAAGGAGCGCAAGAAGTCAATTATAAACCAGATTGTCTAGAGGCTGCCACTGTAGCTTTATTATTCTTATTAGGTAATTATACCTTACATGTTTACATGAATGTCAACTATTTACTATGGAGGTAATATAAACAGAGACTAGTCTATACAGATGGTTTTGATTGATGATTTAAATATTAGTGTTTATGGCACGTCAGGTGTTCATGATGTCTTTTACACTGTATACTCTGTTGGGATGAAAAAGGTCCAAATTTATAACACACAAATTGTATTATTATGTATTAATTTAAGAAAGTACACAATTCTGTGTTTTTACACATGACACATTAGGTAAATACAAGCTCAGATGAACAACAACCCGTGATATGTTAAGCCATGTTCTGGGGAGAAACATCAGGAAAGACTTCAGCAATGATCTCAGGGAAGCAATTGTTGCTGCCGATCAATCTGGGAAAAGTTATAAGTCCAATTCCAAGCATTTAAAGCCCAAATGAACTAAAGCAACATTGTAAAGAAGAGTTTTTGCTGCTAAAGGTGCTTCTACAAGTGACTGAATCATAAGGTGTATGTAGTTTTTTTACACATGGATTATCCATTTTGGCTTAAATCTTTTAATATGTCATGTGCCATTGTTCATCTGAGGATGTATTTACCTCTATTACCTGCTAAGGGCCAAATCATTTTTAGTTTTCTGATATGTAAAATACAGTGTACTTTCTTTTCCGCATGATTGTATGTATAATCCGTCTTAAATATCCCCTCAGGATTGATACTGCGTACGTTTCCATGAATAAAACAGAGGCCTATTTTATGCCAATTTTCAAATGCAATGAATCAAGTAAATGCAGATATCAGTTGGATATTTACACACAGAGGCATATTTCTTGATTATCACATAAAAAGATCTTCCAAAGAATAAAACACACAGGTCTTTTTGTTATAAACTGATTTACAAAAAGGTGTGGATATATCATTATGAATAAACAATGTATTGCTTATTATGACATGCAAATTGTGACATATGGCCCAAAAAGGTACATACATAACATGACTTGACATGAATATGCTCATTTTAGAGCTTCGATAAGCATGTCACTAAGCATTGGTAACTAATTATTAAAAAGGCCATAGCTTGCTTATGCAAACTAACTAGCTGGGCTTAATGCATATTTTATATCACTCACCATTCTTCCAGGAATGCCCATTGATCCTTTGTCTCCCTAATGATCAATGCAAAGTCAAGAATAAAGTAAGAAACAGTAATTCTGTCAAGCTGACCAGTATTACATCAGTGCATTCCTCTGAATTCTCAAGCATTATCTTAGGTGTTGGTTAAATATTGTTGATGCAAACATGCCACAAATTATCCATAAAGGCCAACAGCCAACTATGCAAGGCCAAATTAAGAGCAGACACCGAAAGTTGCTTAGAAAGCCAATTTCATCAGCGATTATTTAAATATGAACAGAAGTTTAATTAGGGTAATACAATTGAGACACCTGTGTTCCATTCATTATAGAGAAGACCATATTACAGCTATTTTATAGTTGAATTTAAAGGTGCTTAGTTTAAGTTAATGTGATTATGGCAGTGCATGCCTGTTTGATGCTTATAGTATGTATTAAAAAAAAAATATTCAATTTCATAAATATTTAAAAAATGTGAAATATTGTGTTTAAAATTGATAAATTTAACATCTAGTGATTCAAATATGTTGGTTTTAAATATAGGTTTTGTTACAAGGGGTATTCTGTTTGATCTGACATACTGCTTTCATATTGGGAGTTATTTCTTGAAATATCTAAAAAAAAAAAAAAGATACACGTGAATGGCGAAATGTATATAAATATCTAATTTTATCTCCTAATGTAATCTTGAGAATTAGCAAAAGTCCTTAGAGGAGCAGTTCAAACCAGACGGATCTGTCCAGGGTGCTGATTCCAAGAAAAGCTGTTCCAAGTACCCAGTTTATTCAAGTTAAATTCATATCATGTAACTGTAACAACTGAATGCCATAAGTATTCTGCCTATTACACCATTAGGTTCATGAATTATCCACTGTTGTAGTGATGCTGACAAACAACATGCAATACAATATAAAGACTATAATTGCAATAACTTTATAATAGATACATCATAAAAACTGATTTTACTGTTCTACAACAATACTGTACTTGCATATGGCAATAAACACTAAAGGGAATAATGTATTTACTACAGCTTATAAGGAACTTCACAGAACCTTGCAAAAGACACATTTATTTAATAACTTGACAAAGAATAAAGTGATTCGTTAACCTGCTACTGCCAATTTAAATCTTCCAGCTAATTAGTCATGCATATAATATTTAGCAGGATGGAGTAGATATGAAACAGTAAACTTAGAAATATAGATATAGAAATATAGATATAGAAATAAAACTATTATAAAAATAACAGCAATTTTGATTGAAACAACTTGGCATAATTCAAATTTAAATAAGAATCAGGTAAAAGCCTTCATCACTCTAAATTAATTTGAAGGTATTTTTGCATGCATGTGCCCAAATATTCTATTCAAACATTTTTAGAGACAGTGCAGTCCAACTAAAATATCTGCATGAGTCAAATTTTCAAATATGTGAATACACTTAATGTTTCCTCCATTTCACCCACTTTTAGGGAGATCCTTATGATTGGGTTTCATATGCTGGGGTAAATCGAGTAAGAGTGGTCTTGTTATAATAGACAGCTGAGAACTTTAGGTAGTCTTCTTAAAACATGCTTTTAATGAGGACCAGGTGTGTTTTAGGTTTCTGTTAGTAATACTAGCATTTCAACAGAAACTCTAAAAAGAATGCCAAGGCAGAAATCAGAGATGCTGTGAAAATGCAAACATGCAAAACAAAGTTTACTAATGATAATGCTGGACTGGCTGGTTTACTGACTTTACATATGCTAAATACAGCACATTACTTTACTGAAATAAAATACATTAAAATTCCTCATCCCAAGAACAGCAAGTGTATATTCCCTTAATTGATTTTACAATCAGGGTCTGAAATTAACTTTTTTTAATTAGCAGCCACTTTGGCTTCTATTAGGCCCCCCGCAAAAAAACAACAACAAAAAAAAAACCCACATTACCAAAGTCAAGAGAAATATAAGAACATATTTATTATAAAATCTTTGTATTTGTAAAATAATATCTTGTATCCCCTCTCTTCATCTTACATGATACATTTCTCGTCCTTTAACAGCCTCCAACTTGAAGTTGTTTATTTCAATAACAGAAGTTTCTCCCAAAGTGTATGTCCTGGAATCTTAAAATCGCTTGACATTATTTTATGGAGTCATAGACGAGCCACTTATGACCAGCTTGACACTTGACATTAAAATATTATTTTTTTGTGCTTTTTTGTTGCATTGAGGGACTATAATTTGTTTTTTTGGGGGGTTTTTAGTCACCCCAGGCAAGTATCTCCACATTATTGTTATTTAAGCCCTCTCTATTGCTTCATTGCAAATAAACCATTGCGAAGATTGAGTATTTGTGCTAAAAATACTCTGCAAAGCAGGTGAACATAGTTTATGAAACAAAAGTAACTTGCCGGAATGGCTAGTGATTTGACAGTGTTACCAGCCATCGTTGATTTTTGGTTAACTAATGTTACTTTCAAACCCTGTTTTTCAAAACCTTAGATCTCACTGTGTATCTTATTGGAAAAGCTGAACTTTGAGGTATATGGTTATATACTTTTAAATACAAGACTCAAAATTTATCCTACTTTAATCAGCTTCTCAATAAAATAGACTAGAGACTGAGAAAAGTCAAGAACAAAGAAAGACACACAACAGGACAGTTCTGAGACAATTACCGGAAAGCCAGCTCGTCCAGGAGGACCCTGAAAAAGGGTGAGAGAAATGGGTACAATAATAAAGAAAGAACCTGTCATTAATCAATCATCCCAACACCTGGCCAAACCATTAATACAATTCAAAATTCATTAGAATATTAATATTAAAGGAGATATGAAAATAGAAAAGAGTCTTTAAATTTTGTTTTGTCTGTAACTTGCCTGATTGTGCTAATGCAATGCAAGAACACTCCACAAACAGTAAAAAACATGCGTACACTCCAACACTGTAAAATTGCCATCTAAAACCTTTTTTATAACACACTGCTTTAAGTTGATATGCACCATTTCCACCACTATGAATAAAACTGGGAACCAAATCATAGACGCTTTGATTTTACTGTTGGTTTTTATATCAACACGAAAGTATGAAAGTCTGAATAGATTTCAGATGCACACACATGCAAAAAGCATATCACAGATTGTGTGGTCATGCAGGCAGAGGTTTTTTTTATTACCCTGAATTTTATATAAATTCCTGTCCTGCCAGAAACCTAATTAACCAAAGTTATTCCATCTGGGAAAAAAGAAAGAAATCCAAACTACCACAATTATTCTGTTACTAAAATGTGGGCTTATGAGATTATACCTCATTACAGCCAAAACCTGATAGCTGCTATATTACTCAAATGGAAATATTCTTTTCATGATTGAAGGCCGTCATGGGAAGTGGCGGTCGTAGATCATTCTACCCTGTGAGCTTGTTTGTGTCTTATTCTTGGCCTGCTGTTGAGAAAGGGAAGTCATTTATCAAGGTTCAGCCAGAAAAGAAACTGTTAGGGAGACAAAAACATCCCTTCTACTGTCTTTTGGTTTGGCTCTTTGATCTCCCCTTAATCCATTCAGAAGTAACAGGTGTGACTCACAATGACTCACATTAAACATGCATTTTATAACTTGAAGAAGCTATAAGCCATTTACAGAGTATTTATATAATGCAGAGAAGTTTTATCACATTGTTTCTCTAAGAAAGCATCATGTTGATTTGGATAGGTGAAGGCATATTTTGATCTTTTGCACTCAGAACTCTAACGATAGCTTTCAAAATCCCTAGTTTTAAACTGAGTTTGGTCTAAAATTATGCTAAAACCGCTGAGAACAAATGCAATACCAGAACAGCTCACAATAAGTCTTTCTATTTGGATAAATTTAGGAGACTGTAAAATCTACAATGAGTTCCCCTACCAGAAAGGGTTCTAAGTAAATGCTAAGAACCCTTAACTATGAGAATAATATATTATTTTCTGTATTTGTTATATTTCTCCAAATATTAAAATATCTAATTAGTATTTTTCTTTCTGTAAAATGATACACTTTCATTAATTACCACTGATGCCCATTATCACATGGAAATGAAGAACAATAAAAAGAAATGAAGAATGACATTTTTAGGCCTCTCTTATTTTTGCGAGTCTCTTCCATGATTATAAAAATAATGACTCTAATATGTAAATCTAGTAAGACATCTCAATTCAGCCTGGATTTTGCTTCAAGGTTCTTCTATTGCAGAGTTGTATCTTATTTATAGTATTGTGATGAGTGTTTTCAGTACAAGTACTGAAAAAAAAAGGTCTGTGAGAGAAAACAGTAGTGCAAGTTGGAAAGCAAAATGTTTTAGAAAAGAAGTATTTCATCCAGGTATAATGATATGCAAATAGCTGTGTGTGTCCTGGAAAGCAGTGTGCTTTGGCTCAAACAGTAAAAGAAGGAGATGCGAACAAGTGAGAAAATGTGTGAGTATGTATGTGTGTTTAGGATAAAGCATTTGTTTTAGTGTATAAGTGTGTATACAGCTTGCTTTGAGGCTTAGAACCAGATGCCGGTGGTAAAAGGCCACCAATGGCTTCTGGGTATGTCTCAGACTGGCCAAGAGATGTGTCTGGCAAAGTCAAAGGTCAGCTACCGGAAAAGAACCCCTCATTTGTGCTACACGGTAGCAGCACACATGTGGCACTCATTACAGCTACAGTGCTTCTGGGAGAATAATTAGGTTCCCCACAGGGGCAGAGGGGTTACAGTACCACCACACTCAGTGGTAACAGTGAGATCCTTAAAACTCAGACATTCACCTCTAGTAAAATATTTCAGATTGAAACAAATGCACCTATTTTTTTAAGCACGGAATGTTGGGATAAATTCTTTTGCAATATATTTATACCATGCAAAACCGCACTGTAACTGCTCAACTATGATTTTTCTTATGAAAAGATTTTCTTGGTCCTATAAAACATATTATTTACAAAAAAAAGCTACATGACAACATTTTTTTATGTTTGTTTTTGAACAAAGATTGGCATTTTGGGTCTAAGTATATACGACAGTTTAGTAATGATATTCATAAATTTCCGCTCACGTCTGCTTCGAGCAGGACATGTGCAGACTTTAATGGTTGTGAGCTGGTGACGCTTTAAAGTTTGCTATTGAACTAGTCCTGCCTCACACACAGCTAAAGGCCATGCCCATGTAGCTGACCTGTAAAGAATGAGAAACAATTATACATTTAACTCATCAGTGTTCGCTTTCAACAGGAAACAGTCTGTTTCTAGACTTTGTACAGCAGTATGTATGTTATGTTAACATACTTGTGTAAATGTTGGTCTAGAACCTCACCTCGCTGCTCAGTATTATCACTCGCGCAGCATACGAGTGGATCAGCACGAAGCGGACAAACAAAGAGCCTAAACCATCCATCACTAGAGAGGAGCGTTTGATTGTTTCCAACCACGTCTAAAAACAAACACTGCACTTGTCACATTGCCACTGATTGGCAGTTAATCACTTCTGACACTGAAAGAACTCATGGCTGCTTTTCATTTTGAGCATATGACTTGCTGGAGCGATTACAAAATATAGTAACCAGTCTGCTTTCATATACACTTTTCTGTTATACTACTGTTATTGAATTCTTAAATTTCAAGAATTTAACAACACTGTATTATAACAGAAAAGTGTATAAGAAAGCAGACTGGTCACAATGCTAATTTATAATCTAATATGAAGCTAATTCATAGTCTTGAGTAGTTCTTTTTGGGTAGTTTTACTTTAAAAGTTTACATGTATGCATATGTGTTTGACTTCTTTCCATGTTCTAAGGCAGCCCTTTTATTATGTCTGTGGTCACTGTTATATCATTAATCACTGTCATGGCTTAGAGGAGGAGCTCAACCTTCAAGCTCTAAAAGCATGGACGCAGCTGTCCCTAACCACATCTAATTTTAGTCCTCTCGATATTGCCTCTCCTCGCTTCTTCTCTCTTCTCCTCTCATCTTCTCATCAAGGTATTCCAGACACTCATAACAAAGCTCACCAGAATCAAAATAAAAAAATGACTATTATTTATTGAAACATAGCATACTTTAAATATATTTAATTTGTGTGTTACATTCTTAGCTGTGTTTCCTAACTTTCATAAACAATAAAGATAAATATAAAAGTGGACCTAAGCAGGGCCAAAATACTATGCTCACACAGTGTAACATACAAGTTACAGTTACTCTGTAAAATAATATGCAGCTTCAGTGTAAATGCACCAATCATTTCTGACCTGAGTCAAAGAAGAAGTAGAAGAGAAGTGTGGATTGGTAATGGTGTTTCAAATGTCTCAATGTGTCCTGCAGTTTTATCACAGATATAAAATGTTCACGCTTTCTCTCTTTTCATCTGCTTGCCCATTTATTGCCTAATATTTCAGAGATTTATTTTGCAGCAGGAAGACCTACACTTTAAGGTTACAATGGTTCTCCCTTTGTAGGACACTTTACTTGCTCGATGTAGAACCCTACATCAGGTTTTTTTTTATCAGAACAACTTCCAATCATGAATAAACATATGAATCTATATTTGCTTTTTTGGATCCAAATGTATGCAAATGTGACAATGTGTCTTGTGATATATAACATGCTAGCTCACACACACACACACACACACACACACACACACACACACACACAAACACAAACACACAGCAAATCACAGCACACACAAAAAGACAAGACATAACTTTACCGCAATCCAGGCAACAAAGACCACAGGTCAATTGTACTTACAGGAGGTCCTGCAACAGAGAAAAAAAGAGACTCGAGTTAGTCATAGGCAAAAATATAAAAAATCAGGAAAATAAAATTGATTAGATTGATGGTGGTTCAGTGGCTATTTTTATTTAGAATGCTAATTGACAAGTTCTGCTCAGTCTTGTCAACTCAACACTGCTGGGTGATTCTTAACTTTGCTGCTGATGTGCTTTGAATATAAATATTCAATATTATATAATATTTTATTTTAAAGCCAATGAGTTAAACAACTGTAGGCCCTCTACTTGCCATTGTCTGTTGTTACTACATTTGCTCTCTACAAGCTAATATTATAATGCCTAAATATCTACACAGCATGCCTTGGCTGTGCTCTCTGTCAGTGCAGGTGCAATTAGTGCATCCCTGATGATTCTTTTTATCCCTTCCAGTCCAATACACTCAGAAGAAAGCTATAGGGAAGGCAAAAAAATCTTCTGCACTGGGTCGGCTTTGTGCATAAATAAAGCAGTTTAATTTCAGAGTTGTGTTTATAAAGTAGTAGATCACAGGCCTAATGTCAGTGCCCATCAAGCGATCCAGCTGTTTTTTCTGGCAGTGTATTTGTAAGTCTTAAACATTGCTGACAGCCAAGGGGGGGGCAGAGGTTCATGTGCCACAGCACACTACTTGGATATAGTTATTACACACCACACACAAAGTGAAAACTCGAACTAATTTATCATTAAAGTCGCTTGGTTCATCATCTCTAATTTTACAAATTTTACAATTTTACATCTTTTCATTTTACTGTGTTATTGCAAAAAAAAAAAAAAACACCATGGAATTGTAGATTATGGTAATATAGCACATAAAAGCGTGTTACTAACCACAAATTGCATAGCAGTTTGATCTAGTTTTAAGGTTATAACAAATTGTATTTGCTGCATCCTTTAAAAGGCAGTCTAGTCAACATCAGTGGCAGTGCTTTGGAAACATCTTAATAAAATGTCCTCTTATGGAAATAATTTTCACAATTACTCATAAAGCACTGGTATATTTCAAATCTAGTCGAAGACAAACGTGAAAATCACTTATGACAAATAAATACCTCATGTCAAATATAATTATTTAGATTATCTCTACAAGAACTCATTCAGCCATCAGGCTGGAAAGCTGAACATGCACAAACTAATCCATCAAACAATTTGTGACAGGCAGCTATTTTTTTCTGAAAGTAAATGATTATATAAAGCTGTTTTCCTTTAAGCTGAATGCATAAGGACAGAATAATAGATTGCTTTCCAGGCTGTTTAGGTTTAAAATAGCATGAAAATGGTATTTGGCGTATGACAGCTTTGCTTTTAAATGGCCCGAGGAAAAAAAAAGGACACAGACATGGACATGAACCCTATGCCTAACAATTCATAATGGAGATAAATGAAATAAGAAATGTAAAGAAATTACCTGTAACTTAAAGTCAATTGACCTAAAAGACTAAGATGTATGTCTTCTAGGTCTAGTACATAGAGAAACATCTCAATCAAGTATTATGTACTCTACAGAAAAAGACGAAAATTTCTGACCAGTCCTTCCTGTAATTTAGGTAAGCATAAGTAATGCCCTGGATGCAAGAGTGACAAACCTTTCCTATGGGTGCATGAATTATTCTTTCCTGTCTTTTCCTGTTTTGAAAGCCTTGTGTTTTTTTAGTAATTAGTTGAGATATTTATCAAAATGTTGCCGAAGTAGCAAGGTTTATTTTTTTTGGCACACACAAGAAAATTGTGGTCATATAAGAATAGGTAGTGTATTAAGGACAATCAGAATTGAGTTAATAGAAAGGATAAGAAACAGTCCCATATTGCCACACTATTAATTTACCACTCAGAAGCAATAAATAGAGGTTGGCATGTGTGAAAACATGGAATCTTGGAAAAAATAAAAAAATTATGACCGAATTATGAAAAATTATATAACCAAAGGGAAGTGATGAAATTTGCATAATCCTGTTTCCACAATTATGTCACCAAAACGTTTCCTTGCTTTCTTAAAATATATAAAAGGTTTTTACCCTTTTTGGTATGAAATGCAGTTAAAGTTGTCTGACATGCATATTAGCGTTCTATATTTAAGATTGTATTAAATTAGGGCCTTCTAATTTTGGAGATTATGCCTTACAACTCCTTTCATAAATAAACATGACCAGTTCAACTTGTTCAATGTAATTTACAGATTAGAAATGTTCTGGAACAGACTTAAAGCCCACATGGACTTCCTAAATGGCCTTTTCTTGCCCCTTTAAGCCATGCCGGGGTTGTATTTAATCAGATCATCCATCAGAATTATTAACTAATTGACTGAAGCGATATCTTTGCATTTAGCGAGAGCCACAGCACAGTGTGGAATGAGCAATAAAAATGTTTGTCAAATTGTCCGCAGAAAAAAAGCATTAAAAAAAAAATCACCAAAGACACATGATGAACAGAAAGCAAAAAGCAGAGAAGCATATATGAATAATTGGCAGTGGTACCAAAAGAGTGCTGGCATGAGTAGCCATTTTGGTTTAGAGTCAGGCCACTGAGGTCAGAGGAGTGGTGGCTGTGAAAGGTGAAACCCTATATACAAGCATGTGGAAGTGTATACTCAGATTCCTGACACATTCTGGGCTTGCTACCACTTCCTGTTCTGCTGGATGGCTCTGGGACATCTATAGACAACCTTCGTCAAAAGGCACATCAAGCACTGGCTTTAAATATACTGCCAATGATGGTGCCTAGAGGAATCCTGTTCAAAAGTGTTTCTCTGACTATTGTGAATGAACTGTATGAACATGAAGTTAGTTTTATATGTTCCTACAAACAGATATTAAACGTGCAATGTTAAACGAAGTAGAAATCAGAAAATCCGCTTTCTGCCTGCAGTATTAGTAGTTATTTTCAACCAATTGTTACCTAATTGTCTTCTAATGCAAAGTCATGTAGAGACTATCAGAAATTGGTATAAACAAATCCAAAATCCCTCTGCCTTGGCTCTGCCCATACTGATAAACAAGAAGAATTAAATCCAAAACTCAACATAAGAATGCCCATTTACCTTCATTATTGTATCACACACTAGGCGACCCAGACCAAATAGGACACCATCTCGAGAGTGTCTAAGTCTCATTCCAGAAATCCTGGAATTCTTCACCCCAAAATACCCAAGCCCTGCTTCCCACCACTACTCCTCTTATCCTGGGCCAGTCTCTCGGATTCCACTCTCCTCTAAAAAGCCCCTGTAAAGACACCGCACCAGCCAAGAACACATGTGTCATCTTTCCGCCTTCTGCATTGTAAGCATAGTACAAGAATGTCACAGCAATGGGGAAGATAGGAAGCTTAATAAAACCCTTGGCATGGGGTTTTGTTGGCATTTAGAAAGCACGGAGAAAGTTTGTTTCTCAATCCTCAGGTTATAGATTCAGAAAAACCAAACTCTGTAGAGAATTGATTTTTTTTGCAAGTTACATGTTCTTAAAATTCACTAATATTTCTCATTGTGAGATTATACACACAAATATATCAAAAACAAAGATTATTCTGCTTAACTAGTTATTACTTTAATATTTGAAAACTTTTCAAATTTTTCAGCTTAAAATGGTCTTGACAAATATCTAGAAATTAGCAAAAACTGCCCTTAAGAACAAGCTCAATTAGAAATAAAAAGTCTAGTTATAAGGTGATTATGCTTGTATTTGCTTTATCCAAATCCTATATATTTATAAAGGCAAAAATATGTGAACACCTGGCTATAATACCCAGAATGTCTAAATATGATGTATCATTAAGATCTATTTCTTTTCTCACACCAAAAGGCCCAAAACTGTTTCTTGACCACAATGGGTGCACAAAGTGATGTGCATTAACATATGGTTTGCAAAGGCTGATACATAAGAACTCAAGTGGCCAGAGTCCTGACCTCAACCCCACCAAGCACCTTTTGGATGAATTGAAATGCTGACTGTTTAAAAAGCCTTGACATTAGTGCTTGACCTTACTAACACTCTTTCCAGAAGAGTGCAGACTTTTATAACAACAAAAGAGGGACTGACTCAATGTTAATGCCTATTGTTTTAAAACAGACACAAATGGGTGTGATAATCAGGTGTCCACATACTATCAGCCATATGAATATATGACATAAATATAAGATAATATATGCAGTATATTATACTTTTTATTCGTTTTAAACTTTAACTGCAGGTTAAGTTTCTAAGGAGTGTTGTTAAAGCTGTAGAATTCCCAGAATAGCTATGCTAAGGCCAGTCTCACCATATATTTCCTCTTTTACTGTTAAGGTCATTAACATTATCTATATAGATTTAGCTCATAAAATGATCCTTCTTCTAGCCAAATATATCTGAACCCTGATTGGGGGTGTATTTACTGCAACATGGTTAAAAGAAAAAAAAACATTCATGACATTTCACATGACATTTCACAACCTTGTTAGATATAAATTTCCAAATAAAAATGCTTTTATGAGACCTGCCTAGAAAGCTGAGGCAATGTCTTTTTGGAAACGGGTTCTGCTCTTTATGCATCCTTTTTTATCCTCATGGAACTAATAAACTGTAAACATAAGCCATATCAGGTTCAGATATTTTCATAAATACTATAGTAGAAAAACGCCAACAGTCGATCATCCACACTCCGCACAGGTCGACTTAGGTGAATCATACCACAAAAGTCATTTTCACTTACTCTTATGTCTCCTATCTGCTGGCATCTTAAACTTAAAATGTGCAAACAGGGAACCACATATGGCAGCAATCCTATAAAAATACTTAATCCAAAATATGATTCTATTTGGATATACACTTCTGATGATAATTCCATTTGTTTCTCAGGGATATTGGTAGAACTATATTTCATTGCAATTTTTTTACCTTGCATCATTCGCAGCATTTCTCAAAATACCAAAAGCTTGACGCTAGTGTACATGCACTTATTGCAATCTTTCAGGCTCATTTGTGGCAAGATAGAAGCTGAAATATTTTCCCAAACAGTCCTTAGAGATAAAAAACTGAGCTACTAAACCTGAGATTAAGTAATTACAGCAAGCCTTGTAACGATCGCCACAAAAGACCTTATTGTGGTTGTGCCAGACAAAAAGCATTATTAACCTGACTTTACCATCATTCTCCTAAAATGCTCTCAGAGGGAAAAGTATACATTAAAAATCTGACCACCATTTCCAGTCTGGCCAGCAAAAAACCTTCCTACTTCTATTCATTGATATGATTCATGAGCTGGAAGAACACACAACTTTCTTTCCCCCAAAGAAGAAATGTATCCATAATCGCAGAATCCAGCCATGTAGCTTTCATAGGAACACCTAGTATAACTCTGTAGCACAGAGTTACCACCACATCAAACAGTCCACATGAATAGATGGTGAATAGATGTTCCAGAGGTTCATAGAAAGGAAGGATTTGTACTGCTTCAAACTCCAGCTTTATTTTCAAGACCTGATGAGTTATGATGTACTATAAACGTGTGGGTAGACTTTACCATGCTGCATAGGGTTTAATAAAGACTTTGTTTTGACTTCAATTCCTTACACTGACCTAAAATGTGGCAATTCACTCTGGTTGACAAAGCAAACCTCTTGCTTGCTCTCCACTTTAATTGGATCCTGCTTATTGAATCAGCTACACAATAGAAATAGCCAGGATGTGAGCAGAGAATTTGACTTTGTTATCAAAACCAGAGTGCTTTGAAGTGACAGGAGTATCAACAGGGCCGCAGGGAGAAATACCATCCCACTTTTTATCCATGCACAACAGGAAAATCCTTAGTTACAGGCCCTGAGCTCAGCTTATCTATCACAAATAAAATGCAGATTTGAAAGAGCAGGGTTGCGTTAACACCTACCAGATCCTACACATGTGTAAGACATTATACTTTAGCAGCTACTCTGCCGGGGGCTTAAAGAGAAAAGGCTGCAGGTACAGAAAATAAGAAACATGTACATTGATGTAGATAGAATACAGCAGAGTGAAAGTCAAAACCTTCTTTACCAACCTAGCCTGAAGTACTTTATGTGGTCTCACACTGGTGTTTGCATAGCTACAAATACCTGATGTAACCGAGATAGCTTCAAGCTACATTTATGCTGTAAAACTATCCAGTGTTAACTTGGATCTCAGTCTAAGACCCTGGATGACTAAAAGCTGTCAGAAAGAAATAAAACGGTAGATTGAAAGGGTACCCATACCCTTTATAGTTTGTAACAGAGGTGGAAAAAGTATACACATCCTTCACTTAAATAGAAGTACAGATACCCATTTTTTAAAATACTCTGGTAAAAGTTGAAGTGCTGACTATAATTTTTTACTCAAGTTAAAGTAACAAAGTTTGTGCTTTGACACGTACTTAAGTAAAAAGTAGCAATTACAACTACCTGTTTTAATGTCATGCTTTGTTTCCACACAGACGGTCAATGAGGTGATACCGGAGAAACTGTACCTCTTATACATTTCATACAGATTACATAATAGGAGAATATTTGTATTCGATGTGAATTTATTTGAAAATGTACATTTCGAGCTTTCTATACAAATATCCATTATTTCTGTGAGGCAAATTTTCACTGAGATTCAGGTTGTTTTATTTGTGTCTGTGAAGAGAGATGACAGAGGCGGTAGAAAACGCACCCTTTGTTTGCTTTATTTTACATAAGCACACTGTTTTGTTGTATCTATGAGTGTATACAAATGAAAGTAGACCCTTTACAGATACAAATGATGTATTGCTCTTATTTGTACGATCAAAACAGACAGAGTTATTAAAGTTCTTTTTGGCATTAGGAGGAAAAAATGGCACAAAAAGTTTGTTGACCCCAGAGGGTAAATTGTCAGGTGTGCTGAGTTGAAACTTGGGGCATCAGTAAAACAAATGTTTACTGATAAAAAAATTAAATAAATTTGGGTCGAGTTTAGGTATTTATTATATCTGAGTAAAGAAAGTACGTCATAAATAAACGTGTGTTGCCCTGAAGGTTATAATTTATTTATTTATATTTTTAACAAAATGATCAAGCAGAAATGTGCTGCATTAATCGCGTGTTAATAAAACCGGTGCTGTTAAAATGAAGTTGCACTTTGAAACATAGTTTACGTCTGTGGCACGTAAGAGCCAGGAAATAACACACCAGTGACTTGAAAAAGCCATGTATTGACAGGAAATCGGTTGATGGGCTTAAAATTGCGCAGTGAGAAGAAAATATATTGACATTTAAAAAAAAAGATTAAAACTAAAGTAATGAGCCTGTTCTGAAAATTTAAGAAGTAGAAAGTACAGGTATTTGTGTAAAAATAAATGGGTGAAAGTAAAAAGTTTTCAGAAAAAAAAAATATTGAAGTAAAATACTGATACCAGAAAAATCTACATAAGGACAGTAGCAAAGTATTTGTACTTTGTAACTTCCCCCCTTTGGTTTTTAATGAAGTATTATGCCAGTATTAGTATTATAGTATTATAACTATTCTCAGCTAGGGGATAATGTCATATTTGTTTCAACACTATGACATTATCCCCTAGCTGAGAATAGTTACAACAGACAACAAACACACACACACAAAAAACATTTCTGGAATAACACACCGCTTTAGGAAGACAAATGGCTACCTAGATAAGCTTAAAACAACATTTAAACTACAGCAGGACGGAAAAGTTTTACACTTACAAATGAGATCTGTGGTATTTTATGGTTCTGCTACAGAAATCCTAATTGACATGGTCATATTTGTAAGGCTATCTTTAACCTTTGGGAACCTTTATTTGTGTAGGGAGGGTGCCAAAAGTCAAGATTAGTGCTCTTGTTTTGAAAAAAAGATTTCTCTTTGTACTCCAGGGGGGAAAAATCCCCCCTTAAAAGTAAAGAAAGCACACAATACAGTCCATCAGCAAAGGAGAAAAAAAAAAGCACTCACGTTATAAGTGACTGCTGACAAATGTTGTAATCTACAAGTAGAATATGTTCCTGAAACACCAATTTGTCCTTCATATAATTCAGCCTTGTTCTAGCCTAAATGCCCTCATGACAAAATTCATACATGGTAGGTATCAAGTGCATTTTTCCACCAAAAACAATATCAAGTGAGACAAATATCATACTGAATTTTGCCAGATCAGTTAAATGAATGACTACAGTTGTAGGGAGTTCCCAGAGGACCACTATGCTGAGGGCTTAGCCACCTATAATTTGCATTCAAATTCTGTAGCCCAGAAAATAAAATAGGTGATATAGTGCTTAGGGAGCATATCTCTGCTACTATTAGGTTACTTCGAGAAAAAGGGTGGCACACTGCCATGACAAGAGTTATTAAAACAGAAGCTTGATGAGCAGACTTCAGTGGCATTGCTGAAATAAATGTTGAGCACCTTGATGCTTTTACCATGTGTGTTCCAGAGCAGGCATATGTCCAAGAGCACTCTACACATTATTTCTGGTGTTAAAAGTGCCTATCAATTGAGTGCTGCCTGCTGGCTGATTGCAAAACCAGAGCTGTTGGAATAAACATTACACAGGCACTAAAGTGTTAAAAGAGCTGGACAGTCTCAGACCTGCTAGGGAGCAGGAGGGCAGTCAAATAGAGAGTTACTGGGCAGAAAGACCCATGTATTTAAGATTGCAAGTATTTCCATAATGAGTAAAAACACTGCTTAGTCAAGTAACATAACGCCAGTACAGTACATACATTTAGAACGAGTGTGGCTTTCAATTTCCTGCAACTGTTTTTTTTTTAGCTATCTAAGCTCCACTCCTTTGAGGGAAGCACACTCCATGTTATGGGATGTGACACTTGGATCAGAGCTTGAAGGTGTTCCATTAGCTCTGAGAAGAGAAAGATGAGCCTGCATCTACATGAATCTCAAATGGTGTTTCTATTGACAGTTAAAATTCCGTTACATTCAGGTGTCAGTAGGGTGTTAAAATAATGCAAGTCACTCTGCCAATTTTCTCTTTCTATGAGGCAGCAGTCTTTCCTGCACTGCACTACTTTACTGATTGTTTAAAATTAAGCTACAATGTCGATATCCGTATCAATGAGCAGTAAACTGCTGTGTTTTCCTTTGATATAATACAAAACAAGGGTTCTAGCTGAATTTCTGCTTAGTCAATTATTTTGCCTATAATGTAGTGACATATCATAAAGGATTTTTTTACTTGAGAGATCTGAAACAGTTAATAATGCATTTAATTCTTCTGTTTGAGGTATTGGACCAGTGCTTAGTCACCCATTACAAAAAAAGTGAGGTGATCTGCTCTCAATCAGTTACTTCAAGTCCCTCAAAAAGGGTAACAAAATAAACCCAGACCTGTTGAAGGATGACACATCCACACAAAAGACAAATAGAACTAAAAAGAGAAAATTACATGAAAGTATCACGTTTCCTCAAGATGAGGGAAACAGACTTGACCTTGAAAACTGAGTTCCATCCAGAAACGTTAAGGTATGAAGGACGCATGCACATTCCTTTATTTCCCAAACACAAAGCCATCGAGTGTTCTTCTGTCTGAGAAAATGTCAAGGTACAACAAAAATAATCAAACTCAAAAATTGTTGCCGCTATGTCCAGTGACCCAGTATAGCTTAGTCTAAGACTGTTGCTGTGGTATACCAAGAACATTTTCAACACTCTTCTCAATTACAGCTCAAAATAATCGCTAGCGACACAAACACAGGCGTCCTAGACCTGGAGTACCACACTGTGCTTGTGTTACACAGAAAGTGTGAAAATCTGCCGTTTTCAGTACATGAAAACTATGTCATATAGAAGGAGCATTTAACGTTAGCATTTGGATAAGTCTGTGGATTTTCTGGGTTCAGGAAGATTCAATAGTAATCACAACAACTTAAAAAAATCCCAGATCACAAACAAACCTAAATCCTCCGCTCCTGACATTTCACTTCTGTGTAATTTGTCTCTTGCTTCCGCTATTACTCTGAGTGAAGTGGGATGAGAAGTAAGCCTGTGTTCTTTAATGAGAGTCCAACTTTTCCTCATCACCCTACACCACAGCATGCCAGGCTAGGTCCTGGAATCCAAACACTCTATCTCCCCTAAAGCATAAACTACACTGGCCTGTGAAGAGCCACTTTAGCCTCCTTACTTCAGTAAGCCCACAGGGGGGTCTGGACTCAAATCTTAGTTATTGCACAAAGTGTTCATGTAATTAGTTTGCAATTTGTGACTTTTGCTTTGTGACATGGTGCATTATCATTATGCTGCACGTTAAAAGAGAGACAAATTGGGTAATTAAAAGAATGTGCAAGGTTAGAAACATGCTCAAATAATCTGTCATTCAAGTGATTGCTAAAAAAACATTGAAAAAACATTCCCCAGCCTATTACATCACCAGCCTGGACTGTTGGCACAAGGCATGTTAAGTCCATAGATTTATGCTGTTGGTCAGATTTTTACCTACCATCTATGTGATTCACCAAATAAAGATGCATCATACAGCCTGTTTTTTCAGCCCTCATCTGTCTATTATTGGTGAATCTCCAGCTAAAGTATTCTTGGATTTCAGTTGTGGAACATGGCATGATCTTCTGCTGCCATCTGCACATGTTGTGCATTCAATTTTACTTTTCTGCTCATAACATTTGTAGCAATCAGAGTTACTGTAGTTTTTCCATTTGCAGAACAACCACATACTGGATGTTTTTTCTTCACTGCAATATTTTAAATAAACTCTAGAGACTGTGGTGGGCAAAAATTCCTAAAGATCAGCAGTTCAAGAAATATTTAACACAGTCTGTCTGGCACCAACAATCATGCCATGCACAAAATCGAATTGATTCCAACGTCCTGATGTGAAAATTACCCGAAGTTGCTAGCATGATTTTCTGCCGCCACATGATTAGCTGATTCCTAGTGGTACAGGTGTTCCTAATCAAAGTTTTCAGTGAGAAAAAAACAAACATATACCAGAACTTTTGTTTTGGCTTGCTTGGTTTTGACCAGAGCATATGGCCTTTCTCTCATCCAGCAGCAGAATCCTGGAATGTTGTGCAGAAGAACTAAATGCTGGCCCCTAAGGCATTTCAACATCGAAGGAAGTCAGCAAACTCGTTGTGGAAATGAAATGACCTGCACTGTCACTCACCCAAGAGTTTATGTCCTTGAGGCTCTCCAACTCTGAGCAGCAGACATCAGGCCTCCAGAATCACAACCCCAATTACCCTTGCTAAATGTAAATCTGTATTACTGCAATGGAAAAGTTATGTGTAATTGAATAGTGCTTAAGAATCAAGATTTCTAATGGAAGAATGTGCTTTCATGAAGCTTGGCTTTACTGCTTCTTTCCTTCAAAATGATAAAACAAAATCTATAGTGTCAATAAACATCATATAAATAATCGATATAATGGAACTAAAATATAGATGAAGATAGCTCTATAAACTCTTCCAAATTGCATTTTTTGTCCGTTTGCGTCCAAATATTTTTCCCTCAGCAACCTTCTGCTTCTAGACTGTTGTGTTCACAACAATGTGAGCTACTGCAAAAGTCATCCTCAGTTCTACAGCTCTGATCAGCCAAGCAGAACTTTGAACCAAATACCAGCACTGCTGACTGGCTATCCTGCAGTGTCTAAAACATACACACACACACACACACACACACACACACACACACACACACACACACACACACACACACACACACACACAATACATTTGAAATCTAAGACACCATCATGATCTAATCATGCATGCAGCCCTCTAGCATCACTCTGTGGTGTCCTTCCCAATCCATCCTTTTGGCCTCATGTGTCAGGAAATCCCTCTGAACACACGTCACTAATCACAAAAAAACAGGCTGAAGATTAGGCATGAACCGTAAAAGCAAATAACCTGAGTCAAACAAAGAAAGCAATGTTTAGGCTACCGGACAAGAAGGTCATATAGTTGGCTTGCCCAGATGTGATGCCATGCTTCATTCTCAAATATTCAATGTGAATCAGTCCAACAATATAAGGTGATGTATTCAGTGAGCAACAAATCAGACCACTATTGTTGACCCTACTGTCTGAATGAACCTGTTTCTGTCTGTGTGAGTTTGCAGGACATGAGTGATTTTGTATGAGTCATTTCTGCAAGGCTTTCTAAGGGAGAAATAAAAGTGGGTATGTGTATTTCATGTCACTTGGGTCTTTTTTTTTTTAGTTCTGCATACATAAAGTATATGAACTACAAGATTCCATCGGTCAATTATATGCTTATGTTCTCTGAAATTATATACCAGTACTTATTCTTCAAAACAATTCAGCATAAATATATCCAAGTTCGAAAAATTAATAAAAAAATATATATTATTTTTGCAGATTTCTCAAGAAGCTCACACACACACACACACACACACACACACACACACACACACACACACACACACACACAAACACACACACACACAAACATGTACAAACACACACACTGCCTGTGCTGCGTTATCATAGTGGCCATTGATAAGCTAATAGTAAACCTCTTCCTCTACTTCTAGTTCCCTTCAAGTGTTGCATGCTTGATGGATAAGCTCAAATGCTGCTCTGAAGCTATAGTCACATATGATGTCAGATTGGGTAGTTGCCCGCCAGTCTGCCTTTATCTGAAGGTTAAAATAAAAGGCCCCTCTTTGTCTAACAGAGGAGCTTGGACTGGGCAAGCATACAACTGCAACCATCAGCAATTCCAAACACAGATCATAAGCAAGCATGCACAGATTTGTATAGTCAGTTCATGGAAAAGAAGAGTGTATCTGAGGTGTTTTCTGATGTCCTTTATATTAAACTCAAAGGATCACATTCCTTAGTTGTTTTTTTATTCACCCCACTGGAGGAGAGAAGCGCAATCATCTGGTTATCAAAGTATTTTAGAGACATAAGGTCCCAATTAGGACATCCCTATCACCATGGTGGGCAATGCATGTTTAAATTGTCCAATAAATGTTTTGTGCTGCATTCGAGAACAAGGCTCGGACGAAGTCCCACGCTTGTAAGCATACTCGTTGACACGCACTGTGAACATACCTCACCCGGTCCTCCCAGAGGAGGGCCTCTCAGTGAGGGGCAAAGTATCCCCTCAGCACTGTAAATAACCTTGTTTATCTAGAGGACATCAAACGAATGCTTTGTGGTGAGATGAGCAAACCAACTGGGGCTGGGTTAATGATGAGGAGCGAAGGGAAGCTGGCCATGTTTACATCTCCAGGCCCAATTGCTTTTCTCTGTTTGGTCATTCCTGTCACCTCTTTCTCCAGTAATGTTCACAAATACACAATCACATGATCTATACACAGATGCAAAAAAAAATTCCCAGAGCATGCATCATGAAAATGTCCCACAAGGTGATACAGAACTGTAGTTGGCCTCTGATCTCATTTAGAGGATATGCATATACATGAATTTCTTTCTTTCAATGTAATTACATTTATATTGCACTTTTAACAATGGACAGGGTCACAAACCACATTTACATAAATCGACAAGTACTTATAATTGTATTGCAATAAAATGGTGGAATCTATGTTAGGGTTTAGTCATAATCAGCATCCACTGATGTACCATCAGATGAAAAAATTTGTTCTCAACACAAAAAGCCAAAGTTTTCGGTGTTCGGACGTTTGAAATAAGGTATGAGCACACCTAATAAGATTCGAATTATTACTTGCATTCAACCTCTACCTAAAAAACCACAACCAGGCACAACCTTCTACACAAATTCAAAGATTTTAAGTGATTTTAAATATAACAAGTTTGTTGAGAAATATTAAATATAGAATGACAATAAATACAGACACATTTGACTTTTTCTTTCAGTATGAAAGCTTCAGTTTTTTTAGCTGTTCTGTATCTGGTGTATACATTTCTATTTAACTTAGATGGCATAAAAGGATTATTTGGTGCCTTGAAGGTGAGTTGTTTTGGACAGGATACGGTGTGGACAGCAGCCAAGTCTGCAGTACTGCCCTGTGCACCTTGGCTGTCTGGATTCTAATATTGTTGAAGTGACAGTTGGCTATTTAGCTCTTTGCTATTCAACACAGTTTATTACATTACTTGGAAATGAAAATTTGAAAGCAAAATTGACCTTTTATTTACACAAGTCTATTGCTAAACAATAAATTCCTCTTTTTTAGGTAGATCTATCTTAAAATTATCAGCTTGTCTTAAGTAATGTCATCTTTTGATGATGTAATGAAACTTTCAGGTAAATGAGTTCTGGTTTACCTATTATCTGATGAACGAGTATTAAAAAAAACCCTACTAAAGTAAACGTGACTCCATCGCTAATCGTTTATCTACATGGTGTTTCTTCCACGATTTCTCCCTTTCTTTCATCAGGAAGTCAACCTGAGGTCCACAGTTTCTTGGCATCAGTAAAAATGGAAGCTAGGTCTGGCTCCAGGGTCTCTGCTAAAAGCATACAAAATCTTGCCTCTGTAACTTCCCTCTCAAAACCTTTGCAAGGTAGAAAAGCAAAGATTCTATGTGGGAGTTTTTGCATTCTTCGCTGAATAAAAAATGTTAAGTGTTTTAGAATGCAAAAGTTAAAAAATGACAGCGATGCTTGAAGTGATAATAAGTGATTCAACGGTTCCTAAAAAAAAAGAAAGGAAAACCACATAAAAAGAATAAAAAATATAAGAAGAGCACAGGTTTTTAGATCAGAAAAGTGAATAGCAGTGCTATTGGCGCTACAGCTCAGTTGCTAATCTAAAATAAATAAGCAGAACTCCTAACAAGTTCAACAAATGCTACTGGTTTGGATATCAACAATTCCTGACTAGTTAATCTCAGCAAAAATTAGATTCACAGCAAATCTGAAATAAAACCCACCAGGTTTCTAACAATGCAGATGTGAATAAATTATTTTCAGATAATCATTGATTTACTTTCTCATGCTCTCAGTTCTAACATTGTGATTTACTGAACATAAGCTGAGGGACTGTAGCCATAAAGGGTTACAATTACAACCATTTTATTTACTGAAAATACTGAAATCCTTGAAAGACAGGACTCAAACTCTACAGAATTCAAGTCTTATTGATTTATGAGGTCTAGGACAACTCTAAGGATCTAACAATTTAATCTAATAAACACATAATTGTTTTGTCACAAAACAATATTTGCAATCACATTTGATGCATATTAATACATATTTATCAATATTTATGTACAGTTCTTTAAATAATACATTTCATAAGGTTTGTAGTTGGAACCTCTCGAACAGGAAAAAAAAACATAGAACCTTTAAGGATACCCCCAAAAAGCCAAAACCAAAAACTTTTAATAGTTTTTATCTTTGTTTCCGAAGACTACATGGTTTAAGTGTATGTTTAAAAATATTTTATAAAAGCCTGTAAAATGTCTTAAATGTACTGAGAAACATTTCATATGTTATCACAAACTGGTCATGTTACAGACCCCAAAATAGAAACGTGGTCAATTTTATTGCCTACTGTTCCCTATAAATCAGTTATGCCCATAAGGCATGCTGATAAAAACATGAAAGCCCTCTAGTAAAACACTGGCTTTGTATAATAAACTGAAGTCTTGTTGACCTTTATTTATCCATATCCCCCTTATTATAGCTTAAGGCAAAAGGTATTGCTTCAAAAAACAGTCTCCAGACCAGAGTAAAGAAACATTACAGAAAGGAAAGAAAGAAGGGGATGATGGGAGAAAACATTCAAACAGCAACAAGAAATGCGAATTTGGGGATTTATGCTAATGAAAGTGCAAAGGGGTAAAAGGTGGCAGGTCTGAAACACAAGGGAAATGAGAGGAAAAGTTTTACATCTTCAAAATGTTTTTCCAGGGCATTTTTTTTTTTTTTGGTGGGGGCAGGAGCAGGGGCTAACTGTTGTGTTGACACACCAGCAAACCATCAGATTAGTGTAAATTGTGAAAACTTGAAAATTGTTAGTTTTACCTATGAGCTGACCTTTATAGAACAAACAGTCCTCTGATGGATGCCTGCTTCATCCTCACTACGTGATTGTATGTAATTCTAGAGATGAAGGCTGCAAGGTTAAGAAACAGCATACACTGAAGATCTTCTTTTGGCTGTAATATAACACCCCACCTCATCACTAACTCAGTGACCTCAGCAAAAATAGACTTTTATGATTGTTACCACTTGTTCATTTCTTTGTCTAATAAAATATGCAACATTCACAGAAATATCCATTTTATATAATATATCCTTGTTAAAAAAACAATTAATAAAATTAAACAAATGAGTTGTTTAAGACCTTTACATTGTACTAAAAGTCATGCAAGGGTCCCTGACCTTTACTGCAAATGTATTTTACTTTCATGTTGCGTGTTAATATGCATTATTAAGTCTTGATTTATTATTGAGTCTTGATTTAGAAAAAACAATTGGGAGAAGCTGAAAGAAAGTTTTAATTGTTGAAAACAATCAAGTGGCTTTTGACAAGTGGCTTTTTTCCCCTCAGGTAACTCAGTCTTTTCATGGGTCATTAATGGCATGAGCACAACATCACATCCCAAGCATTTGAGTTTCATAGGAAAAGGAAATTAAACCAAAGAGGAAATAGCAAAAGCCAATTCACAAAATCAAAGCCTGATGTGGACATAAAAGATGAAGGTAAGTCATCTAGGTAAGGCCATTCTCCTGAACAGACATCTGGTATAGTCTTTATTCACATAAGGATAGCATTGATGGCAAGATTTAGCCAGGAATCTGATTCCTTCATTACTTTGCCCTAACCTTCAAGTCTTTCTATTTCAAGCAGAGACATTTTCATTTCATGTGATGACGTTTACCATGTACTTTTTGCCATGTCCATGTAGGTTGCAAGGTCTAGAATCACCTGTGAGCTATTGAGAAAATCAAGACCCTCAAGAATAATTATCTTAAAATTTAACAGCATTTATTGCTGATGTTTCACAGTGATTGAAAAATCTGCCTAGGCTCACAGCAATCATTTTATCCAAAAATGACAGTTTATGATGTGGCCACAGTGATGGTCACGGTGGTGAAATTCATGTTTTTTTTGTAATGACTGTATGGTTGGAAAGATTCTATCACTTCCTTCCAATATAAAATTTCATCTGAGGCTGTTGGTTTACCAGAAATTAGTAGCTGATGCAAAGCAGATGGGCTTCTGTTCCAGCACAGTTCCACAGACAGACGTACAAATTCGTGCCTCTAATGGTGCTTAATAACATACAGACTTTAACAGACCTTCTTTGCAAAAAAGAGCCCCTGGAAATGTCAGGGTAATTTAGCAATACTTTAAAGGTTGTGGTTTACCTATGGAGGGAGACCTGTTTCTTTTTCAGGGATCTGCAATATCCTTTACCATCAAAACTTTTTAGCCCATAATTAGGCTTGGACTCCATAAGGTGATACATGACCTTTTGAAATGAGCTACTACAATTCCAACTACTGGGGCTGCTTTGCCCAGTGACAAAAATACTCCAGAGAAAGATTTTTTTTTTTGGACTTTCAGATTCAATAAAAAGTGTTGTTTTTGGCAGGCAGCCCTGAGCTGTTAACATAAGAACTAGCTTGCTCAGTGTAGTGGACAGCAGCGTGTGCTCTGATGCCCACAGGAAGTCTGCTGCAAGCAAGAGGCCTGTTCAGAGCATGCCAGCACACACTGCTTGGCAGGAAGCTGAAACCAAGATCTACACACAATATCAGTAAGATGGCATTGCTTTAAAGATGTAATTATAGATAAAAACCTAGAACTTTGCCTGATTCTGTTTTAGGACAGTTTGCTGTGGTGGCCAATTGCAACTTTTTAATCTTTTAATTTTCAAGTCTTTAAATTTTACTTGATTTCAGAAGCATGGAATTATATGGCTATGAGTTTAGAAAATATTATCAATTAGTTATTTTGCTTCAGATTGGTTGGCCAGTAAGTTTCATGCGATTGGCGAAATGTAAACTAATAGGACAGTCTACAACTTGTGTTAACATTTGTTTCTAAATGTCTGTTACACATTCAACTACATGTCAGCAATAGGCATAATGTGAAAAAGACTTGCCTGGGTTGCACTGTCCACACTGTATTTAAGAAAACCATTTAAAACCATTTAATGCATCATTTACTCTAGTAAGTATGACCATATGTCTTCTATTGCCATTTCATTTACAAAAACACTCATACGTGCTTTATGAACAGCCCATCTTTGATTTATTTGCACTTTTGTTATAACAATAAGCTCCAATCTTCTGGTGTGTAGCAATTGAAACGATTCCTCGAATAACTTGAGTAATTCTAATACAAAATAGCATGAAGGCAAATTACTATGCTTCATTTAGTCCACTTTACACAAGGAGTATTATGTTTCCCCACGGACCATTATTACTAACGCACCACCCGGTAAACTCTGGAGCGCTCAGGACAGCTAAACACAAAAGATGCTGCAGAATGAAAAATAAAGGAACGTGGAGAAAACAGCAAAGATAACAACATATGGTTTTCAATTTTGGCATCATTTATAACTAAAACATAAATATATATACATATAGTGTATGTAATATGCCATTAAAATTTTACAGATCGCAATTTCAGCAATAAAAATTTTTCTAAAAAGAAAACAAATTACATGTTTATTTTAAGAGACCTGTCCTATTTTCTTTTTTTTCTTGTATATTCAGTATTTCTTTTTAATAAAGAAAAAGTACTTCTTATTTGATTACTGGATTAATCAATGAAATAATTGGTAGAAAACTCGATTACTAAAATAATTGATAGCTGCAGCCCTAGTAGCAATAATGATTTGCTCATTCAGACAAAAGCACTTCAGTTAATTCGGGCATTTCAAAAGCACACATTTCAAGTAAGGAGGCCCGGAGTTCAGTCTATGTTCCAGTTCATCCCAAAAGGTGACCAGTTGGGTTGAGGTCAAGACTCGGGTCGCCTAATTTCTTCCAACACAACCTCAGCAAACCATTTCTTCATGGAGGTTGAACAGGGGTATTTTGATGCTGGAACGTGTTTGGGTCTATTAGTTCCAGTGAATGGATACAGTTTAACTCTGTACTTCTGACTTTGTGGGAAAGATTGGAAAACATTTATATGGATGTGATGGTTAGGCATTAATGAGGTTTTCGCCATTTAATGTTTCTTAAAATATTTTCTTTATATCTGTCGTTATAAACATTTACAATATATTCAAAAAAGGACTTTTTTTTTTTGTTTGTTTGTTTCAAACAACACAGTATTTGCACACTAATTTATCATCTAACCATGGCATGCTATTCCAAAACACTGCACACTTTGCCATGAATTAACCTGCAAATCTATCAACCAAAATCATGGAAATAATTTTCTAGCATTTAGCACGCCACTGTTTGTTTATCCAAAAATTAACTTGTACTGTTCCAGACATGTGTGCTTGCTATTTTTCTTCTGCTAAAAGCTGTCCAAGAGTAATTTTCAATGCAGGCTCAGTGGCGCTGGGCTAATAACCCCACTTCACATCCACACATTCACAATCATGCATTTATTTGTAAAAGCACAAGTAGTCACACATTTGGCCACACACAGCGGACTGTCCACGCATTCTCTCTCATTATTATTCAAGAAACATGACTAGAATGAAATAAGATGAAACCAGATCCAGATTTTTAAGACCTCATGCATGGGATGACATGATTTAGATTATGGGTAGAATTAACAGAAAGCCTTTCAAAAGCACAACATTTGAATGGAGGTGCTGATATGCTGTTTAGACCCTTTTAAACTGCACAATATAAAAATGCATTTGATCAAGTAAATATCTTTTATACTAAAGTAAATTAGCTATCCTCCTTAGTCTCATATGGAATACATTGTGTATATAAATGAATGGTAAATCCTGCCAAAATGGTTGTTATGAAATAAGCATTAAGAGGTGGCTGTCAAATTTAATAAAATAAAAAGTAAAAGATGTCATTGTTTTTAAGGAGCATGGGCAAAAAAAAAAGATTTCAGAAGCAGATTCTCAGTCAATACGAGGTTCAATGTGAAAAGCAGATGGCTAACCACATAGTGTTCTCCTTCATTTCCAAATCACGCGCTCTTTCCCTGTCTGTCTTTCTCTTCCTCTCGCATTGTCAGTGCTCTCTAGCCACCCGACTTTTATTTTTTTGTCTACTACAGACTTTCCTGTGACTACACTCTTTCCTCAAACATTCTCTGGCCCTCATTTGAGACTGTGTGTCTGCTGGGCAAAGTTAGCAGACAACACCTCTCCTCCCAGTAAAAGCGTTTTCTAGCAGCTGAGCTGTAAGCTAATCACACGCCAAGAAAGGAGATCTACCACTGCCTCTTCCTGTCAGAAGACATGACAAGTTGAACTTGGGGGCGCTTAAATGGCTAGAGCCACTGACCTCTATGCCTGACCTCAGCATGGAGTTTAAAGCTACCTCTCATTTACAAGGGTGAAGCGGCCTTGCCTCTTCAGGGTATCTGAGGGGTATTTTTACATTTGGATTAAATGGCTTTACTGGACTGGCTTAATTTGGATATGTGTCCCATGTGCTCTTGCAGGTGCTCTCTCATTCTTTCCCACCCTCTCTTTCTCTTTTCTGCATGTCTATCTCTCCAACTTGCTCACACACACAGTCATTCTTTGATCCAGTACAGTCTACATTGGTCTGTCATCAGGCAGCACTGGACGTTCCCTGAGTGCCCTACATGCCAGGTGCTTGACGTCCACCATTGACCAGTGAAAGTCTTGACACAAGAGGGCACTCTAATGAGACAGTGTGGGATTTGTGCAACCAAACAGTCCAACTGTCTTCATATAAGGTTGCTCAACATTCATAAATGACTAGTCGTCAATGCAATCCTAATTTCTTGTATGGTATATTAATAAACTTTGAATATCCTCTTCCTTAATATTCACCCTAGAGAGGAAATTAGTTATATACAGTGGAACCTCGGGTTACGAACGCCCCGGCATACGTATAATTCAGGTTACGAATCGCAGTTCATAAAAAATGTTGCCTCTAGCTACGAGAAAAAATCGCAGGCAGGTTAGTTTTTTACGTATCGCCACGTGCTCTCGCTGCGCTCTCGTGCAGCACATACACATCCGCTCGTCGCTCTAACAGTGTGGAATTACTGAACTTAAAATACTGTACGTATTCCTATCACCATGCCGCCAACAAAGTAGCCTGATGGAAATTCTCCTTCCAAACAATAACTCTCCCTCCTTCCGCTTCTACGGACGTCGTCTCCATCATGCACGCAGCAAGACTTCTTAAAGGTAAATTAGTGAATATTGGCGTTATTTTTTTTTTAAGAAACACTTTTTGGGTGTCCAGAACGAATTACCGAAGTTTCTATTCATTCTTATGGGAAAATTTGTATCGGGATACGAGCTTTTCAGGTTAGGAGTAAAGTGATGGAACCAATTAAACTCGTAACCCGAGGTTCCACTGTATATGTAAATCTTTCTGAAAAGCAGATTAGCTAAGTAAGAATTTCCCACACCAGATAGCTCAATTTGATAGTGTGGATTTGCAGCAACTGAATAACAGACTAGATATTACTGTGCAGTTCTCAAGAAATAAATCACTACACTAACCAGTAAACAATTCAAAAAGAATATATTTTTTTTTTTTTTTAGGTAGTGTAATGGTAAAACATTTGCACTGTGACTAATAAAAGGTCTCTTTATCTTTAATGGTCGTTTTACAAGAATTGTTTGTGCAAGTGTGTAGAAAATAATGTTTTTGGGAGTCTACTCTGTCTGTCCCATTTAGTACTAATAAAGTGTTGTGCACTTTACTGTTGCTATTGCTGGTGTTTAGAAGATGCTATGGCAAATATGCCATCCTTAGAGACCCTGCAGTCCAGCTCTGGTTTCATGCACACTAGACATGGCCTCCCCTCGGACCCTGGCCGCATAAACCATCAAAGCTCACTTCCGGCAGCTGGAGGGGTGCGGCTTTAGAGGCCCTTATCCACTGGCCTTTCCTGCCATGCTTACTCGCTCACTTTTTAATCCACAACAGATGACCTCTACAGACATGAGTCTCTGCCCAATTTATTCCATGAATCAAAACAAACAATCCACTGAATCTCCAGAACAGTCAAATTAGTGAGTATGCTATGCATATTTTCAGCTATACTTTTTAAACCACTGCCTGGCATTAGTCCAGTAAATTCACAAAGCAGCTAAGTACTTTGGGATGCTCTTTGATGAAGAGGAAATAAAAGTTATAGGGGTGCGTGGTGTATGAAAGTGACAGTTCAGTGGCCTCTTTCTTTTCCTTTTCCTGAAGCAATGTCCAAGAAAGTGCCACTCAGATCTTTAGCAAACAATATCTGGATTCAAAAGAACTCCTGAGGCTGAGACCTGGACTCAATCTAACAGTCATGAAAGTTTTCCTGCTTTCTGACATGGCTGTTATGTCCCATGAGGAAATCTTTTGCCAACCAAACAATATGCAGTACTGTTTTATCACTTATGATATTTGTTCTTAACTGGGTTATCAATCCTGGTTTCAATCCATATGGCTAATCCATATATCTAAAACATTACTAACATTAGAAACACAAATACTAAATTATGGGAAAGAAACACGCCACACATCATTCTCCACACCAATAAATCATTGTGTTTATCTATAGCAAACATGTATATCTGTTTAAGCACACTGCTCATGCAACAGTAATTAAATCACAATCTGTGTCACCATGACACTCTTACCAACACTATCTAAGTAACAATCACTGAAGCCATTTGCTGATTAACAATGTTTACACATAAACATCTGTTTCGCTGAGGTCACAGTACATTTTTACAAGGGCCTCTTTCAGAAAGCAGGATTTGACTAATTGCATAAATCAGCATTCATGAAAATCTAATTTTTTCCCATTCAAGTTAAATGGATAACACAGATTCAGGATTGATTCAACATAGAGATGTCCTTGTCTGCAAAATATAATCAAGTGTGTATTTATGTAATTATGTATCAGTATGCAGTACCTTTAATAAAGAAACTCTTGCGATTTTATTGAACATCTTCTACAGAAGAACTAATGATCCATTTAAAGGGTTAAAAACACTGAACTAAAGTAGGCTCTCTACCTGGAATAGAGCCCAGTAAAATTAAGATCTAAGTGTCATTTATTTGGCTATTTCTTCAGAAAAAGAAGAAAGTGTCCACTGTCTCCACACCTCTAAATGCCACACTGCCATAATCAGTCATTGCTTGAAATATTAAACATTCATTCTTGGGGCAGTTTTCATAAGCCCCTTTGCATAAATATTACTTAGTCTGCTCTTTAATGGCAAAAGGTTAAGGTAGTGAACCGTTACCAATTTTATGGACACGTGGGGTTTTCAAGTTGGCTAGAGATCAGCTGTTGTGAGTTGTTAAAGTTTTTCATGAATGCACACACTTCTAACTAGACTCATCATGGCACAGACCTTAGGGACCACTGACACACAATGCAAGCTTTCATGTCAAGTGGACTTCACTTGGTCACATTCTTATGGTGCCAGTTTTGCAAGTAACGTGGTATTTAGAAAACGTATTAATGTATTTGGTAAAACAAAGACAGCTAACATTATACAGGCAGTAACACAATGTTAAAAGATTGTGAATAGATGTTAAGGACACTAAACACTGGGGACAAAGTAGTGGTGAACAAAGTAAACAAATTGCTCCCTTTAATCCTTCTTTTATTTATTATTATCAAAATTCAAAGAGTATGTGAATTTTGAAAAGAATGAATTTGATAGAATTCATTTGAATGGAAATTTGAAATAAAAATGTGCTATCTACCATAATTTCCGGACTATAAAGTGCACCCATATATAAGCCGCACCCACTGAATTTGACAAAAAAAAATATTTTTAACATAAATAAGCCGCACCTGTCTATAAGCCCTATACAATAAGCTGTTTAAATTAAAGCTAATTAACTTTACACAGGCTTTAACGAAAGACACTAAATGCAATATGTTGCGCTTCTATTAGGAGCAATGCGATATTTTGGAAATAGCCTGCCACTGCATTCTCTCGCTATTACTGCATGTGAGTAAGACCGAGGAATATGTCCTTATTATTTTCTGATGCTCATTTCTAAGTTTCTTTGACAAACCCATACCGTTGTTGCCAAGAAAAATAAAAAAGCACGAGTTTTGGAAACCTGTCTGTACTTATATGATTTCTGTTGCAACTGGAGTTAGTGAGCTCTCCCTTCACCCAGACTCAACGTGCTACAACGGCTTGTATCTAAACAGTAGCCAACAAAGTAAGTAATTGTTCACTGTCTTCCTCCTTCCTTTCACAACTACAGTGGTACCTTGACCTACGAGTGCATTAATGTACACGTTTTCCAAGGTACGGCGGTCACTCTGTCGAATTTTTTGCTTTGTTACTCGAGCTAAAAATTGAGGTACGAGCTCGAGACGCCGCTGCTAGATGGCGAAGCGAAGCCAGAAAGCGAAGACTGTGACAAAAATTAAGATAAGCAAAGAAGAAAAAGTTACAAAAGTTTAGGGATACGTAGTGTACAGAAGTGATAGTAAAAAACGAGTTTTGTCTCCGCCTTCGCTTAAAGCCTCTACCCCCCTCCACACACACAAACACACACACAAACACACACACACACACACTCACACACCCCACCGGCGTTTTCGTTAGCTCAAGTAGTCTCATCTCCAAGGAAAATACACTGAATAAAACCTTATTATATCTTTACATACTCTTTTTATTATGTTTTTATACAAGATTTGTTATTTAGAAGTGTATTTTTCAAGTTAATAACATGAAGTTTGTTATGCTTGAAGTTTGTGAAACTGGGAAAAACCCAGCAAAAATCCATATATCAAAACGTGTGAAAAAAATATCGGCTTATAGTTCAAAAAATACGGTAGATAGGTCAAAAGATACAAGTCAAAAGAGGCTTGCCTGAATGAACTTAGATTTCTGTTTGACTACAAAAGTGCGGTGAATGAACAGTTCATGGCAACGGAACAACTGCCAGGAAGCATTAATCTGGATAAATATGAAATTAAATGTAAATGTACTGAAATGTTAATGTAAATAAACAAACATTTTTCTATGCTTTGGGTTTTGTAATAATAGATAATAACTCTTAGGAATGCAGTCTACCAAGCAAAAGTCTGTCTGTTTTGTTCATAAGCATGTGTGCATTTCAGGAAAGGTGTCTGAGGGCCACGGATGGGGCCACTACTAGTTTGTGTCCCTTAGCACTGAAAATAAACAAAGGAATGGAAGCAACCCGAGCACGGCCTGGGGGAATGATTGACAGACAGCAGCTGGCGGAAGAAGAGCACTGCACATACATGCATATTCATATTGCAATAGAACACATACAGTAAACATACATGCAAAATAAATAGTAGCGCATTATGCAATGCTAATTAATTATGTAAACACATCACTTTAATATTAAAGCCTTGACTAACTCAGAATCAGAAAACGCAAAGCCACGAATGTGTGTTCATAATGAGACCAGAAAGTTTCTCACGGTCAAGTCATAAACTACAAACATGTTCAAACGCAGACACCATCTGGGCCATCCACACAGTTAACACACTGATGACTACTGCTGATGGGCAAATTAACACTCACGTGTGTGCTGTCTCACCTCTTTCTCTTTTTCTTTCTCACACACACAAGTTAATGGCTTACACCTGGAGTCTGGAGTAAGAAAACAAATATCTTCATGACGGAACCTCTAGAAATGTATAGAGATTTCGATTTTCCAGAGAAAGTTCAAGAAATACAAATCTAAAACTAACCATCAGCAACTAAACAACAGCCAAAAAAGACTTATTTTTACACTAAGATTTACTCCTTTAACGTCGTGGTTACTGTCATATCGCTAGACCACATTGTGTTCTCGTGATTGCATTGCTCAGGTTATATCCTAGGAGACATAAACCTCGCTGAGCCAGTGTGACTTATTAGCCATCAGCAATGGACTTTGATGGTTTGCTCCACAATGGAATTCTGTTATGATGCCATCCTGTCACTCTGTTTTGCATCATAACCCACCATGACACAAGTGAAAGTCAATGACTGCCAACAGCGCCCGAAATATGACAGCACCTGTCACTATAGAGGTGCCAGATCAGAGGCACAAGTGCACTCCGTTTAGTTTTGGATAAACAAGAAAGGACTTTTTCTACACACTTTTTTTTTTTTAAACATCTTTCTCATTACACAAGGGAAATGGAATTTAATTGACACCAGATATGTTTTCATCCCACAGCCATGCCTAAGAATAGCTGCATTCATATATACCTACAGGTCCAGAATAGGAGTGGGATTTTGTGAATGGAAGTCTCAAAAAGCCTCAGTGAAAGACTTAACAACAAAGCAAATGTAAACTGTGCTAACCACAGCTTTCTTCAAAAGCCAGGTGTGTTATAGTCAGTATGGCTAGGTTCAGAAGCAAATGGTTAGACCTACCTGGTGGACACAGACAGGCGTGGGAGACATCCCGAGTCTCTCTGGTCTTCGGCAGACGAGACGCTAACTTCTACAAAAGTACAAAGAAGAAAGAAGTTATGGGGGATGACCTTACTTACTACGAATGACTTTTATGCCCTCTTCAAGGCACATTGCATTTACCACAATGAAACCACAAGTGTGTAGACTAAAGCTAACATTTGTAAGTTACCACTGATGTGAGATAAAATATTAGCTATTCCCTAACAACACTTTTCTAATAAGTTTACTAAGATCAGTATTTTTTGCTAGATGAGGGAGATGTGGCAACTAAGTACCTGCCTACAGGTGATCGTTTTGCAAACCTTGTAAATAAGTTCAGTTACTATGACTACAGTTAAAAAAACAGTACATCATGTCTCAAAATGTAAAATCAAATTCTTCTGTTATGTTCTTCTTATAGCAGTATCCAACATATTTCTATGGTCCCAGTTTACGCTAACCACAATTCATTCCAGGGGTTTATTTGGTTGATACTGGCACACTCTCTTCCCAGCTGCAAAAGTCTTTACACAGACCAGGCTCAGGCACTACAAGTAAGGTTTTATTTTCTCTTGCAGCACTGACACTGACTGAAGTACAGTTGAGTGTCTTGTAAAACAAAACTAGAGCTAATGATGATTAATAAGAGATGAGCAAAATGAGAAACAATGTCATGCCAGTAAACTGTAATGCAAGAGTCTGTTGTCGGGAATGTACAATTGAGATTTGTAAAATATCTCATGCGAAAATCACTGTGCAGTGATTTTTCTAAAAGCTTTAATCGTTATAAACATGGAACAAATTTCCAGTTTCACAGACTTTGCTGAGACCATTTGTTTTTACAGAGCAAAAACCTGGAGCACCCACGGTAATTCAAGACATTTTCACTTTGAACAGACAAAAGACAATTTATTATTATTGGTTTATTTAAATTATTCACAGTCAGTTTATTTTATGATGCCTCCATGATACCTGGTGTCTGTTGTGGTGTGAATAATGGCATTAGGTAATCATAATAACGAGGCAGCTGCTATCAGTGTGCTTCAGCAGACGCTATAAACGTAACTTTTTTAATTCCAGCATGTGATTACCTCAATCACTGACCCCCAAACTTGGTAGCTAAGGAAAACATATCTATCTGTTGTGTTTCAACACAAAATAAATGATTAACAGTGTTCTTATTTTGCTTGTTTGGAGTCTGAAGATGATTTAAGTTAACGATCGAGTTCGGAAAACTGAAACGCAGGTATTAAACATAAGTGGCAAAAATGTAATCGTTTCATGGTGACGTTAACCTGACCATATCAGATAAACATTATAAGTTCAAACACAGAGCCAAATCAATAAACTTCTCCAAGCCACTGCAAATGACTACGATGTATTTTGCTTTAACCCAAACCTGGAATAAGTCCCATCTCACTTTACTTTAGTGCTGAGATGTCCCGGCTGCCTCTCTTGCAGTCTGCTTTGCTTCATTAAGGCCCTGACTGTCCTCTGCAGTCCTGACAGCTTTATTAACTATGGGCCGAGATTCTATCTTCCCAAAACACAACGGCACAGCACATAGTTTACACACTGCTGGGTGAGTGACCATTAGAGGCCTGTGTGAGGAAAGCATAGCTGTGAGAGACTGTATATCTCACTTTTCTACACCTCACTGTTTCTGACTCATAACTGCACAACATTTTGTGTGTCAGACTAGTGATGAAAGCAGTTAGAGAGTCATAAAAACTGTGAAATGGGATGCTTAATGTTTATCCAGTGGCCTGTAAGACAAAGACTTTTTGTGACTGAGTAAAGAAAAAAAAGGAATTTTTGTTATTTCGTAAAACAGCTAAAACACTTGCAAGTGGTTAAATAATTAGAATTGCATCAGCACTCAACTTGCTATGTGATAAAACACAAATAAAGAAGTTTGCTTACACAACTGTAATTAAAGGAATAATTATAAACATAGAAAAAAAGTGCACATTACGAAATATTTTTATTTCATAATGTATTTATTTAAAACATCCAAAGAAAATGAGAGATTACTTAGAATGACCATTAATTATGACCCCCTATATAAGGGACTATTGGCTTTGCAATGACCAGGATGACTGTGGATACTCTAGACCAGGTGCTCATTGAAAGTGAATGGTGCATAAACAAAAGTAAAATAACAAAGAGAAAGGACATCTGGACAGGGAGAAGAGCTGATTAGTGGAGCCCTAGATACCCTCAGGTGTCTCAGGAGCCTTGTTAAAAGTTTTTACTGTTTTTTTTTTTTTATGTTTGTTTTTTGAAGACTAAAAAAGTGGTTTCTGTGATCTAAAAATGATATTTTATTGAAATAAAGTTAAAAATCTCTAATCCAGAGTAACGAAGCTTCACTCAAGCTTAATTATAAACCTTGATCTAGAACCAAAAATCACAAATCATATTTTCAACGACCTAATCATTTCTCATGCATTAAAAGTTCTATGATTCATGTGCTGATTTCAGCACCCTCAGAAAAACACTCACCTCCTCCAGCATCTGATCCAGGCGCTTCAGGAGCACTGGTTCCACCTGCTCGAGAAACAACCATTCTGAATGCTGAGGTTCTCTGTGCTTCTCCAGGCTGTTAACTCTGTCCTGTAGCTCCGAGGTGCGCAAATACACCAGCACACACACCCCGAGAGAGAGGACACAGAGCGCGACACACACCGCCACCGCACCACACACCTCCATCCGCCTTTTACACGGATGCTCAGCGCAAGTCCTTTCTGTAGGAGAATCTCGACAAACTTTGGTGTCCTGTTCCATTTCAGTCTGAGGTGTATAACTTTTCCGACTTTCTTCACCAAACTTATAATCTACTCATCAGAGTGGACATCAACTGGCAAACAGGGCAAAGTTTGAAATGAAACCCAACTAAAAGTTTAGTCCAGGACTTCCTTAGAGAGCAGGCTGAATCAGGCTCGCGTTAAATGAACTGGGAAAAGAGTTATAATGGAGATAAAAGCATGGCTCCTGGTGATGTATACAGGTGGATCGAAAGGCTCTAGCGTTGCGCCATGTGAATGAGTCGTGCCATCTGAGTGTGTCCTTCTGAGCTCCGGTGTCTCAGTGCTGGAGTGATCTGTGATGTGAAACTTGAGCCTCGTCCCTGCAATCCGCTTTAGCTGCAGTCCATTCACTCCACACTTCACTGTAAGTGCGCCTCCTCACTGCGCTCTCCTCCGATCAACTGCGCTCTCGTGCGCCCTGCGCCTCTCCTGTGTGCGAAGCTCCTCCCCGTGTGTGTGTGTGTGTGTGTGTGTGTGTGCGTGCGTGCGTGTTAAGTGATCGCTGCTCATCTGCTCTGGGCGCAACTAAAGCTTTAGTGGAGCCGCGCGCTTCCCCGCAACCTCGCCGACAAGATATATTTAGGTGCCAAGAGCCCACGTGTATAAAATGACCCTTTGATCTGTGCGGCGTAAATATTCTGTATCAACCAGTACACTCGCATTTATTTAAACAAATAAACACTTTTAACTTTTTGACAGTTTTTTTAATAGTATTTTCATAAATGTAAACGGCTGTCTCTAGTTAATGAAATAATAATAATACTACTACTACTACTACTAATAATAATAATAATAATAAGAAGAAGATGAAGATGAAGATGAAGAAGAAGAAGAAGAAGAAGAAGAAGAGATGATGATGATGATGATGATGATGATGATGATGATCATGTTCTACACTTCAAATTTAGCGAAGAAAGAAAGAAAGGAAGAAAGAGCCTTTGTTTTGCCAAGTCCCAAAATACCCAAAAATGTTGATTTTGATTCCTAATAGCAAATCATTTGTCAGAAAATGAACAAGAATTGAGAAAAAAAATGTTTGTGAGCAAACGTTTCAAAAAGAAAACCCAGTGTTATATTTAAGGCATTTGGCAGACGCCCTTATCCAGAGTGACTTACACCAGCCCAGCAGTGGCAACTCAGTAGTGGTGGGATCGGAACCTGTGACTTTCCGATCCAAAGCCCAATGCCTTAACCACTGAGCTACTACCTCACATGTTGTTCCATTCAGTGTTGCTGGATTCAAACAGTTGAGTATTTTGTAAAATGCTTTAAACATTTCAGTACATGTAAGCAGGGCACCAGAGGATTTAGGAGTGCATTTGTTTAATTTCTGATAATTTACTTAACAAATATTTTTCTTATTAATAGTAGTAGTCAGGCAGTTCAAAAAATGTATATAAGTAGTTAAATTATTAAGTGAATGTCCTTTTTTTCCCCAGTAGTTTCATTGTCTGAATTGACCAATGTATTTTTCTACAATCCATGTGAACTCTCAGTTATTCTCATAACTCATCATTCTCACTTGCACAGTAAGCTGACTAAATAGTTTATTTCTGCCCCCAAAAATAAGATGTATGTATGTGTATGTGTTGCCAAACCAATAGCCGACAGCTCTCAGGGTCTTTCAGAAACATCAATGATTTTCCAGAATTTGTCCTGTAGCATACTGTACCACATTAAAATGTACAATATGAAATACAATCCTGGTATAAACAATTTTAAATGAGATATACAAATGTTACTAATGTAGCACACATAGTCATCTTTGCCAAGTTTGGCTCCCAGTTTAGCAACAGTGCCGTGTGTGATGTGCTCGCCGTGTTTCCTGTTCTAATCCATTACAACATGGTGCCAACTTGCTGATCCCTCCATGAGAATGCTGTCATTCTCCCTGTGTTGTCAATGTTGTTAATTCGACCTGTGTCTAGAGACTTTTGGGACACCTTGGTAATTTCCTACCTAATGTTTTCAACATCATTTTTTAAAGAATAAAAATGACCTTATACAATAAATATTAAATGTAGTATAGAGCAAAAGTTACTAATTGTTTATTAAACAAATGAGGGTGGCCAGGAGTGACCTCATATGAATTAACAACAATGTCTATTTAAGAACCGGATAAGGCCAGCTGGCCATTAGTGGTCATCCATAATGTTATTAGAATCACTGTAGTATTATTGTAACCTAATTATGATATTTCCCATGTACAAATAAACCTTTAGAATCTTCTGCCAATGCTGAAATAACGTGTCAATGGTTTGTTTATTCTGTGGAGATACACTTTCAATTACCCTTTCCTTACTTTTACAGTTCCTGTTTTGTCCGGCTTCCATTAATCCTTTGATTAAAGGTCATGTCAGGAGTAATAAAAATAACCTGGTTACTGTTTTTCTACTGTAGAAACTGAGGCTACCATAATCAAGCAGATGAGCACTGACTCACCATAACCAAGATGGCAATCTTAAAAAGTAGCTGCCCAAAAAACCACACAGGCGGATTGGACCATACGTTCCAGAAAAGCTTTAAAAAGTTAACAGTGAATTTCCTGACTTGGGTCTACAGCTGTGATGTATTCAAAAGAAAAGAGATGTTCCCTCTTCATTCAGCCACTTCTAAAACATCTGATAGATTTTTTCATGTGGGTCAGGCACTCTCTATTGCATTTAATGAACCAAATGTTGAATACTGTAATTCTGTAATTATAACATACAGTGCATCCGGAACGCATTCACAGCGCTTCACTTTTTCCACATTTGGTTATAGTACAGCCTATAGTACAAAATGGATTAAATTCATTATTTTCTTTACAATTCTACAAACAGTATCCCATAAATGACAATGTAAAAGAAGTTTGTTTGGAATTTTTGTAAATGTGTAAAAAAATAAAATAAAAAAAATAAAAAAAATCACATGTACATAAGTATTCACAGACTTTCACAGCAAACCATCTCTGCAGCAACCCACCAATCAGGCTGTAAAAAAAGGGAAAGAGCTCCAGCATTTCTCTGGAGAACCTTCCAGAAAAAAAAAAAAAAAAACATCTTAAATAAATAAATAAATCACATGTACATAAGTATTCACAGACTTTCACAGCAAACCATCTCTGCAGCAACCCACCAATCAGGCTGTAAAAAAGTGAAAGAGCTCCAGCATTGTAACATTGGGAAGTATAATGCTGCAGATATTTTTCTGTACCTTCCACAGATCTGGACTTCAATACAATCCTGTTTTTGACTTCATTGCTTGGTGTCCAATGTCCAATCAACTGAATTTACCACAGGTGGATTCCAAACAAATTGTAGAAATTTCTCAAGGATGATCAGCAGAAACAGGATACACCTGAGCTTCTTTCTGAGTGTCACTCAAAAGCTTTGAATACTTATAGTATTTACATGTGATTTTTATTTTGCAGTTCATTTTTAATACATTTGCAAAAATTTTAAACAAACTTCTTTCATGTTGTCATTATAGGGTTATTGTTTGTAGAATTTCAAAGAAAATAATACATTTAATCCATTTTGGAGTAAGGCTGTTACACAACCAAATGTGAAAAAAGTGGAGCACTGTGAATACTTTCTGGATGCACTTTAATCAGCTGCTTCAGAAGCGAAGTCAGTGAGACTGTTTATGAATATGCCATGACTTTAGATGTTTTAAAAAAAAATAAAGAAAGAAAGGAATGAAAATGTGCTTTTTAGTAAAACAAATTGAAGTGTAGATTACGGTTTGACACAGTGTACATAATGTAAAGTGAGTAGTATTCCAGGTAAAACATAATTACCACTGTATGTGCATGTAGCAATTTACAACAATTATAACTGTGCAAGAAAACAGACAAACATTTTTTTAAATGATTGTAAACAATAATCAAAACATAATTAACAGAAGATTGAGATAGCCTTTATTAAGAGCAAGGCAGAATCATCCAAATTGTAAAGCAAAACTCGATGTCACAAATCTACAAACAAACAACAATCAACTTGGCATGGATTGTAAAACAGAATAGTTTGTTACAATATGGCCATACTGCTGAGATTCTCTCATAAATAAAACGTTTATATATCTGGCAATGTCAGGTATATAAAAAGAACTGAGAAAAGTCTTTTTATAGAGTTTTGTGTGTGTGTGTGTGTGATTGAGCACAGGTGTGCTCAGTTTGTAACTTGGTAATTAAGAGCGCTGAAGAGCATGTAGGAGGCCATGTTTGAAGGCTTTGCTGGGAATTTGAGTTGTCATATGCCTGTGACCTGAAAATGAGTCAAAAACATGCATTTTGAAGCAGTGTGGGAAATTTCACAAGTACTAAAATGGGTGTTTTCAAGACTGAAATCATGCAAAATGCCTTCAAATATACAATTCAATACAAAAACCTTCAATCTAGGTTTTTTTAAAAAAAGAGGTATCCCCAAAAGATTTTCAGTAAATGGTTCTTAAAAGAACTACTGCCATAATTAACCTTTTCTAGTAATGGAAAGGGCTCTTTCCAAAGGATCTTTCTAGAAGCACTCAATTTTTTTTTATGTTAGTGTTAGTGTGTTAGTTATTTGTGCTTAGAAGCCTCTATCTTTTGTTCACTTATGTCTGCATAAAAGTGTACACCACATGAATAAATGCAACATTATGGTATGTTTTTCAATATGTAACAGAATTATAACAGTGGGACATCTGGACATGATCTGAACATGCCAATTTTCTGGCAACTACTCAGTAATCAAACAATAAACTCAACAGCTTCTTAAGACAATTAATCGTGCATAATCTGAGACTGTCCTTCACCAAATTGCAGCCCAAAATTACAAGGTGTCATCTTTAAAATTCTATGAGACTAAATTAGAACTGGAAATGAAAAAAGAGACCACCTTTATTCAACATACACTAATCTTTTATCCCTGTATTTTTTATTTAAAACCTGCATGGTGCTTTAGAGACAGTAGAACTCACAGGAATGGAAATAGAAGTGAAACATGCATTTCCTAGATACTCCCCAGACATAGTTTTACTGTGTTCAGTTGTTTGTTAATGCATTACATTCCCAGAACATTGAAAGAAGTAGAGGAATATTTCTTCATTTTTCATTCTCTGGACTGGTTTGTGAATGCTTGGTGTTTGAAAGCTTATTCACGTCTGCATAAGCAGATTGTCTGCTAAACCAATTCCTGTCTGCCAAGAAGACTCAATGTGTCTCCCAGTCAGTGAGAAATCAAGAACATGACAGCTTCCTGTGGTTGTTTTCCATCTTTTAAACTCCTTAAGTCAGACCTCAATGCAGAGTCAAGGTCATAGTAAAGTGTATAATGATAAATAATATGGGAACTGACATTTATTTGAGAGAGTGAAAGAGTGTTATGGTTGTCTTTGACTAACAATGTGCTTTTTTTTTAAACACAAACCCTCAACTGTGTTAAAAAAAATCTTAATTTTCCTTTATTATTGTGAAAAAGAATCCAAGCAGCCTTTCCCATGTACTCAGCAATTCTGAAATTTATTGTGGTTTTTCGATTATTATTATCATTATAAAACCAGCATCTATTATTTGAAACATGTTCCCTTCCTTTAAATGACGAGGCGGATTCTTTTGCTATTGCTGTGGATTTGCTTGTGCACTAAGACTGTAGAATGCATGTATCTATTTAAAATAGACAATGACAACAGTGAGCTATCATTATGAATCGATAAAATAAAATGGGGAGCGCATTTTCGAGTACATATCTTCATTTTTCATATAGAAGATACATTTTGAATGTTTACAATCAGTCAGCTTTATAACTGTCAGCTTTATAACTGACAGTGTTTGGAGCTCAGACAAACTGTCCCAGGTTAAGCTCAGATTAAAGACGTATTTTTTTTAGCAAGTTTACACATAACACACGCCATTTGGATTCCACTTCATGTGGAGTTTGGACACTGGACCTCTTTGAGTGTTAAAAGACTCTGGCATGGAGAAGCTGGTGTTGGATCTGTGATGATCCCAAATGTTGAGTTGTTTTATGAGTTGCTCAGTAGCTCCTGGTTCCATAATCACAAATGACTGTAAAAGACAGTAGAAAGAACATTACTCATAATCTTACATTCCAGTGCTCATGTTAGTTCTCACTCTTCAGTGTTCTGTATCATGCCAGTCACGTGGCAGCAGCTCAAGAGTGAAAATGTTTTATTTATGAGAGAATCTCAGCAAGCACAAAAAAAATTGAAAACCATATTTAGCTGAATTGGTCAAAATAGCAGGAGACCACATTGGGTAACATTCTGTGCAGCATGATTTCCATGATTGCACAGAATCCTGTTTTTAGCCTGTTTTCTAACATTCCAGGTTTTTTTTTTCATTGATTATAAAGTGATTATTTGAGTTACAATAAACTTTCTGTAAGCTAAACCATGCTGAACTCTTTCATCAAAAATGTAATTCACACTCTGTACCAAACTGCAGAAGTTTTGGAACTCCTTTAAAATTCTCCCTGAAGTTAAACCTTCTTAATATATCCATTTGGTCTGGTTCGGGATTATTGGTTTGGCTGTTCAAACTGTAAAATTGTGTGATAATTCCAGACAATTACCATATTCTGAAAAACTTCAGTTAATAGTCTAATAGCATAAATTGTTTAATTTAAATTGTTTTTAGCACTTACTCGCAGGTCTTAAATGTGCAAGCTACAGTATACTGTACAAAACCTTTAAGTGTTTAATTCCTTAAAGACTCAATCCTTGACTTTGCTGCAGTGGATCCAAGTATACCACAGGGCACACACTTATTTACAATCAAATCATTCATATCTAGTACATTTTGGGTAGTTCAGTTAATTATAATAAGCAAACATATAACCATTTTATGAGGATACTAGAAGTAATACACAAATTGACATTAATAATTTCAAGACCAAGGTCACTTGTTGCTTTACATTTCACCAGACCAATTTGTTCATGCATTGTAATCCAGTTGGTAAACATCTGGATGTCTCTCTCATAACTGCTTTTACTGTGTGATGCTTCACAAAGCAACACGTTTAAAAAATACTCATTACTCCATTGCTCAGTCTATTAGAGGTCTTGTTGTCTTTAATAAAGTGTTAGTGAGGACAAATTGGAAACAGGTATCCCGGGGGGAACAGATGGAAAGCCTGCAATGCAGAAAAACAATCACTCAGCATAGTGAAAAGCTGTTTAAATAACATACCTTATGGATCTTCTGTGTCAAAATGTGTCCATTATAACTGTGTTTACTGGTCTAGTAACTCTGATATACGGTATTATATGTTTTTTTAAGTGTCTCACTTAATACTAGTCTAAAGGTCTCATCCATTACTACTGGTTAATTTATGCCAACTTATCCAGTTCACAGTTGTGAATACTATATATTATATATTTTTTTTTATTTATATATATATATATATATATATATATATATGGATTAAAGAATGAGAAATCGAGAAGTAAGTAAAATGTGCAGTGTTTATTATATACCTAAAGAGTTTATTTTTGTGTGTTTTTGCTTATAAAAGCAGCCTTGATGTTGGATTTTGCTGTATAAAATCTAAAGTAAAGAATGAACCCACAGTGCAGGCATGTCTGTTTTTAAATGAGAGCAAATATAGAGGCTACACTTAATGCTGTGATTCATTTAAACCCTTTTTAAAAGTCTAAATTAAACCATTCTTCTGGCTGACCGTTTTCTAATCTACCATCTGTACTAATCAACACTGGTAATCAGACTTCATAGATGAGGTGAAAACATAACCACTTACTTATCATATATCATTACCACAGAGCATTATTAGGAACTTTAGTGATATTTCTGGACTTTCAAAATTAAAAGTTGGTGCTTTTCTATTACCACACCACAGAGTTTAATTACATTGGGCTGATGGTGGGTGAGGTCATTGGGCGAGGTTTGTTTTCAGTGGCCTGGTTGAGTGAAATTAGCTGCCTCAGCATAGGCTTTTGGTCATCGTCCTGGCCCAGTTTAAACTGCTTGCTGTTTAGTCATGCTTTTAAGCTGGATGTGCATGTACTCCTCTGAAGCTTTGGTTTTGCTTCACTTTTTTTTTAACTTGCACGTGTGTTACATCAGTTAAACACTCGCTGTGCAACAGACTGAATGCAGAATTTTATGGTTTATACAGATTTCTCAATCTAAAGTGTTTCAATTTAGACTATATGGACAAACATACTGAAAACCTGACTTTTCCACCCATATTTGAGTCTTCTTCAAGCTCTCATCACAAAGTTGAGGGTATACACTTTTATATGATGTATTTGGAGTAGCAATACATTTTCATTTCATTTGAACTAAAAGACCCAAATATGTTCCAGCATAACAGTGCCACCTGGACCCAAAACAAGTTCTATAAATATAAAGTTTTAAATTATATTAAAAAACATGCCACAACATTTTGTCTGTTAATTAGATAATAATAATTTCACAGGAATGAAAAATATCCTGGAGTCCACTGGACTACATATGCATCTCTCTCTCTTTCTCTCTCTCTCTCTGTCTGTCTGTCTGTCTCTCTCTCTCTCTCTCTCTCTCTCTCTCTCTCTCTCTCTCAGTGCACAACCTCTGTTTACTGACCTAAATAACATATAGTGAGATAGTGAAGAGGCAGCCTAAACAGGTGTGGAGAGGGGGTGAACAGAGAATTGGATGTTTCCGGCACCTCAGACATTGAAGTCCATCATTCATGACACAGATCTGCTTTCTCTCTCTCATTGCTCATTCCTGCACTACCTCTGTACACTATACTCAGGTCTCAGACTTCTTAGTCTGCCTGTAGACCAGCATAGTGTTACGTTGGCCTGATATATTAGATATCCATTTTTTTTTTCATTCTAAGCTGGTTTGAATTATTTTGTGTCCTTAAGTGTAAATTATATTTTGTGAATTGGATTGTTGCCCACTGGCAGGAATAAAACACCAGAAAGAGAGTTAATCTTCCAATGACAAAAAATGCAAAGCATAGAAACAATAGGAAAGGTCTTACCTGCATTATTTAAGATTTCCCATTAAAAGTTCTGATGTTTTTAACCACATGCGATTAATTTTATTCTTAGTGAGGGCTGAAAAGTTTCTTGTGAAAACTGCAATTTAGTCACTATAAATGTTTCAAACAATTGAATTGCAAAAATTTGTTCAAATTACCCCCTTAAAGAGTTATAAATAGTATTATAAAATCATTATTAAGTTTAACATTTTCTACAAATGCATTGTGAATAAAATTAGCAACATTGACCCAATATCTAGTACCAGATCAGTAAGAAATGTCAAAGTTTGAATAAGATTTATCCTAGAAATTTATTTTTAGAACTGGATCTCATTACACATAAACAGACTTAACTGTGAAATTTGGGTGTTTATGATTACTTTTTTTATTATTAACACTTTATACATGATGTTTTTTATATTTACAATATTAATATAATTTATAATAAATTTTATATTTAGAATGAAGTGCGTCAGTTTAAAAAAAATAAATCAAGGTTCGCTGTGTTTAAAAAAATTAAAATACAAAAATAAAAATAAATAAATATATACAGTATATATATCAGAGAGGTGCCATTATAGGCTAAAATTTTCAGTCTCTCAATTGGTAAACTGTAAAATAGTATTTTCCAATCACTGTTAAACTTTCAGGTTGAAAAAGTATCTGTATTAAGGATCCATGTGTGAATTTCATTCTGCAGATTTTATTCATTGCACAATGAAAAAAAATAGGCTTACCTGTCTGATCTCTCAATGAGCAGAGAGGAGCTTTGCTTAAGTGTGAGGGGGAAAAAAGAGGGGTTTTATAGTGCTGTGAAAATAAACAACTGTCATTGGCACTTTCACCTTCCTTTTGTAGCAGTAGAAACCAAAGGAACATTTGTTCCTGGATCCTGACTAATTTTAAGCCTTTGTTCTTAAGGGGGGATGGGACTGCAAAAGATGCACACACACACATACACACACACAAACACACACACACACACACACACACACACACACACACACACACACACACACACACACATGCTTTTTAATTTATTTTTCATTCATTTGAACTATTTTAATATTCTATTCACTGAGAATAAAAAAAAGCATCTTACTAAAACAAAACTGTGAAAGATACACTCATAATTGTAACCACACTTGCCATCACAATATTTAAAGACAGCATGCTATTGGCTGAGGATCAATTCCTGTACAGGGCGGTTTATGGATGCTAGGCCATGTTTTAGCTATTAGGGGAGAGAGGGTAGCTAATTGCTGGCCTGCAGCTAGATTCCACTGAATGTCAGCTGAGCAAACATGAGTGCTTGTCTCGCAATCGGCGCAGTTGAAGGGCTAATCAAATGCCCCGAGAAAGAAATAAGAAAAGCAGGGATCACAGAGATGCCTTTCTTAAGCGACTCACTCTGAACAAGTTCTTTCCAACAACACCTAAAACACTTCTCATAATTAACGTCAGTGTGCAGATCAGTACCTCACTTTGCTGTTGAAAGGTTTAAGCAAAAGCACTGCCATTATGTGTCTGACTGAAACCGGATTTTGAATAGCGGATTAAATCAGCACAAATGGAAGCGGGGGAGCATGGAGAAGTTCAAATCTATAGACTAAACTGTTTGCCTTTATGACCCCTTCACTGCTTTAAAAAAATAAACTGTTAGAGCAATGTATAAAAAGCAGCTGCTTTATAAAATTCGCTTGCTGTCAGCAAGTTCAATTAAAACCTTTTTCGTTCTTCTGCAAGGATAAATCTTTTTTTTGTCACACTAACTCTTCGAAGCAGAATTGGTCTCATCTCAGCTGTCTATATTTATATTTAGTGTTAAGGGAGAAAGTGAGCAATGCCATAAATTTTATAGCCTCAGGAACTCAGCTTGCAGTCGATGTCGAAGTGTGTTGTTTTTAAAAATCCTTTAGGCACAGGTGCTTTTTGAGAAGTTCGTTTCCTCTCCTATTTAAAGCATTTCGTTTAGTCTAGTTCTTTACTCAGACATTATACCTTCTATTTAACCACTGTCATGCAACAAATCAAACTTCCACTGATGACAGTTTAGGTGAACATCTAATCAAAGTCTTGTGCAAGGCCTCCCTTCCTTCATTTCCTTTTGGATAACTATTGACGTTCATTCATTGTATTATTCAAGGCTATTGATATAGCATTTCCTCCATGAAAATAGATTTGCTTTGTTATTTTGTACAGTTCATTTATTACTGTTTGTTTGTTTTTTATAGTTTGTTTGTATTTCATAATTAGAATTTTCACGATTTATTAAACTATTCGTAATTATTTCAATTACAACAATGAAACAGTTATATAATAAATAAGAAACTTTATATACGCACATTTGTTTTTAAAAAGGTTATCGACAACTGACTGCAGATCAGACATGAGCTTTGCTGAGTAAATAATGTCATAATAAAATGTACCATCTAATAAGAAATGTATCATCCGAAATGATGAACACGTGTTTTATAGTCAGTCATTTTTGCATTTTTGCTAAAATTTCATACATACAGGCAAATACATTTTAGTATCAAAAGAACAAAGGATTCTGTGAATTCGACACACATTAGAAACTCCCTACAACTGACATGGTGCACTAATTTAGCCACTAATTATCTTAATTGAGACAGAGGGTTGTGTTTGACTTAGGTCATTAAACAGCTCAAAAAACTTTATCAGTGAGGGCTTTGATTTCATCACAGATAAAGGCTCAGAGCACAACACTGAAAGTTTGCTAGAATTTAAACTCACGACCTGCTGTACAGAAGTGAACAACTTTAACCACTAACCCAAAATTTCCTAGTTGGTGCTGATTGGTAATCCTGGAAGGACATCATTCCCAGGCTATTCCATATATTGTATACATCATCAATTTTACATCCTGCAATCGAACACTAGAGGAAATATAACTGCTAAAACACCTCCATATGCTGTTTACTTTTCAACCTTTAAGAGAAGGATAAGCAACTTGATGCCAGACATAAACAAAGATATACTAATAGACACTGTACAGTGTCTGTAAAAAGGGTTTTTACCATTTCTACAATTTATACAGACCCACATGATTGAAGCAGGACAAAATATTACAAATATAAAAGAAAATAACCCCAAAATGGAAATGGTGGAATAGTGGTTTTAAAAGAAGATGGAATCGCTTTAAAAATATCCAATGTCCAACATCATAGCATAAGAATAAGATGATAAGCAGTCTGTTCAAGCTCGAAAGGTGATCCAAGAATAACAGACCTTTTACTAATGCATTCAGGTGCTGAAACAATGTAAAGCGTTTATAAAGAAGTCACTTAGGATAAGTATATTTACATAACTTGTGAACTTACGAACTAATTATTTTCGTTGCCTCTCGAGGGATGATCTTTGTGAAAATAGAGCGGTGTCTTATGATCTTAAGACTGATCGGATTCCCATTCAAAGAAAATATGTATGAGGATTATGCTGATTCATTTGTACTATCGAGAATACTGATATGACAAAGCTATAGAAAAGACTTGAGACTATAGACATAACCTCTGTAGTAACAGTTACCACTTTCAGACGAAGTTAATATTTCTCTTGGACTTGGATGTCTTTTAAGAAACACTGGTGGAAAAGTGTCATCGTTGTTTTATGTGTCCTTAAAGTGAACATTTGCATGAGCATGCAGAGAGGAGTGTTAATTGCTGTCATGCTACACTTGACTTGACAGACTGAACTGCCTGTGATGTTCATTATGTGTAGGAACAGACGCTGTTGACACAGGTGCTAAACTTATCATTAAGGACTAATGCACCATACTGTGGGGGGTAATTGTGTTCAAAGCCAAGCTTTTCTTGTTAATCGTGTTACACCCTGCAGACTGGACATGTCTTTGCTAAAGTGATGAGTGTGTGATCTAAATAAATTGTGTAGGAGGAGGATTGGGGTGGTTGTGAAGCAAACCATTTTACACGCTTGCCTCAGGCACGTTACCTATGTTTTATTTTATTGCTAACCCAGTATGATCACTCAGACAGTAAACTGTGGCCCCTTCGACGACCCAGTAAATTATATAACCAGAACAGACTGTCATGGCTAACTAGGAAATACTGTAAAGAGAAAAACTGGGCCTTTGACATTTTCAGAACAAACTGAAATCTCTATTGAATTATTATGATTATGATTAAACCATGATGCAGCTAATTGGGGCTGTTTAATTTGGGCATGTCTTTCTGTTTTTAGTATCAGGAAGAAAGCATGTGGAATTACTCAGAGACCTCAGAGAACTTGCTTATGACCCAAGAGAGCATGGGCCTGATTGCAGCTGATAAAATCTTGTGCCTGCCATTATAGCCTTGAGCACAGAGCTTAATGATATCAAGATACTCCGGATACCTTAGAGGGACTGACAAGCATATCTTTTAGACAGAATATAAAAAAAAAAAAATAATAAATAATAATAATAATAATAATAATAATAATAAGGATATAAGAAGAACATGAACAAACAACAATTGTGCAATAGGTTACATTGCTGTCTCACAGCTCCAGGGTGCCTGGTTTCATTCTGAGCATCTTAACAGACTTTTTACATGTTCGGTTTCCTCTGTGTTCCCTGGTTTCCTCCTGAACATGCTCCAAAAAGTGCACAGACAATTTTATCTTTTCCCCTTAAATGTGAAAATCACTATAAATGAAACCCTGTAAAATACTAACAGCTTGTTCAGTGCACATTTTTGCTTTCTTCCCAGTGTTCCTGAAGACAATTCATAAATAAAGAATTAAAATTAACTGTGTCATCAGAAATGTGTTGACATAGAAGAAAAATGTTTATAGTTTTTTTTTTTTTTTTAAGTGATATGTGTTAAAATGATTATGTCCCGGTGATGTCTAATTCTCATCAGTTTTACAAAATCTAGTATAACAACATGCTTTTAGAGTAAAGATAAAAGAAAACATGTAATGAGCAGCTATCAAGTCCATGGGGTTAAGTTCAAAGTCATTTTTTGTTCCCTTCAAAGACATAAGGCCTGGGAGAAACAAAAGTGGTTGTATTGTAGAGTGCAGGTCGTAGTTATTTTTAGCATTTTACACACACACACACACACACACACACACACACACACACACACACACACACACACACACACACACTTAAAGAATGCTACAGACACTGCAGTCAAAAACATCTACCTTTACATATTCCAGTCAGTTATTTTGTTGGTTCAATGTAGCAGGGTTTTTTTTTTTTTCGTATTAACTGTTTTTAGGAATCTCTACAATAGAAATGAAGCCTGTATTATCAGATATAAGGGGAGTCAACAGAATAATTATTATTATACTGTGAACAGGAAGCTACTGCAAGGTAATAATATCAGTGCTGTCAGTAATGTCAGCTTGAAAATAGCATGCAGAAGGGACTGATCAGTGTACTACAGATAGAGAGAGCTAATGTAGTCATACATGTTTTTGAATATAGAAGGATGAGTGTGCTGGGCGCCAGTCCTGAAGGACACAGGGTTAATAAGTCATCTGAAACACTGGACATGACGCAGGTTAAAACAATATAATCTTCACGTTTGCATAAGCGAAGCATAAACAATAGCTTTTCCGGGGAACTTATGTTAATATTAGGGATATCCTGTAGATACCAGGGGCCACAAGCTGCTTGGAAAGAATAACCTATGGCCTACCTTGACACTATAATATTAGATATTATGTTGTCTCTTTTTTAGTCAATTTCCGATTCCACCCAAAGGACAAATACTGTACGGCAAACATGATACAGCAACATGATACAGCAATAGATTTATTTTTATGGGTGTCACATATTTTTGTGCTGAAACATTTCTTTTTGCATTCAATTTTACTGCATCAGTGCAGAAGCTGTAATCAACTCCTGTTTCTTCTTTATTTCCAAACAGATACTTTTACTTAATGTTTAATTACCCCAGCCTTTGTATTACTACCATGGACTATTATCAGTCTGGTTGTTAATCGTTAGTCTAATCTAAGCAGTCCGTTCCCACTGAGTGAATTGAGACACTCAGCCAGGAAAAGAAAAAAAAACAGAAACCATTCATCTAATGATAAATCTTTCTTAAGAGTGCTCACAGACTTTGTTGTATCAAACAGCAGCTTATGTATGTTGTTAACCGTGTGTATGTTGTTAATCATGACCTTAATGGGAAGCATCTTGTCTGAGTCACTGAACCAAACTGACCTTTAATCTGTCATTAAATGTTTAATGCTGAGATACTTTTCATATGGCTAAATGGGCTGAGTTTTAATTATTTTCCGTTTATCCAGTGGTTAAAAACCCTGAGCACATGGCAGAAACATTAGCTTTAATGCAATCTTTAATGACAGCCCATGTCTGTGTTCTTGCTTTAGTGCTTCTCGTGCATGGTGAGTCCAACTTTTCCTGCCTTCCTGTGAAATCATCAGTGTATTGAGGTGGTAGGGAGAGACATCAAAGCAAGGACATACAGATATTTTTTAGATTTTCTACAGAGACCGCACAGCAACTGTGGGCAATGTAGAGTAGCCTGTAAACCCCACAACATTTTTCACTTTTGTATCAAAACAGCATATTTTTAAAAATATGTCTAGCATGAACGTCTAGGACTTCTTTTTATGTTTGGCGTATGGACCAAATAAACCTATATTTATGACACAATCCGTCAATATGAATAAGTGATAATATACTGTAAATAAGGATTACTATGCATGTTGTGAGATTTAAAAGATGGATACATGATTGTGACTTAAATAAACAGAAACAATTTCATTCAGTGCCTATTAATTTTTTTCTACATCTTTTGCAAATTGTGAATGTAGACTATTTACCAGACTAAATTCTAAAGTCAGCGAATCCCATGTACATGAAAGCAGAAGCACTAAGCAACACACAAACGGATGCTGAACTGCCTGTCAGATTACACCTGACAAATACCAGATCAGCCACAAAAAAAAACTTGTGTCAGTGAAATGATTATAAAAAGTGTTCCTATGGCCACAAAAATCTAATATCTTCCGCTTTCGGTGCACTGCACCATTTCATATTTTTATTAGCATTGAAATGGTTTTCTTAAAAAAAAAAGGCAGTAAAGTATTTTTCATGATGCATTTAATGGCTTGTCTGTGTATCCCTGCGCTCCAAGTCTGCTCGGATTCAGACAATGCCTCGGGCTGTAGGACTGATCAGAAGGAAAAAAAGAAAGACTTTTTCATTGCAGTGTTGACAAATCTGTTCACTCCTGTTAATAATCAAGGCTTATAATTCTTTTTTTTTAACAACTACAGAGCCACATCATAAACAAGATAAAAACTAAAAACTAAAGTGACCGTAGAACACATCAATTGTTTAGAGATCCTTGAATGTATATATATACATATCAGAATCAGAATCAGAATCAGGTTTATTGGCCAAGTGTGTTGACACACACAAGGAATTTGGTTCCAGCTGTTTGTTACTCTCAAAAGTACAGACATAAATAAAAACCTATTCATGACAAAACAGACACAACAAGACAAAAACAGACTATACAAGACAATACAGACATACAGACAACTACCTCTATACATATACATATACATATACATATACATATATATATATATAGCAACATTTCACTCCACCCCGAGGAAACACACAGAGCACGAAATCCTCTATTCAACTTCTCCCATGAGACAGACTTAAATGGAAATATCTGCTGAGGTGACCTGAAGTCCAGACTTCCTAACCTTAACAAATTGCTTCCTGGTCATGCTTTCAGATAATCACAACTGCAGAAGAAGCCTCTACAAGGTCATTATCCTGGAAAACCTTAAGAGAGTTTATCATAGAAGAGATACAGCTGTGACTAAACCCTTTCACACATATATTTATTATTCACCTTTTCTGCTGATGTTTTTTCTCATTTAGCAAATCTTGACAAAAGTCTTACATTTAGCATAAAAGGTCATATTTGATGAATTTCATTTGACAAATAAAATTTGTCACTACAAGCCATTGTAATACATTGTTTTTTGTGAATTTAAAAATGTAAGACAGCTCATTTAAATGTTATTTTATTAAAATTACCCTTTAACTTTTGGACATCCTTAAAATACACTGAAATAATCATAAATAATAGTGCATAGCATTATGCTGAATGCTAAACACTGTCATCAGTGGGAGTTGTAAGTTTTAATTGATTATACGTCTGTGGAGAAAGGCCTGATGAACAGGGAGAGTCTTGGGCCTCATCTGGAATGCTGTTAGTTTAAATGGTGTAAAGTAACCCCAGGTCCTAATGAGAACTGACCCCTGCATTATAAACTCATTATACAACATTATAAAGAGTTCAAGAGACAGTTGACAGGTCAGTATTACAAAGGTAGTTAGAGAGAGAATATGTGGTAGTGTGTAGCAGAACTTTTCTTTGGGACAATCAGCGCTAAGAATGTCTGGAGAACTGGGGTCTGACAAAAAATCCTGATGTCACTCTTAGCCGAAACAGTCTGGTGATGAAGTAAAGGTCGTAGTTTGGAAAGAAACTAAATACAGCATAGAACAAATGCCATGGAAGCTCAGTCCTTAAAATCCTGCACCATGACCAAAATAATGTTATTCAGAGATTTTGACAGAAGAAAACCTGTTGTATCACAGGTGGCTGCATGAGCTAAATGCTCCTGATGAAATCCACTTGATTGTATTGAAATAAAAAATGTAACCATATCAAAAACAGGATTCAATCGAGCGTTTACAGATTTTCTTCTTTGCTGTCTCCTACCATATGCAGTTTCACAGAGAGACAGGTGAGTGGAACAGTTTCCATACAGGAAGTGGAAGCAGGCTTTCATCCCAGAAACATATCTCTAGATTCCCTACTGTCACAATCTCCAGACTGAGCTTATCCTGTCCTTTAACAACTGTGAGGAGGGGGTCCTCTACTTGCTGTTTGGCCTTCTTCTCATCTGGCAGTTATCAAGCAAATTAAAAGAACACATGTCCATAGCAACTGCGCTCTGTGGACAAATCCTGCTCTCACAATAGCAGAGGCTAGGATGATCTAGCAGGAATTGAAGGGACTTGGGCCCCCAGGGGCACTATTTTCCCACTGCTTTACCTCTGGTTGAAAAAACTATCCTGGCCTCAGATATCTTAGTTATCTTTGACCGTAATGGGAGCTTTAGGAAAAGCAAGCATAGAAGGACACAAAGAATTGTAGAAATGCTTTAAAAGACTATAATAGGTCTACTTTTTATAAATGCTTCTTGTGCCATAGAACCTATGATGATGTCAGTTAGTCAGTAGTCTAGTGCCAAAACTTCCACCCTCAAGACTGGTACCAAAAGAAACCAATTTTCGATAAAAAGCGCAAGTGCTCAATTCTGGTTGATTAGATTTTTAGACATTATGTTACCATTTGGAAAAATGGGAGATAATACAGCACATACAAAAAAGAAAATAATTAATGGCTGCTTGTGTCTTTAAAATCAACATTGTAGTGATTTATTTCTTTACAAATACAAAGTTATTTTCCACTGACTTATTCGTCACTCTTCATTATTCGCTTAATCAGATTCAATCCCAGGAACATTTAGGAAAAGGCAGGAATAAGACCTAAAGAAGATCACACAATCGTTTAAAAATTTTCGCAGAGAGAACTGCTGAAAGAAACCCATGATGACACAAGGAGAACGTGTGTCAGCATGGGTCTCTGCATCTATGCATAACAGCACAAAGAGAATAACTAGTATTTCTACATTAAATACACAATAACTAATGTGTTCTGGTTAAACACGTAGCTGACAAGAACATTAATTAACATTTCATATAAAGTTTAGTATCATTTCTGAACTGTAATCTAATGAAATTTCACCACTACAACAATTCCAGTTTATTCCAGTCATCTCTGAAATTGTATATTTTTTCTCATTTATTATGTTCTTGTTTGTGAATGTTCTATGAACTGTTCTAGACATGTGGTAAAACTGAAACCAATAACTAAAAGAAAATGATTTAAAACAGGATCTTTCAGATCATCTCACACTAAATGTCATATAATAGCTGCAGTTAAAACCACCAAACATAACTTCATAATATTTCATATTTAGCAGCAATTGTAAAAGGGAGATGCTAAACTGTTATCCAAGGACATTGGAGTTTTGTGCAGTGTGCAGTGGATATATGTATATTGTTAATGACAGATTTACATGGTCACATTCAGGAGGAAAGCATAAAACAAAAACCTTTAAGTACCTTAAAGGCATGACCTATGCACCCAACGCACCCCATTTGGTAGGATGTATCTCAATTCCAGTCATCATAGAATTATCAACAGTGGCTCTTCATCAACATTATCTAATGGGTGACAGTTTTATATGCTTTGGGATCAACTATAGAGATCCCTTTCCTGCATTAAACAGAAGTGTCTATCAATAATACCCACCCACATCCACATCCTGTGTGAAACCAGAACCTTTACCTGAACCGGAAAAATAAGAAAGGGCAGAGGATGAGCATAAGGAAAATGATATAGGTTAATAGAGAAAGACACTTTTTGAGGGCTGAGAAAGAGATCTGGATTCAAACCATATGTGCAGAAAATACACACCAGATACTTAATTGTCTAGAGCAAGAGGAGAAAGAGAGATAAAGACAGAGAGAGTAATACTTTACAAGAGGAAGACACTTTAATTATAAGCCATATCAAATTTCCTGATGGCTTTTCCAGCCCCATGGCTTAATCTCTGGTCTAAATTCCACTCAGTGTCACTCATCAACATCTATCTCTACTCATCCCTAAATCTGCAAACTCCATCACAGCAAGAGGGGTGGGAACATTCCTAATTCAGTGTCCTGAACTCTTTGCCTCTTAGCAGAAGATAGTTTGGTAATGAGAATGTCTCTTTCTAAAATCTATTTGGTAAACTGTTTTCTTCCAGTGTTTTAAAGCTCAAACATGGCAGTTAATTAGAAACCAAGTTGTAGTAATAAAACCGTCAGCAAAAACACAAATCACTTTCTTGATCACTTTCAAGCATCCAGGTCAATCTGGCTGTTTCTGCCATGGACACCCAAAATCAAGGACTAGAATTGTTCTGTTCTGTATTAGCAGGGTGTTAACTGTTTATTGTATTTGTCTGCCAAACTACAAGACAATAAACCTATATGAATTACTGAATGTTAATAATGTTAGATACCAGCTCATCATTTAGAGTTACGTTTGTTACCTCGCTTGCCTCTTGCTGATGTAATCCAACATAAACAGACGTGGTAAAAAGCAGAGGGTGTTGTTTTCCCAGCAGCACTCCAGCGATCTGGTTTTTCACTTTGTTGTGAAAACATCACAAAAATGCTAGCCCATCTCACAGTGGGATATGTGAGAATGGGCATCATGCATAAAGCCCACTGTACTAAGAGGGTTATGGCCCTCTCACGGAATACTGCCTTCAAGTCCTGCTGCTGATGCTTTTTTCAGACATTGGCCCTAGGGAAAACTATGGGAATTCTGCAGACATTCTCATCAGCTCTTTGTGCTTTTTTGCAACGCAAAAATTAATTAAGTCCTAGGACGTGTGTATAACCAGTTCATATAAACCTCATTATGGATATTCCATCAAAATTTTAAGAATTCATGAGTAAGAGCTCTCAGTGTCACGCAGTAAGCCATTTCCTTCTATTTCATGCAGCACAACTTGAGACCTTGAAAAACAAATAAAAAAAAGTGCGAATCTCTATTCCCTATGCTGTCCTTACAAAGGTGTTCAATAAAGATTCACATTTCCATATTATTGACCTTGGGACTGTGAAAATAGACTTTTCATTGGAGTATATCAGTAGCTGAGGCCCAATTCATGGAAAGATATGTAAAGGACAATCCTTCTTCAATCTGTCATTACCTTATTTGACACGTTTACCCAAGCAAATTACAACTGAGACAGGATGAAGATGAGCAATTGAGTGTAAAATGGTCATGCTGGGATTTCAACCCATCTCACTCTTCCCTGCAACTACATCCAAGCCACGGGTCTACGTTTGAAACTCCTGTCAAGAAAGTTAAACCACAGATTCACTGGTCTTTTCAAAATTCTTAAATTCATCCTGCTCTCAGACCTAGGTGTAGGCCCCATACAGATAGTTCAGCTTTTTTATTTGTATAACTTTAAATGTGTCTTTTGCTGGTTCATTTCGGTGCCACTGGGTTGTCCACTAACTCTGCTGTTTGATTCTTGACCATCTTTTAACCCTGACTGCTTTACTGTTGGGATTTTGAGTTTGATACTGTCAGTGACGGCTTCTTGCATGTGGGAACGAAACGTTTTGCTGTATGTGAAAAAGACGTATGTGCGTCATTGTCAGTGCCAATAAACTGCATGACAAATTTGTAAATGAATATTATCAGTTAACTACATTGTGTTTATTTACACATAGTTTAACAAAAATACAAAAAACTTAAAGTGTACACTTTACATTTGTTCTGCTGATCAGGATAAAAAATGCAGCTATTGTAAAAATTACATATTATTCAGTGATGTCAGAGACCCTTGACACAAATTAACTTTCCCCTCTCCACTGGGTCACTGCCAAAATCTGGAAGTATACCTGTGTGTAATGTGAATCTTGTTCATTGAACAACATATACATAAGAAAACCATATAAAAGTATAAGAGAAACCATATAAGATTTATATAAGAGAAACAGCATAAGATAATGTATAGATTTATATCAGCCAACAGAAAAATAAGAATTTTATTAGTGATTTTAATTGTTGTTGTTTTGTTTGCTTTTTTGCTTTTAACTCAATGTAAAAAAAAAAAAGAACCAACACCTTTAAACAAATTGTTCAGAATCTCAACAGTTGCTTGTTGGCTAACAGGGTCAGAAGCAGTTTATGAAAAAATATGCTCAATGGCTTTGCTGATGGAAACTGTATTTTACAGAGCTTTATGGTTTATAGTTCCCATTTTAACGTACAGGTTTAATAGTATACATGCTTTACTAGCATGTGAATAACAATAAAACACAGTATATTGTGATTAATCTTTATGTTCTGTTGTAAAATTGGTTGCCATAATGGTGCTTTAAAATGCTGATCCTGGAGCACCTGCATGTAGGCCACTGCACAGGTTTGTTAGACATTTCAGTAAGAAGCTCAGTGCTGAAAGTTCCAGTACTTAAGAAATACTTTTACCTTTGCAGGAAATATAGAGTTAAAATAAAATTTGAGAGAATCCCATATGCTTAACCTCATATTTAGTCAAATAACATTATTAATGCAAAATAGCTTGTTATAGTTATTAATACTAAAGCATTTAGTTGTTGATACAGGTATGTGTAATGCGTTATCAATACACAAAATGTGTAATATGGAATGACAAGTTCTTGTTTATACTAAATAGACAACCAATAGCCTAAAAAAAAAGTAAAAAAAAAATTTAATACCAGATTTTTAGCCAATATATTTTACACGATTAATTACTGTTGATAAAAGTTATGATTTATTAGGTTTCCAAAAGACAGTTTACTTATTTTCAAAAAAATTCTACAGTTTAGTAAAAACATTTTAAGGGTGTGACCTTCGCCATTCTAAGAACCCACAACTTAGATGCCATGCAGAAATAATAACAAGGTTGTTGCTCCTACAGGCACCTTCCTGACACAAACAGCTGCATGGCACATAAAAAACATAGACAAAAATGTTTGAACATTTATTGTATAACCTAGTTGATCACAAGCTCAAACACATGTTCCTGTAAATTCTACTGCTATGGGCACTTTACCATAACAGAACCACTGCTGCTTAAGGACGGTCATTTTACACACAAGAAAGCAAAGAACCAGATTCAAGGGTCAAATAATGCACCTGTTTTAAAAGCCAGTCTCTTTACAATGAATTCCTTATGTGGGCAATATATTTGACTAAATATGTGTTTGCCCAAAGCGTGTAGCTATGCAGTGGTCGAATCAGCACTTTCCTCACACTATGAAGTAAATACTGAATGAGCTTGTTGCTGTGATTGGTCTCAGCTGGAACACAGACGGCAGTGTCCTCCGAGCCTCAAAATGCTGCAGTGAATCAAAAGGACCTCACTAGAGCCTGGATGGGGTCCATCACTTATTTGAGAGATCACAGCTTGAAAGCAGCATGCTAAAGCACTAAATAGTGGAACTTTAAATAAAAAGAAAAAAACAGCTGGCAGGTCTAGATGTTAACACTGCTGGTACTGTTGATAAATGGATCTGCTCACAGCATTACCGTTTTTAGCAGGGTTTAAAAGTTTCTTCACGGTTGAGAGAGCTTGTAATTTCACTTTTACTGAAAAAAATGCTTTTCAGATTTGCATACACAGACAAATCGACAGACTTAATATGTGCATACACTCGATCCATCGATCCAATTATCAGTTTAACAACCAAAAAATTAGATAATATATGTACATATGTAGTGGCCTTGTGGGTCAAATAATGCATAATGTCCCTGCTTTCAACACATATATTAGTTCATATCATCATATTGTATGCCATACATGTCTACTTGCCGAATATTTGCATATATGCAAACAGCTGTGAGGGTTATTCCCTGTAACAGGTCAAGCAACTTATGAAAAATACCTGACATCTATGAACTCTACCTTGTACACCCCAAGTCTAACACCTGCATTACGCTATAATGTTACAAATTTATGCACAAACACATCTGTCTTCTACAAAACTCAGCAGTTCGTCTCACATGCACAGCAGATGGAAGCAAACTATATCTTTTACACAGGTATAGGGTGTTGGCTTTAAAACTGTATTTTATTGAGAAAGGGCACTGAGATTTTAAGCCCTTCTGATGTTTCCACCTGTACTATGCTCTCCTGGGCACCTGTGAAAGAGAGAAGTGCAAGCAGAACTCAAGCAAGTAGAGTTCAAAGCATGTCTGCAAGCAACCTGCAAGCTTGGGGCCAGTAGTCACTACAGCACCCCAGAGGGTTCACTTTTCAGCTATGTGAATGTTTAAAACATGTGAATATAAAACAATATAAATATAAATGGATCTTGAGGTGTGTGAATATTTCACAGCAGTGTCAACAGCTATTATTGTGTCTTTAGATAATATATAAATTAGCACCCTATCTAACCTCTACATTGCTTTTGTTTGTCTCCTGTTTGTTTGTTTTATAAAATGTTTTGTGTTCTTATGTACACAATTATAGTCGAGCAGCAATAACTTGGCATTAGTTTTGCCCTGGTGAAATTTGAACACACAACCTTTCAATCGGCTGTCCAATGGTTTACTACTACATGTCGTTCCTCTACAGCTGTATGTTAATATAATGTAATGTTTATGTAATGCTTACCCTCTGTAGAACATAGAAAAGTGCACTGGGAATGAAAGATCTTTAGGAAAAATCAAACATGTTAAAAGAGGCTCTCAAAAAACAGCCCCAGTATCACAGCTAGGTAATCCAGAGGACAACTAGAAAGTCCTGGAAAGTTCTGTGGAACTCATTGAACTTTTTTTTATTTCTTTGCTTTTGCAAGTAAGTAAAAATATATAACATACTACTATCAATCTCAAACCATATATATCAGTGGCGGGCCGTGCATTTGGTACCTGGGCCTTTATTGGGGACTTACCCAACTTAATCCACCTCTTAATACCACCACTATCATTCACAATTATAGAAACCATCAATAGAAAGCACTGATTCATGTACCTGTACGAAGGCACTGTACACTTTGGTTGTATTCACTTTTGTTGCCAGCTGTTTTGACAATAATAGCTTTTTTTTCTGTATTGCTATACAAACTGTTCTAAAATATATCCAAGTTTCAATTCTATAGTACTGTCCATTGAGGAAGATATACTGTAATTTCCGGATGAAGTGCACCCATATATAAGCCGCACCCACTGAATTTGACAAAGATTTTTATTTTGAACATAAATAAGCCGCACCTGTCTATAAGCCATTAGTTTCTACACTGAAACTAATGAACTTTATACAGGCTTTAATGAAAGATAGTGTCTGTTACACGGTGTAACAGGTGAAATATGTTGTGGCTCCTTTAAGAGCAGGGAACAGCCTGCTGCCGCATTTATTTTCGGTATTACTGCAGTGTGCAAGACCGAGGAATATGTCCTTATTATTTTCTGATGCTCAGTTCTAAGTTTCTTTGACTAACCCATAACGCTGTTGCCAAGAAAATAAAAAAGCACGGGTTTTGGAAACCGGTTTGTGCTTATATGATTTCTGTTGCAACTGCGCTACAACGGCTTGTATCTAAACAGTAGCCTACCAAGAAAGTCATTGTTCACTGTCTTCCTCCTTCCTTTCACAACTATTTCTCTCAAGAATCTTTCTTTTGGCATCGCCGTGCGTTTAAAAATCAACACCGGTGGAATTTTTTTCTCCCGATGCCGTGCAGCTCAGAACACAGGTGAGGTGCGTTTTTTCGTTTCCGTTCGGAAATTAGTCTAATGTTATGTCGCTCAGTTTTTTGGTTTGAAGTTTGTGAAACCGGGAAAAACCCAGGAAAAATCCACAAATAAGCCGCTTCGTTGTTTAAGCCGCGGGGTTCAAAACAGTAGCGGCTTATAGTCCGAAAAATACGGTACTAAAATGGTTACTGAGATGTGAGGTGTATCAAAAACCTCACCTGCTGTTCTATTAGACTATAGTATGTCTATTGTATGTCTACAGTTCATAGATGTTCGAATGCTTGCAGATACATGCTTTTTACTTTATTAGGAGCAAATGAAATCAAACAAGCATATCATTGGCCAATCATGTGGCAGAAATACATGAACTACTGATACGAGTGAAATAATTAAAGCTTAAATTAAGCATCAAAATGGGGAAAATATGATCTCAGTTGTTTTGACCATGGCATGGTTTTTGTGCCACACAGGGTGGTTAAAGTATTTCAGAAACATTGGTTTTGTTAGTCTTTTGGGATTTTTATTTACACAGTATGGTAATAGGAACAAAAAAAACCCACACAGTGACAGTTATGTCACGGTCAGAGGAACTGACAGGAATGCTATGGAAAGTTTTAACAACCGCTCTTTAGTTAAAAAAAGATAAATTGATGGTAAGTGGGAAAGCATTTCAGAAAGGTAGCTCAGAACTGGATAACAACAAGGAAGGACTACATATATTTCCACTCCTTAGACAGTCAGACAACTGTATTTGTGTGTGTGTATATATAGTGTATATACACACATGCAGTGGCTCTGTAATGATTTTGTGTCATTGTCTGAAACACAACAGAGTTTTTGTAATTCAGTTCTCTGCCATTAATCACCTGTGTTCTTAGACTATAACGTTCAGTAACAGCTTTGTATAACAATGAAGACCAAGGAGGATGAAGGTCCTCAAATTTCTCACAGTTCTAAATCATACAGTGCTCAGGCATATCCTGTGGCTGCGTGGATTACACGTTTCCTTCCACACCGACACAGAAACTTGCCGATCAGGTGATTTATAGCAGGTAGTTTAAAACCCACCCACCCCTCTGTTACTTGCTGATGTGTGTTATTACAATATGATTTATTCTCCACCGAACGGGACAAGCTGATGGTTTTAGCAGCCAGCTTGTGCCGTGAGGTGGCCTACTGTGGGAAGAGATCAAAAGGGGTTCAGATCAGGGATGAAAACTGGGTGGGACACAGGATGTGATTGAGGGCAGAAATGGCTATGGAGAACAATTCCCCACCATACCTAATTAATTTCCTACAGTTCACTTCTGTAAAAAGACATTATGACCTTTAAACAATGGTGGTCCATGTAAATAACTTTGACTTTTACTTAATTGTCAAGAAAATACTTGTTTTAATTGATTCTTTCGACATTTGGTAGTTTGTTAAATTGGAAAGCTTAAAAGACTGAAATGTTTAAAACAACTCTTTGTCTTTATATGTTAATGTTTATTACAATGACTTACTTAATAATGAATAAAAGACATTTTGCTTACAATGGTTTATCAGGAAATCAGGAAACATTTGTCCAGAAATTGGATACATAATACAAACATCCTTTTCCAAGGAGGAGTTTACAGCTGGCCATTTGGAGTGCTATAGACGGGTTCTCAAGAATCTAGGAGTATTGTGGCTACAGGTGAATCATGCTCTAAATATAGACACAGGCCTGCTTTAATCACCATTCACGTTTATACGCATTCAGATTGTCAGGGGAAATACAATCCTTCTAGTCAGCTCATTATTCATTGCAATGGTTACAGGATGCTTTATTAATAGCTCTATTGAGATTTATAATTAGCATGATATATTAGCAAACCCCTGCCTTAAACTGCTAGCCTTTCTTTTGCTCATTATGTTGCTTCCTTTCATGTATCTAACATGCTATATATTATTAACTAATAATAATAATTTATTATTCAGTTTATTATTAAATATGGTACAAAACGGCATACACATAATTGCATTGGAAATAGCATTGTTCTATTGTAATCATATTTAACATACAGAATACACATTTTTGCATTCACTTCCTTTTTTAATAGATTAAACACCAGAGATCACATCATGTAACTCCTTTAGATCAAATATATTGAGCATGGTTAATTTTTGAAAATGATTGATGAAAACAGAAAACAAAGCATGCAAATTCCAGGATGCTGGGAAGCTAAGCCTGCATTTCCCTTCTCACAATTTGAAGTTTTTTTACTTTCACATTACTTTCAGGCAAGAGCTTATTCTATCCATGTCCACTTTCAAGCCATTAGTGTGCCACATTCAACAGCGACATGTAATATGTCTTTATTTTAAACTTCCTGTCAGGTGATTGTTCAGTATCAGCACAGATCTGCTTTGTTGCCTTACAGTTTACACAAAGTCGAGGTAATATTGTAATAATTCTATCCACTGTAACAAAATATTAGTGTGGCCTTTTGTAAAAGAAAAAAAAAAAGAACATTTTGTATCATGGTTTCAACTGAGCTTTTCCTCCAATACACATATGAATCTTATTGCTCAAAGCCGATGTTAAAGCTTTTTTTAAACAGGCTGGCTTAGATCAGTGCAAAGTGTAGTACAGCTGTAATAAGCCTGTCTTCAAACTACTGTAAAAGATAACATCGTGGCTGCATGTTGGAAAAGACATCTTTCACTGAGCACTGTTTTGCTCACTTTAATTGTGTAAAATGTTTCCTTCTCCTGCAGAATCCTTTGAACTAGGTCATATATGCAAATGGGAACCTGCATGTATGTCCTCAATGCTATCAGATTGGATGTAGATAGAGTTTCAAAACATCGCATGATGGTGAAGTTCTAGTGATGTTAAACGTTCTCTGTGGTCAGAATGCATCTCCGACAGAGAGCCATTCTTGGCACAGACCTTTCATCTCCCTCTTAGTTCTAAGGGGCATGGGACATGCAGTATATCATTTCAAAAAGAAACAGAAAAGCTTTCAAGTAAGCACATCTATTGAAATGTTACCCAGACCGTAATTATAGCACAGGGGAGCAGGGAGGACTTTGGTAGCTGGCAGCATATGGAGCAAGCACTTGGGAAGAAGTCTGAAAAGATGTAGAAAAATAGGTTGGAACATAAAGATTGTAGGAAACCCTGATGCTGGAAACAGAGCATGTGATAAACAGAGAATTTTATCCTGAAGTAAAGAGCCATATACTGTCCGTTTAAGCAGCACGCAAAAGTTACGTGATCTCTCTAACTACAGCACAAAAATCCATGATTAACTGCAATTTATTAATGTTTGTAAAACAATTGTATCATAAACCTGTCCTGCATTCATTGCTCTAAAATCTTAAGTGTGATTGAAGTTTGCGTTGATTCATCTTTAATCATCATTCTGTTCTTGAAAATGTTATTTTTTGAGTAGCAGGTTAAAGTAGTGATGCACAACATCCTAAAACTGTTTTAACATCTGTGTGTGACCACTATACTGTTTTTTAGAGGATATACCTCTTCCAGATTCCACATGTCTGCCTTAGTCATTTTGGAGGATGAGGAACACACAAAGTGAAACAAATAAATGAGATGAAAAGCAGACAGATAGACTGAGTTGGGTGAACAGGTCACATCCTAGTCCTATAACTATTAACCCAGTGTTGTCTTCATTTCCATTTTTTGAATGATATTAGCCATTGCTGGAGCTTTTTATTTCAGGGTCCAGAAACAAATCCAGATGGCAAAAATGTCAAATTGTGATATTCAGTGATGAGCCATAACATTAAAACCACCTGCCTAATATTGTGTGGGTCTTCCTTCTGCTGCCAAAACAGCTCTGACCTGTCGAGGCAGGGACTCCCCAGACCTCTGAAGGTGTGATGTGGTATCGTGTAGTCCTGTAAGAGGTAATGTGGGGCCTCCATGGGTCAAACTTGTTTGCCTAGTACATCTCACAGATGCCACATCGGCTTAAGTTTTGGGGAATTTGGAGGTCAAGTCAACACCTTGAATTTTTTTGTCCTTCAATTGTTCTTCAAAGTATCAATGGAAAATTTGTGTGGAAGAGGGAATTTTTGTGGTAAAACAGGTAATGTGATGTACTTTGTCTAAAATAATGTTTGGGGAGCTATTACATTTCAAAGTAGCATCCACATAAAGTCAAGATACAGGATTTCCCAGCAGAACATTAGCATTCTTCCTCCATCTGCCTGCTCCCTATAGAACATAGCCTACCGTTGCCATGTCTTTCCTGACATGCACACACTCAGTCAGCGGTCTCAACAGGCCTGACTGCTATCTTCCACCACCCATTTCAAATGCCCCTATGGATATTGTTGGAGACTTCAGAGGTCAGCATGGGCACTCTTATTGGTCTGCAACTATGTCACAAGATCCCTGTTGTTCTTTCCTTGGAGCACTTTTAGTATGTACTAATCACAGACCTGACATTTTAAAAATGTAATGAACTAGCTATCACAATTTGGCCTTGCTTCCTTTCTTGCTGCCTAATATATCTTACCCTTGACATTGTAATTAATGTTGTTCACTTTAGCCGTCAGTGGTTTTAATGTTCATGCCTAATGGGTATATCTTCAAAATCATTTTAAAATTATAGTGAGATCGGAAGCATAACCTTTTGCTGTACACTGATCTAATTATATGTGGATATGGCTTAGGTTTGGAAGAACAAATATGCACAAGATGATTACAAACCATACTGTATATGTAGGTCTAAGTGGAAAAGTATACTCTCTTGGCTCCAGTTCAAGATCCTGTACTCTAGAAGTTTCTACCGTAATTTTCCAATTTAAACATGTTGGAATCTTCTTTGAACCAGCTTTCCAGCCAGGAAGAAATTCAAATAAAAGCTACAGTACATCTAATTCTGCTTTACAGTGCACTTTCCTGGCATGACTTACAGAATGTTGTCCAAAGGTGTTGCACATCCAGCACACATGAAGAAATATACACTATTTTATATCTATTTATAACTTTATATGATATAAAGAGGTCATTCATATTCATATCCATGTTTAAGATTGTCCTCCTTATAACAGAGAATTCAATTAAATTTAATTCACATTTAAATAATAACAAGACAGGTACTATGGTACGTGCTCACATGTCCATTTTTCCCTGGTTTAGTCCTGATTTCAAGACACTGCCTTTGTGGAGTTTCACATTTCCTCTCTGCATTTGTGTGGGTAGGTGGTGGCTATGCTAAATTAATGACCCATGTCCCTTGGGTGTGACTGAGTATGTAAATTTTTTTGGATGTCTTGTGGTGAACAGAATTCTTCCACTTTGTGCTCACCATTCTGAATATAATGTCTGGCTCAACCACAACCTTGACTAAAAAAAAAAAAAAAAAGCAGTAATTGATGATGGATAAGCATGCTCCTTGGATGGCCCATTTTATTCTACATAAAACAAACCTTTCACCTTTGAGGAAGTGAAAGATGTAATCGTTTAATTTGATAAACATTTCTAAGATTGAAGAAATTAATGCATGTATCTATTAAGTCTGCAGTTTAACATTTCCTTGTTTCTTTTTTTAACACATAACCCAAGCTAAATAATATCTATAGCACTAAAGACAACTGGTAGGGCCACCACAAAAGAGGTCTTATAGGCAGGACATAAGCTGGTAGTAAATGATCTAATATAACTAAGAACCAAATAATTGCTTATAATGAGAGCTGGTCATCCTTGAAGGCTAATTCAGCTTTGATAATGTTTCTGCAGTAGCTTGCAGGCTTATTACACCCACACTTAAGATTCAGGGTCTAAAGTCTGACATATTGCATCATAAGCATCTTTTCCAGACCTAAAGTGATTAAACTATGTGGATCCCTTTTTAAAAATGGAACAAATAGAATAGAATACAATGTAGCAGGAAGCAGATGATAAAATACTTTTTTTACATTGTCTGTGAGGTAGGCCACAGATTAAGAGGCTAAAATGAGAAATGGTTTGCATATATCATTTCCACAACTCATTATTTTGGCAATAGTATGCAAAGGCTGTTAACTTTCTGTCAGTATAGGTACCAGGAAGCATGGACATAGGAGTTGAATATGATAATCACTATCAAGTCATTATTTGTTACATTACACCACAATAAAATTCAGCTTTCTAAGAAGCCAGGGGTCAAACCATCAGGTTTCTCATGACATGGAACCCCTGCTGTAGATAGGTTTAAGGACTTGGCTCAAGGGACCAACAGTGGCAGCTCATCTATGCTGGGGGTTGAACCCATGACCTTCTGATTAGCAAGAAAGAGCTTTAACTATTGAGCCACCACTGCTGCAAGAAGGTATATACTTCTGTAGGACATCCACAAGTAATGCTGCTGCAGGATTTGAGTATCAAATGTCTAGTATTTATGGTAGACTAAAATGTTATATTGTGGGTATTTTATTGAACATTTGTTAACTAATATGCACACGACAATACTACATTAATGCAATACAACTTGCAAAGCCGAAACCAAGATTAAAATGTTCATGAGGTCACATTGCAGACGTTCTATTTTTTTTCTTACATCAGTACACTTTTTTACAATCTACACTTATTTCAGTTAGATTTTGTTCAGTTACATATTCTCTTTTTCACTGTTCATGCGCTCCTCCTCCTTTTATACTCGTGCCATAGTTCTGTATTCTAATTATTCCCTTGTGTCAATTTTGTATTGTAAACCAAACAAATAAGAGGTAATAAGTGTATTTATTTGTTTGTCTGATCGGTTATTTGTTCGCCTTACTCATTCCAGATGTAGTATTTTTCACCTTGCACCTCACCTACACTTCAACAAAGTTTTATCTGTCTTTGTGTGCGGTTGCTAATCTTTCAATGTTACCTGCCTGTGATGTTTTTTTTTTACTTTTCCCCACCACTATATATTTATAGGTGGAGTTACCTGGTAATTGTGATGGAGGCCTGGAAAAAAAAGACCAATGAAGAGCAAGAGCCTGACCAGAGGAGGCGAAACCTACAGTTCAAAAGCAGTCACCTAAAGCCCTGCTTGGGGGAAGGATAAAGCGAGAGAGAGAAGTGGCCCTGTTTGTGCTAGTGGCCCTGTTTGTGCTAGTGGCCCTGTTTGTGCTAGTGGCACTGTTTGTGCTAGTGGCACTGTTTGCTAGGTCCCCTGTTATACTAGCTCACCTGGTTAGAAAACAGGTAAAAACATGCATGCACCTATATTCCACCATGTAGGTATCACCATTGTTTAGACACCCTAGGTTAGAGGGATAGCGTAGCCTAGTGTAGTTATTTAGTCTGTTGCTATTTGTTAGTTAGGTTAAGCTTCCAAAATACAGCCTGGAGTACTCCTTTTTTTATGTTAATTTCTTTGGCACTGTCCATGTTCTTTTTCCCAGTGTGAGTCTAATCTTCTTGACTCCTTTGAATACTTTAACATCTACTTGTTACCACTACACTTGACCATTTAAGTAATAACTACTCTAACCTCTTTTCCTACTATTTTGTCCGAACAACCTGCAAGAACTAAAAGATTGTTGTTCCTACACTACCCTAAGCCTAGCCAAGGGGGGGCATGTAAACCCAAACTGAAAAATTGTCTATATGCAGAATAAAAGCAGACCCTCTGTTGATTTGCACAGACAGATATTTGATACTGTTAATGTTGTAACCTTTCACATTTAATGATTACTGAAACATACTGTAACCATGTTACTACCCTTGCAGCTAACATAGGGTTTGTCAGCTAAAGGTAACTAGTGAATGTTACTACAGCTACAAAGTACAAACACTTTATAGACCATTCATTCCTCATAGATAAAGTCATTACAATTTTATGGATTATGGTATGCATTTATTTTCTTTCTGCTTCGGGTTCAGAACCAGTTTATGTCATGACGTATGGTAAAATTATAATGTGAAGCACTACTTGTCAGGATTTACGCATTAAGAATAAACTGTTGCACTCTGGTATATTTTTGCTTGACCATGATTAGGTTTTGTCTACTCAAATTTTTCTAATTGAGCTTTTTTCACTTTTGTATTTGTTTATACACTGCACTATCACAATGGGACAGTCGACAAAACCTCCACCTTTAGCCCTTAGGAAGGCCAGTGGGGTGAAATTCTTGTCCAGGTTAGCACAGGGTGCTGCAGTGTGGGAATTACTGCTGATGGAGGACAGGACAGGTGTCTCTGCCACTAATCCACAGCTGTATTCATAAATCAATGCCTGCAGGGCTTTACTGTGCCCAGAAGCTTTACCATCATATGCACAGGAAGTTCATTCAAAAGGATTATCTGATGTCATTTGTTTTATCCAATGATATGCAAAACAAACTTGTTTTATTTCCTGTCTTCCTGTGGCATAAATTCTCAGTAATGTTTCAAGATATGTTCCCTCAGTTTGAATATATTACAGAGAACCAGTTCGCACAGAAAATGACTTCATACCATATGTTTAAGAAAATTATGGTATATTGTATGCTACTATGTTACCTGTTCTATTAGATCTATTTTATTGTTCAAGAATTGAGTATTACATTGAGATTGACATTTTTTTTATTTAAATTGAAACTCACATTGTCTACATTATTATTAATTTTTTTTTCTGGCAGTATCGCACAGTATCACATTGTGTCCTAGATTAATGCAGTGAAATAAAATGTAGATTGAGCAATTTCTCTATATTTCTTTAATATTTTCAAACCAGGGGACATTCTGCAGACTCTATTTTTATTTTATGTAACAAAGCCTTTGGAGTGACAAGTGCATCATGAGCAGCTATTTGTCTTTTTCTGGCTGAATAAAAATGCCACTGCATGCCTGCTTTGCACTTGTTTACAGCCTTTTAAGGAATTACGATGATGCCTGATGGCCACAGTGGGTTTTGGTGCAACCTCTTCTAGGATCACAGGTCAGTGCATATATAAACACACTCCCTCTGTGGTCAAGGACTTCTCTTGAATTACTCAGTCAGCAAGTCACCCCTCCATTCTCGGTGTGTCTCCCATCCTCCGATGCTGATTTAAAAGCAGCATGGGGGTGGTTATGGCTAAAAAAAGGAAAATAGAAACAGCAAGTGTAGCTTATGTCTTCTTCTTTGTATGTGCAAGCAGGCAGGGGTGCTGGGACACTTATATAAAAATGTCTCCTGTTGAGCCAGGGACAGTGATGTCAATCTTTATAGTGATTATCCAAGAGAGAGAGTGCAGAGTATACACGCAGGCCAGGCACAACCTATAACTAACAACTATGACACACGTTTAGATTTTTTTCACACATTTATAATCATAGAATTTGTCTGTGTGTCCATTCATCTGTTTTTAGTCTTTAATGTGGACAGACCAAAAGCCTGCTCCAAGGTTCTGGGTAATACCTGATGTAAAGCCTCTGTATTTACCGAGTATTGTTTGAGTCAGATACTAGCTATAAGCTTCAAAGGGATGCACACATGTAAAGCTAGTGTACCGCATTGCTTTGAAATCTAACACTGTTATGTGGCGTTGTTGGGGTGACTGCCTATCAAAGTGTTCAGCCAATAAACAAAAAGCCTAAATACTGACATACAGGATCATCCTGAGAAGCTTAATAAACAGGCCATTTCTTCCCCCTCTTACACAACAAAACAAAAGATGCGCAACATGAAATAGCAGCTGATGACAAGCATAGATGTGCTCATTGCATGTCTCATAAACAGTTATTACTGCATGTTACAGGCAGTTATACATTATATCTAGCATTTCTATTCACAAACCAGCTGCATTTTCCAAAATAGCCAATTATTAATGTATTTTTTTTGATTATTTAGGTTTATCTATTTTTTTTTTCCTCCAGGTAAAAAATTGGATTACATTAAATAAGAGTGGAGATTGTGCATCTTTGTACTTGGTGCTCTTAATTGATCCTGCCTTTTCGAGACTCTCTAGAATGTCCTTCAAATTAGATGAATCTCTTTGATTAATTATATACAGTATGTATTTCATTTTAGAAAAACTCAATGGTATACAGCTGCATGCATAGAAAATGTAAGCATTAAAACACATGCCAGCACTGAAAAAAAAAAAACTTTACAGAAAGAAACATCTGCATTTGTGTAGTCCATTCTATATCTTGCTGCTTACTAATTTTTTTTTTTTTACAATAGACCTCCATTTCTTATCCTACAATTTATGGGCTAGACTCATTTTCCAGATGCATGCAGAACTGCACCAGGAAGCTGACCTACTCCATGGCCCAGTCTTGCTCTGATACATGCTGAGTGACACACACTTCTCCAGACACTTGGTGGAGGACTCATTTTCTTGTCCTGCCATTGAGAGCTCTGACATATAGTTTGCAGAACTCTGTGATGTATAGTGTACATGGATTATGAGTGTTAACTTGCATTGTCATGTCAAAGGCAGATGTGTCGACAAATAAACACAGGTGGAAGTAAATGAACAGTGGTAGTTCTACATTACTCACAATCGTACATTCCCGTGCTCATGTTAATTCTCATTCTCCAGTGTTCTGTATTGTTGAAAGATTTATAATCACACTCTTGATGTCACCCAAATGAGGATGGGTTCAACATTTAAGTCTGGTTCCTCCCAAGGTTTCTGCCACATAACATCTAAAGGAAGTTTTTCCCTTGCCACTGTCATCCAGGCTAGTCATCAGCGATAAATGCACATCATTCATCTTAATTCTTAAATTCTGTGAAGCTGATGTGAGACAATGTCCTTTGTGAAAAGCGCTATAGAAATAAACTTGACTTGGTAGACCTCAAATATAAAAAAAATAGTAACCATTGATTACAGACCAGCTGTATTTTTATTGTATATATGGTTTCATTTCACAAACTTAAAGTTATGTTCATGCCAGTTTACATAGCCTAGAGCAAAACATGGGTATATCTATTAGATGAGAATGATTCCTGACAAGTCACTAGAAGCTAGTTATAGAATGCAAATAGACCAGATTCACCCTCACAGCAGAGAATATGGTACACATCAGTTTACAAGTCTACCAAACCACAGAGATGACACTGGCATGTGGTTCAATACAAATCAGTATAAAATATACATTGTATGCCTAGTGTTTTATTAGATTTAATTTAAGAACATTTTTAATTCGTCCCCTTAAAATTTGTGTGCGCCGTCAGGGTAATATTTATGTTTTCTGATCACAGATTATTTTTACAAACTTTAGTCCACTTTGCCAGTTGGACAAAACTAATGGACAATGTCAGGTAGAATAAATAAATCTTTGGCTTATGGATCAAGCAGCAGTTTTTTCCCTTCTAGGCTGCCATCATCTGAGATCACTGCAGAAGTGCATAAAAAATGTTCTGGCATTTAAGATTTGTTCCTGCTAATATTCAGCAGAGGTACGAAACTTTCTGATATAAACGTTACATAATGGAGGGGGATGTTAAATGTGTTTATTTGAGTTCATCCCACACCTAATCATTTTTATAGAATGAAAAATAAAAGTAATGTTGATGTGTGTTAACGTGTCTTTAAGTGATGGCATGTGTGTCGTTTGTTTTGTATAGGATTTTGCATACATTCATTTAAACGGATGCGAATTTTTGTGTTGAATCGCAAAGAGAATATTGAAATCCAAATCTTTTATTTTTAGATGTCCTCAGGTTTTGTCCCAGTCTCTGTGGAAGTCTGTGTCCCAGAGCTCCATGTTTAACAGGAACAGGAAATACTGCAGAAGCCTAGAAGTTGATGCGCTGCCAACTTTAAATGCCATCTCTATAAATACCCACCAGGAATTCGGGGCTTGGCAAAAGGGGCAAGGTCGCTGGCCTGGGGCTTGTCGCCACTTTGAGGGCCTATTTTGACACGACAGCCTTGTCTAACTGTAACCCTACCCTGTCTCTCTCTCTCTCCCCTGACCTCTCTCACTACTTCTCTGTAATTCCCTTCTACTCTTCAACTCTAAGTTCCTTTGTTTGACCAGGACTTATGGAGATTTTGAACAACAGTGAAGAGCTATGGTCCTTGGAACGGTCTGTTTGGAGTTTGATCCTGAAGATCAAACTCCAAGCTTGAACGGTTTAGCCTGTTGCATTCTTAAACTTATAAATACCTGAACAAGGTGACAATGCTGAAAGTGTGATAAAGCCTGTTTCACCAGGTCTTAGAGAAGTACAGCACTCTATGTACCCAAAGCTGCCAATTAACAAGCATGTTGAACATTATCCATTTCCAATGTGTCTACAGATTAGATTTAGGGGTTTTACAAAGTTGTAAACATTTATCATCTATTAGTCTTGCTGTTTAATTTCTAACATAGAGTATCATTAAACATTTTCTTTTAAATTCCACGAGTGATTAGGCATAGATTCCAACAGTACTGTATGTAGGTAGCATTGCTGTTTCTTAGCTTCTGTATCTCCAGTTTGATCCTGAGCTTGGGTTGCTCTCTGTGCATGTTTCACATGTTCTTCCTATGGCTGCATTGGGTTCCTCAAGGTTCCCCCACCTAACAATAATACACCATTAAGTGGATTGTCTCTGCTAAATTGCCTTTGGTATGAGGTGCGCATGTGTATGGTGCCCTCTGATGAACTAGTGTTCCGTGAAGGTTGTGTTTTTACTTCCTGATCACTTTTCCTATGATAAGCTCCAGATCCACGGTCACCCTGACCAGGATAAAGAGGTTACTGAAGATAAATTAAAGTTAAATGAATGGATGAAACTCAATCTTCCAGTTGTCTCTGTAAATCACGTATACACATGAAGTGAATAATATAGCTACTTGTTTTCAATAACATGATTGAAATAATCCAGATTAAATGCTCTTGTGCATTTCTATCTGGCCGATAAATGACTTTAATGAAAGTTAAATGCATTCTACACGTATGCAATCGACAAAACTTTCCGCAAAGCTACCTAATTGTGGTTTGGGACTTTTTCAAATGCTTATAGGAAACAACTTGAATCCCATCCATGGCTGCAGGGGCAGATCACCAGATAGGAAAAGTAAAATGGTAAAACGTAAAATGGTAGTGAACAACAACAGCTATTCTTAATTACAGTACTATTACCATTCGATTAAATTGTGGAATAAACTGGGTTTAAACTGGGTTTAAAATCCTTCATTTATAACATTGATGCTGTAAATTATATTAAAATCCTTGGTTAATAAAAAATTGAATACTGTGTCTTGCATGTTTTTGTTGCCCTGATATTACAACACTGGAAAATCTAATTCTGTGCTATTCTCTTGCTGCAACTTTTTCAGTTAACAAAAGCAGTGTGTATGAGTGTGAACAGGACCTGTGCCCAGTTTAATATGATAGATGTGTGTAAACACACACATAGAGGAAACACAGTGCTTCCTTTCACTCACTCTCAAAGGGAGGTATATCCCACCAGGGGAATTATTCTTCCTCAAGATTTCCTGCATCACACAAATACATATTTCTAAATGGGAACAGTTTGATCCATAACCATGTGTAAAAGTTTATGCATACTGTATCTGTTACATTCAATCGCTATATATATTTGCACAATTGCTTAATTAAACTAGTTTTCCAACAAATACTCTAAAAAGATTAACTAGAACATGAAACTAACAGATATTTTGACATTCTTTTTTACTTACTAGGGTTGGAAAAACTAAAGAACACGTACGAAATTGAAATGTTGTTCATTTAGAACACAGTGATGAGTTACATTCTACTCTCTGTCAACTCCACTGAATAAACGTGGGTGTTGCTGGTGCCTCTGGGGTCCCTGTGGACTAAGGGCAATCATCAGCAGACTTTTTTGTTTAGACTGCTTATACCAGGTGTTTAGACAATTCGGTCTGTAGCTGCTGAGTAAGAGTGCATGCCCCACTTCCCGACGCAGCCCTGGACCCTTTCAAAAGCAAGATGCGCACTTACCCCCAAAAAATGTCCCCAGAAGAGCATGGCTGGGGAACTCATTGCCAGACATCCTCTGTGCTAGAATCTACCACACAATGAGTATTACAGATTTCACTATACGGTGCACTTCGATGTCTTCCTCTATGACTAAGCCTAATTTTAGGCCCAGAATTGTCTGCTTCCTTTCTCATTGGATCTTATAACAGCCATCTGGACAAGTCTCTTCATGTCCGTCTGTCTGATGATTTGATTCTGGTAGAGATTTGAATGAATTGGACTAAAAAAAGATAAAGAGAGGCCTTCCCTTTTCAATTCAGTATAATCCATTTTACTCCTTAAATGTTTTATCACAAGCATTCCACTGCATATTATAAATAATTTGAAAATGCATGAAATTAAAATACTTTTAGCACATACTTTAATTTACAAGAAAGCAAGGTATAACTCTGCACTTATTCATCAACGCTCATTATATTCCCCTACTGGAAATAACAACTTTTCTGAAGCATGCTCAAAAGAAAAGTTGGACAATGTTTTTGTCAACTTTGTCCACAAATATAAGTATCCTGATATTGTTGTGGCTCTCAACTATATTACATTCTTTCTATATGGTTTGCTTAAGTCTTTTAAACAGTGAGTCTGATCACTTGTTTTTATGATTTGAATAAAACATCCATTAGCTATTGTACAATCATAATTGAAGAACCATGAAAGTATATGACTCAGATGTTTCATAGTTTATGTATTTGGGATTGTACTGTGACTGTTGAGTCATGTCACTGGAAATTGATTGTCCCAAGTGTAGTGAGTCAGGGTCCTGCGTTACACTGTACACTGAGTCAAGGCAGAGAAATCTGATTGAGAACCACAGACAAATGTGTCAAAGTGCTTACAAACACTTAGTGGTTTTCTACTGCCCTCTGAAGGAAATCTTCAGATGTGCACCAGAGAACTGTAATCTTATTCTTTCAACTGCTCCCATTAGGGGTCACCACAGCGGATCATCTGTCTCTATACTACCCTGTCCTGTACTGTACATCTGCCTCTTTCAAACCAACTACCTGCATGTCTTCCCTCACCACATCCCTCACCACATCCTCCTTGGTCTTCCTCTTCTCCTCCAGCTCCATCCTCAGCATTCTCCTACTGATATACCACATGTCCCTCCTCTGCACATGTACAAACCATCTCAATCTCGCCTCCCTCACCTTCTCTCCAAAACATCCTACATGTGCTGTTTCTCTAATAAACTTGTTTCTAATCCTGTCATAACTCCCAATGAAAATCTCAACATCTTCAGCTCTGCTACCTCCAGCTCCACCTCCTGTCTTTTAGTCAATGCCACTGTCTCTAAGCCATACAACATAGCAGGTCTCACCACAGTCCTATAAACTTTCCCTTTCACTCTTGCAGATACCCTACTATCACAAATCACTCCTGTCACTCTTCTCCACCCACTCCACCCTGCCTGCACTCTTTTCTTTACTTCTCTAACACACTCTCCATTACTTTTCACTGTTGATCCTAGGTACCTGAACTCCTCCACCTTTTCCACCTTTTCTCCCTGCAACGCACCACTCCACTGCCCTCCCTCTCATTCACACACATGTACTCTGTCCTACTGACTTTCATATCCCTTCTCTCTAGCGCGTACCTCCACCTCTCCAGGCTCTTCTCAACCTGCTCCCTACTCTCACCACAAATCACGATATCATCCGCAAACATCATAATTCATGAAGACTCCTGTTCGACCTCGTATGTCAACCTGTCTATCGCCACTGCAAACAGGAAAGGGCTCAGAGCTGATCCTTGATGCGGTCCATCCTCCACCTTGAACCAGTCTGTCGTTCCTACTGCACACTTCAGTGCTACAATCTCCTCATCCATGTCCTGTATCCTGTAATATCCCTTTAAGACTTATGTAGGCAACAATAAGCCAAAGAGTAGACAAAATTCTAATATACATTTTACAGTATGCTACAATACACTCATTAAAATTTAACCCTTAATTAGAATAGCGTGAAGATGTGTAAAATGTGTCAAATGTTATTCTTTTAAAAGGAATGATGAATGAAAACCGTGGATTTAGTTCGGAATCAGAAACTTTCGAATTATTGTAGAGAAATATATACTCAATTAGGGGCATATTTGGACGTTTATAAATAAAAATAAACAAAAAACGGATTCGGGAGGTAAAAAGACTCAATATTTTTTTAATTGAAGGTTATTTTACTATGTATTTTGGGGGGCCTTTTGCGCTATCTTTCCCCTCAGGAGCATCGGGAGCATGAGCCTGCCTCCATCGCCGGTACACTGCTACTGGCTCCAGTTTGCTATCCCTTTTTTTTTTTTTTTTTTTTTTTTTGAGAAGAAGAGGAGCTCAGCATAAGGGCACAGAACACGGATAAGAGCAAGAATTGCTTGCGGGAGCGTCAAAAGGCATATCTGTGGTTTATATGTCGCGTTGAATAGAAAGACAACAGGTAAATTCCAGCAAACAATAACGCACGGTTGGTTAATAGGGTTGCGATGGAGGGACGGGTTCCTCTCTCCGTGTGAGCGGATCAAGCCCTGAGCGCGAGCGCTACTGTACACGGCGGCCGCGAAGAAACAAAATGGGGGTTAGTTCGTGGGCGGAGCAGCTTTAAAAAAACGCAACGCTTTCGGCCTCTTTAAAGCGTGTCGCTTTGATAAATCCGGTCGCGGACACACTGTTGTTTGTCATGTAAAGCGGTAAAGTTAATAGACGAAGGCCTTTTCCCCCACCGCGGCTTTCTGTGCGCACGGTTTGAGCGGCGCTTCTCCATGGCGCCCACGTAGCGACTGCAGCTCGACCCGGCTGCCTCCGAGTTAGCAAAGGAGACGCCGTTTTCTGCAGCAATCTCGGGTTTTTTATCAATAATATTCGCTTTTTGTCATCTTAATTGTTTAAACAGACCCCACAATCCCAGCACGTTTTATTTCCCTGTATGGTATTTGTAAAAAAAAAAGGTGATTTCGCTTTAAGTGTGTGTCTCTGTGTGAAGCCGCTGCAGCAGCAGTAGATGATCAATGTCTGTTATTCAGCCGCGCATTAACGGTGTCGCTCAGTGTATTAACGGTGTTCTCTCACTGTCATTTATTATTAGTTTATTATCCATGTATATATATCACATTACACAATAGGTTTTTTTAATGTCAAGCAAGAATATTAACCTGTGACGTCAAATGAAAAAAAAAAAAGAGCTGATATGTATACAGTGTCCAGATCAATGAATTATGTATTGGCTGAAATGCCAGCCGACAGGTGATGAGCCTTTGATACTCAATCATTATTATCCTTTATTTAGTGCAATTACAAATAGAAATGTCTAAATATTTTGAAGGAAAAAATACCCTATAATAATGCATTTTTCAGTGTTATCTTTTAAAACCATGGCCATTGCTACAACAATGTATTTTCCCCCATGCAACAAGAAAAACATAGTGTAAAATCATAATTGTGCTCAATAATCAATATTGCTTTAAAAGATAAAAATAGGAAAAATATATATATTTTGCTCGTATATTGATTGATCGCATGTATCTGTATTTCGAATAGGTGATTATCCAGTGACACTGTGAACCAAAAAACAAACAAAAAAAAATAACAGGTACCCTTTTCATTTTTATTTTATGTTTAATGTGTACGCTTAAATTTGTGCTCAGACTCCAAAATGCAAATGTCTTTTCATTGTGTTTGTTTTTTTCACCTTCTTGATTGCATGTAAAGCAGAATGTCAGCCAGAGGAGGAAAAAAGAAGACCACCAAGCTGTCACGCTCAGCCCGAGCTGGCGTTATCTTTCCTGTAGGGAGGATGATGAGGTACTTACGCACAGGGACTCATAAGTACCGCATCGGTATGGGCGCTCCTGTTTACATGGCCGCTGTCATTGAGTACCTGGCAGGTGAGGGCAGGCATACATGGAGATATCTATCTATCTATCTATCTATCTATCTATCTATCTATCTATCTATCTATCTCTCTATCTATCTATCTATCTATCTATCTATCTATCTTAATGTCTGCACACACCTGGTAAAATTGCAGATTAGAATTTTTAATGTAATATAGAAACTTAATAATAGCAATTTAATGGAAAACAAAAAAAGTATTAAAAAAATGTGTTTAGAAATGAAGTGATTCTAATTATCAACTGTTTCTGTATGATTGCAATAACCTGGTCTAGAGAGAGTTTACAAAGCATTTATGGGATCTCAGTGCCAGATAACAATTCAAGGAGGTGTACAAAAGAATTTCCAAAACATCAAATGTACCATGGAATACTGTAAAAGGCCATCGTTATCCAAAATTTAACAAAGGACAGGGGAAAAAAGCATTTTACGGAGACTGCCTAATGTAACATTCAACTGAGCTGCAGGAAACTGCTTCTTGTGCCCTCTCAATAAAAATAATAATAATAATAAATAAAACACAAGCCGGTGTAAATCAACACAAATTGTCCTATGTTGCAAATGTGTGATGGTGTGAGGAGTACAACGTATTACATGTGGGGCATAACTGTAAAACATGTGTTTGTCAAAATTAAATAAAAGCATCTTATCATTCAAATCACACCACACCCTCCAGAATAATACCGAACCTGTGGCAGGACTTGAAGATGGATGTACACAGGAGATCCTCTCAAAAAATGATAGATCTGAATAACATTTTCGCAAGCAAACATGAAATCAAATTCAAAATGTACAAAGTCGGAAGACTTTTAACAAAACAAATAAAAAAAAAATGCTTATTACAAGCCAAAACTGTTTAAACTAAGTATATTGAGGTGTACACACTAGTGCAAACAGTTTATTGTAATTCCTCCCCCAAACTCTTTCTATTTTTCCTTTTCTTTTTAATTCAATTTTGTTATATCACATTAGAAGTGGATGAGAATCTGACTTGATTTATCTTATTTTTATTTTTACGTAACAAAAACTTTCAAATTTACCAGTGTGTGTAGACTTTTTTATATTCTCTGGTTATACACTGCAGTTAGTTTCTGTGTATATGGAGATGATTATAAATGCATATAAATGTGTCATTATTTTCATCACGTTTAGCTGAAATTTTGGAACTGGCTGGTAATGCGGCCAGAGACAACAAGAAAGGCAGAATTACCCCACGGCATATCAAGTTAGCGGTGGCTAATGACGAAGAGCTTAACCAGGTAAAGTACACCTTAGAAGAATGGTCGTACATCCTCCTTCCTGTTTCGGAATGGTGAAAGCAGCGTTTGTTTGTTGCAGTGCTGCTTTTATTCCACAGGTGAATGTGAATGAAATTTGTATGAATGAAATTTTTTACCTATTAAATACCTTTTATTCTACTCCAGACATAAACAGTTAATATACATGTGACTCTGGTACAGTTAATACACATGTAACTGGAAACTCGTATATATATATAGCAATAACACCATAACAAAAGTATGAAACAATATAAAATTACATTTACACGCACATTATGTTGACACCGATAGCCCAGTGGACAAAGCTATTTAGGTGAAGTTTTTATCCTATCAAAACAGTTTCTCATGATATTTGTTTAGTCTATTATTATCAGTCAAAATAAACTCAGAACCCCAAATTAGATTAGTTCTTGGAGGTGTTATGAGCATAGGCACTTTGCAGAATGATCATTTATCATAGTTTATTGACAGTATCTTATGGAGAATAGCATATTGTTACCTGTTTATCATATTTAAACAACCCTATGAAAAGAAATGATTCAGTTCTGTAGCAGTAATATATCACACAATGGTAGCTTAGTAGAGATTAAATTGTTCAAGGGTAAAATATAGCAAGAGAGTTTAAACCATACATGCTGTCGCAAGTATTTACCGTAATTTCCAGACTATTAAGCCGCACCCATATATAAGCCGCACCCACTGAATTTGACAAAGAATTTTATTTTGAACATAAATAAGCCGCACCTGTCTATAAGCCGCATGTCTACACTGAAACTAATGAACTTTACACAGGCTTTAACAAAAGACAGTGTCTGTAACACGGCTTGTATCTAAACAGTAGCCTACCAAGAAAGTCATTGTTCACTGTCTTCCTCCTTCCTTTCACAACATTTTCTCTCGTGCGTTTAAAAATCACTATCGGTGCAGCTTTTCTCTCGATGCCGTGCAGCTCAGAACACAGGTGAAGTGCGTTTTTTTCATGCCCGGTTGTTTTCAGCGTGACGAATGATTCGCATTTCCTGTTGACAGTCCGAGTGAGCAGCAGGTCAAACGTCAGAGGAAACACCCTTATATTTAGGATTCACCTGAAACGTTCGGCAATTTCATTGGTCTAATGTTATGGGGCTCAGTTTTTTGGATTGAAACTTGTAAAACCGGGAAAAAGGCAGAAAAAATCTATAAATTAGCCGCTTTATTGTTTAAGCCGCGGGGTTTAAAACGTGGGAAAAAAGTAGCGGCATATAGTCCGGAAATTACGGTACATGTAAGGTGGTCTGAGTATAAAATGGAATATATTTTGGCATCCATCCTATTTGCTACCTTTAATCCGGGATCTTAATTAAAACAGGCCACATTAGTGTTCTATGCTTAATAGAATGATAGAATAAAATAAGGACTGTGTAATTACCTGTAGCAATCTAACAATTAAAGACTATAGTTTTAGCGTTCACATACAGTTCAAGATGTAACTTGCACTTTCATGTGGTTTTCTGCAGCTACTCAGAGGGGTTACCATATCTAATGGCGGCGTCCTGCCTCGTATCCACCCTGAGCTGCTCTCCAAGAAGAGAGGAGGAAGAGTGAAGGTGGACTCACAGACAACGGCGCCAGAGAAGACAGACAAAGAGGTCAAGAGCAGCAAGAGGTCCAAAAAGAGCAGAGGAAAACCAGGTCGTAAACCAAGGGTCAGTTCAGTGCTACCTCCTCTCGTCAAGAAACAGCTTTACGCGTTCACACTTGTGACTTTGTGATTCCGGGAAACGCTTTTATACTACACTATTTAGTTTCTTTTTGCCATTTAAACACGTATTTTATAACGGAGATACTTATGTTTACTTTGGCTGTTTGCAGAAGAGCGCAGACAATGACAAAGACGGAACCAACAGCACAATGGAGGATGGACCAGGAGAGGGATTCACTGTTCTCGCAGCAAAGAGTTTGTTCCTTGGACAAAAGGTATTGATGTGACAGTTTATATAACTGTCACTTACTCATCCATTGACAATGTAATTTATACAGTGGCTTGTAAAAGTATTCAGCTACCTAGACATCACACAAAACACAAGGCCAAGAGTCACTCTGAAGGAGCTACAGTATGCCATTGTGAACTGAGGGTGGTTAGAAAGAAACCACTGGTCAAAAAAAAAAAATATGAAAGTGCCAGAGTGACCCAGTGAAAATGTAGGTTTTTGTTGGTTTGATGAGACCAACATTGAGATTCAGTGTGTTTGGGCAACATCACCCACATAGTGATATATGGATGGCAAAGGCAGCACCATGCTTTGGAGATGCATTTGGAGATCCATACTCTTCTAGCACTGCTCGACTCCTTCTCTAAGCGTAAGAGGTGGGTGTACAGTCAACTCCTGATAATCCGCCGTTCGGAACCCGCGGCTCGGAAAATTCACGGGTTCTCATATTGGAACTTAACTAACGGCACGTTGCGGATTATCTTAACATTTCCGGGAATCCGCAGCAGGAGCGATTGTTCAGGAACGTTAGGAATAACATTTGTAACATGTTTTCACTAACAAACTTTATAAACATTTTAAAAACAGCTGAGTCATTCAAGACATTTAAATGACGGGTGAAGACCTAGCTCTTCCTGAAACACTTGAACTAGCACATTATTTTTCCCCCGTTCGTTTTATGTCTTTATGATATGAAAAAAAAATAGTGTGCTGTAATTCCTCCCTACTGAGTTTCAGGCCAGTGACATTATAAGTTTGCAACCGAGTGAACCAGTTTTGATTTATTCATTGATAGTCTTTAAAGCACTTTCGTACATCGCTCTGGATGAAGGCGTCTGATAAATGTCGTAAATGTACATTTTATTTCCAAGGAACCTGGGCTTCTTGTCAAAACTGAATAGAGAATGGGATGGTCTGCTGCAGATTGCTCATGCAGTGAGGAAAAACCTTCACCTTTTCAAAAGGACAGTATTACTAAATACAAAACCATGGTGGATGAAAACAACCAAGTGAAAGTCTGAAACCCATTTATAATCTGTGGTACTGTTTAAAATTCGCAGTCAAACATCCATCCAACCTGAACCAAACCTCCCAGAATAGAAGAATGGGTGCAAATCAGTCCCAAACAGTGGGCAAAGCAATTCATCCCAGAAGACTTAAAACTGTTATTGAAGCAAAAGTTAATACTGATTACTGGTCAGAAGTGGCTGAATACTTTTGCTCGTTTTTAAAAGTTCTAATCATTTTTAATAATTCATGCTGATTTCCTTTAAGAGCAATACAATTACTGTCTGGAACAATATGTATTAGTGTCATTGTAATCCAGACGAATGTGAACTCTCTGCATAGATTAGTGTTCATGGGTATTTTAACGAAGTATGTATTAGCAGAATATAAGATACTGGTCAAAGAAATATATGCATGCCATCTGTCTCCTGTTTCAGTTGTCCCTTGCCGAGAGTGACATCAGCAAAATTGGAACCATCAAAGTTGAGGGAATTATCAATCCCACAAATGCAGAGATCGATCTGAAGGACGGAATTGGTAAGTCGGCGAGAAAACGACGGAGAATTGAAAACATACGGTTTGGCCGACATTTCGGGTTCCTTGTTATGACGCTCTTCTGCTTCTTCAGCTAAAAATACAGCAAAAAAAAAACACTACACATGCTTCTGGTTACTTTAGTTTCACATCGGTTTAATGACGGCGAACTGCGAGCCGTGATGATGGGTTTTGGAAAGGGCATCTAGGATAATAAGGAGGGATTGTGGTGGCACTGGAGGAACTGCTTATTATTGTTTATTGATCACACAGGTCTAAAATTTTAATGAATAACTTTTTCAATCTAGTCTTCTAACCCATATACTTGGAAGAGTAGCACAGAGTGCATCATAATTCCTGTTGAAATGGACGTATAAGGATTGTCTGTATATCTCTACCATGTGCTGCAGGTAACGCACTGGAGAAGGCTGGAGGGAAAGATTTCTTGGAGGCTGTAAAAGAACTGCGGAAAACACAAGGCCCTTTGGAGGTTGCGTCAGGTAGAATTTACACACTCATACAGAGGGAGTGGGTGCATAGTCTATTTAATGCCCAGTCTATAGTTTCCTCTTTGCAAACAGTTGTGAGCGCTCATTTATTATGATTATTTTTTTTTTCTTGCTTTCGCCATCCCAGTTGCAGTTAGCCAGGCCAGTGGGATGGCAGCACGTTTCATCATCCACTGCAACGTCCCTCAGTGGGGCTCTGAGAAGTGCGAGGATCAGCTGGAGAAGACAGTGAAGAACTGCCTGTCTGCTGCAGAGGAGAAAAAGCTCAAGTCTGTGGCCTTCCCTTCTCTACCTACTGGAAGGTGAATCTTTATACAGATGAAATTTAGTTACAACATAGCATCTATGTATCTCTATTAGATTTATATTTTAGTTTTTTTTTTTATTGCGTTTATTCTCATGTGGCAAAATCGTCAATCGATTTTTGTACTTATTCACAGGGACTGTATAGCAGATATCCCACATACGCCGAGCCTAACAATACATTTAAAAGGTTATTTATCAGGTGTTGGCCGGGGGTTTTCCAGCACTATTTTTAAAGCCGTCACACTTTTCCGTCACACGAGATTCAGGACGGCGGTATTTTGCAGTTTCTCTGTAACATGGCAAGCTGCATCTGTTCATGTTATATAATCACAACATCCAGCCATTATTATTATTATTATTATTATTAACAGCGTGCCCATCTTATTTTACTGGGTGTATCTTCTTTTTCTTCTTCTTCTTTCGGCTGCTCCCATTAGGGGTTGCCATAGCCGATCATCCGTTTCCATACCACCCTGTCCTCATCATCTGCCACTTTCACACCAACTACCTGCATGTCTTCCTTCACCACATCCATGAACCTCCTCCTTGACTTTCCTCTATTTAACTGGTTATATAATAATTATATAATGTAAATGATGTAATAACAAATTGGTTTATTCACTGTACAATAATGAGCTGATTTGTGTAGATAGATAGATAGATAGATAGATAGATAGATAGATAGATAGATAGATAGATGTTTTGCTTACAGAAAGCATGTTTTTTTGTTCACAAAAATGTTTTACAATGCTCATAGTTCTGCTTATAAGTACATGGGACTCTTTCATATCTCAGTTTACTCCAAGAACAATTGAGCATGCCTTCTACCCTAATTTCCTGTATTTATCATCTGCAATCGAAATGGCACTGTTTGATGTGGTCATCTCTGTTTAAATCAACATGTGATGTTTCTAGACAAATGACTCATTCAGTTTTTGATTGTAAACAGAGCTCTACTTCAATCTTTCTTTTCTTCTTCCAGAAATGGTTTCCCAAAGCAAACTGCAGCTCAGCTGATACTGAAGGCCATTTCGAACCATTTTGTTTCAGCAACCACATCCTCACTGAAGAACATTTACTTTGTGATGTTTGACAGCGAGAGCATCGGGATTTATCTGCAGGAAATGACCAAGATGGAGGTCAAGTGATGATTGCGCAGTGGGTTCTTGTTGTTGGTAGCTTGCATAGCTTGGATGCTAGTCTGTTTTATCTGGTGAGTTCTGTGTAGGCCATTTTTTTTATGGAAAACTGAACTGACAGATGTTAGCATCCAGGCTAACAGCCGGATTTCGGCTCGTTTTCCAGCTGACGTGCCGTTTGACTAAAGATGCTGTAGTTATTTGGGTATCGGAACAAATTCGGAAGGTATATTAAAAGGGTATTTGTGAGTGACGTATATGCGTTTATGTTACACTGTTACCTTGACACTCATTTAGAGTAGGCCAAGTTCATTTGATCCATTTTTTTTTGTTCTTAGACTGAGCTTGTTTTTAACATTCCATGTTGTATAGACTTTTAATCACTGTTTTTTCAGCTAGATTTACTGTGTAGTTTCTGATACACTTAGTTTATTAAGAGGAAAAAAATGTGTTTGTCATTTTGATTTGAAATAAAACAATGTTTTACACTGTATCTCAGCCTCTCGTTTTCAAGCTTTTGTGTTCCCTGTCATGTTAAACTACACCTATACAGAAAGAATCTGAGATGAAGATTGCGATCATGGTCTAGTGAAAGAGCGGCGTTTATGGCGTTTAATAAATTATTACTGTACTTTTCATTTCAACAGCAGTCAGGTCCAAGAACTGAAAAAGTCATTTCTCTAAGATGTATTATCTGTAGTTAATAAAAGCTATGAACTTGTGCGATGCAGAATAGAAAGACCAGAAAAAAGAAGGAGTTTTAATTCAGTGGACATTTAAATATAGCAATTACCATACATGTTACTTTGTTCATTATATCATATTTATTAGATTGTAAAAAGTACATTTTATTCATATATATATATTTATATATATGTGTGTATATATACATTTTTTGTCATTCTTAAATTGACTGCAGAACTACATAAAATCCCTCCACTGCCACCTTCATTTCGAGTGGTGACATCATTACACACAAGCAGTCACATCCCAGTTTCACAAAATAAAGCAACCCATTGCTGAATGATTCTGAACTGCAGAAGCAAGAGACCCCGTCCTATCCTCATAACTTGCAGTGTTCAGCAAACTTGATAAGAACCCTGTCAGCAAAATATCCAATAAGACCTGGAGCAAAATCTAGTGTTGTTGAGGTTGACTGATTTACTAAACCGAAAAGAATTATAATTTTTTTGTTTACTGGATTTTTGTAGAAATGTGATCTTTAAACGAATTACACCAACATCAGAACTAGTAACACAATATGACCTCAATACTGTACTCAGTTCACAATCTCTTTAAGACCTATCAGGACTAAAAACTAAATTAAATAAAACCTGGCATGCACATTTCCGTGTACAGCACATTCACCCATTTAAATGACCCACGACAGGCTTGACTTAGGAACAAATCTGGAATGTTCTACCCGTGTTCGTGGCACAAGAGGATCTCAGCAGAATGTGTATTTGTTACTTCTCGTCGGAAAGACTACATATACTGACAGATATTGCGAATGATGAAATGCAGGACAAACATTTCTGAAATGATCAAGATAACTATGTAAATGTCCAAGAAAGCAAATATGTGATCATAAATTATGTCTGTTTAATGTTACTGTACACGTTAAATTATATCGAGTGGTGAGGAGAGTTAATGCTAGATCCATCTCCATCTCCTGCAGTTGAGATGCCTCAAAAACAAAACACGCTCAGTACAGATCATGCTGAAGCTCAACCAAATTATTTACCGCTATAATTGTTCCAATAGATTTTTGGAGTAGTGTAAGACACTGTAGCTTCAATACATTATCTCTGCACAAATTAGTAGAAATATAAACCCCGGTTCTCGTTCTAGGACTGTCCATCGTGTTCCAGTTGTGCATTGCTAATCTGAATAAATATTTCTGCAAACTGGTTTAATGTAGGATCGTATGATCCACAGCACTGAGTGTAATATACCTTAGCATGGGCATGTTTATTGGGGGGGGTGCACTTTCACTCTGACTTCAATCTTTTCAGTTCCTGGCCTTATGTAATGTACTCATTTGTGCTGATCGTGCATCCAGTTGGAGCATGTCAATGCAAAGAGAGAGAACACCAGTGTCTTCAATTCTCCAATGTCCTCTTCCAGATGCTCAAGGACAATCTTGTGGTTCTATTTGACCTCTGAAGTGTCGATCGGTTCAGTCGGACGAGGCACTGAAAGCAGGGGTACAGGAGATGTGGCTTCGATGAGGGCGGGATTTAGGATGATTGGCAGTGTCATGGGCGGCACGCCGACCTGCAGTGGAGATGCTAGGGGTTGGAGTATTAGAGGAGACTGAGTGAGAGTAGGCATAGTGTCAGACGAGCTTTTAACTGGGGTGGGCATTGGAGGGGTGGAGGGGGGCACTGGAGACGATCTGTCATTTCCTGTAAGAGTTAGAAAACAAAAGATAAACACTCTGGTAAGCACAGTACACCTTAATCACTAATTATGTGGTTAACATGCTTGGTGGCTCTTCATTTATGGAGTAGCAAGCATTGTTGCACTCTCACCGTTGGCACTGGGTGTTTGTATGTCCTGAGGAGATGCAGGTCTGCTGGGGGTCTTTGGCTCTGGTGAGGCAGTTGGCACTGGTGCAGGGAATGGCACAGGAGGGGAGGGTGAAGAAATAGGAACAGAAGCAGGGGCAGGTTCTACAGGAACACTAGGGACAGGTTCTGTACACAGTCGGGGTACAGCAATAATTAATTATTAGGTATTTAGCGTGTTTGTAATGGTGTGTATTTTACAAAGTTAAAGCTCTGCAGGGTGGTACCTGGCATGACAGCTTGTTTAAAAAGCTCCTCTCGGAGATGGGGCAGGAAGCAGTCAATTCTCTCCCATGTGATCTCCCACAAATCAGAGTAGCCTGTACGCGAGTCTGCATTGTGGAAGATCCCAGCTGTGTCCATCACCAAAAGCATGTTCTTCAAAGACTCAGGGATCGCCTCCAACTGTGTAAAAATATATATAAATTACAGCATTTTATTTAATATTGATATGAAATTGGACGTTGGTTTCCAAATGTGAATAATGGAAACAGCGACTGTATTGATTACCTGATTTATTACTGCAAATATCAATGAGCAAGTGTTAGTTGCAGTGTAAATGCTACTTATAGTGTACTGATGCTCAAGGTTGCACAAATGCTTAAAGTTCAAAGTTTGTTGATGATAAATAATGCATTCAATAATAACTACTAATAAGGGCAAATGACAAATTCCTTCAAGTACAATATGCTGATTTACCGGCTGCAGTACAAACGAGACAAGACTAAACCAGGCATTAAAATATCTTCCCCACATCCAATCAGAGAGACTCTTCTATTGAAGCAGTGAGTACAGTGCAGCCACAGTCTGTCACTTTCCAGTTACTTTGTAGCTTTACTGTATTCATTATAACCAATATTGAGACTACAAATATGTGTTTCTCACCAAGAGATCACTGGAGCCAGCGTGCATGTACTTGTCCATGAAGTCTAGGATGGTAAGCCAGAGCGCAGCAAAAGTGGGCAGAGAAAGCAGTGGTGAGAGATGCTGGAGGAACACCTGCGAAAGCCAAAGCACCAGACATCATTTAGCATTTTCAAGAAGGGGAGAAAAAAAAAAATCAAACACTTTTTATTCACATTTATGCTTCACAAAATACTAAATCTATTAAACCTTGGAGAGCAGTGTACAGGCCCTCATCCTGGTCTCCTCCATGCCACCGACATCTGCTGGACTGATGTTGTCCAAGAGCTTAGTCAGCAGCGGAAACAGGACCTGACATAAAAGTGGTTAAGCCCTGAGTCAGCATCAATCGATGTTTGACTTGTGTTTAACTACTGTGTCGTATGTGATTATCTCACCTTGTTGAAACAGGATTCCCACTCCACAGCATCCAGTGTTTGCAGATCATGTACAAGTAGCGCCCTCTGGAGGTAAGTGAGGGCCTGCATCCGAACTTGCCTCCTAGCGTCACAGCACAGCCAGGCCATACCTATAGGGGGGCACCTACAGTCTTTTATTCGGCTTTTTCTGCAGGCGGCAATATACTTGTGCATGGTAGTAAAATACTAACCAATTCATAAACTCAAAAATTAGCTTTTTTACATGTGCTTCAAACAGATAGTCGACTTAAATTAGTTAACATATCATAACATGTACAAAAAACAAAAACAGTCAACATTTCTCAAAATTCAAAAATAAATATGCATGGGCACGGATTGTGATGTCAGAACTAAGCTTAACTCTAAACCCTCTAATCTGTATGTAGAAAAGTATGATTCTAAAAGGGTAAAAGTATAGAGGTGCCCCTTTACAATAGAATTTTCAGGCAGTAAAAAAAAAAAAAAACTATTATACAATAATGAATAAATAATTAAATTACAGTCTATGCATACTTTAAGGCTCTTTAAGGCTCTACTTTGAAGTATGTATATGAATCTTCCTAAAATAAATAAATGGCCTCGGTACTGAACAGGAGACAAGAAAGAAATGTACTTAAATAAGATCTTTGTGTGATGGGAAGGCATGGGAGAACAAAAAAAAAAATAATTATTGAAACTGTTATAAGTCTGACCTTGGAGCAAAGGACACCAGCAACTTGACCAGAGTGTCTGAGAGTCAGCTTCAATCTTCTTTCCACCTGCCTCCAGATGGCGCTGTTCTTCTGCCCATGAGCTATAGATACTGGCTGCCCGCGTGTGCAGTGTATGCATCAAATCTAATAACTAAGAGTAGAAGCGCTGCATTAATCACAGTTTTTTTTTTTAACTAATTACTTAAATTTCCAATCAATAATAGACGACCCATCACCTATAGGAAATAGCGATAAAAAAAAATTGTTTATTGATGCAAGCTGATCAACATATCTACATTAAGCAGGTCAAGGAGATGCAGACAGGGGCAGGAATAAGCTGAACACTAATATTCCAAAGGAAATCTAGGTGGTGAAGAGGTCTGAATGAAATGTAAAAGTGTGTTATGACTGTAATTCATTGAACAGGGAAATTAATTATTATTGGTAATTTGGTATTTAAAAGTTTAGAGGATGCATCATTGGTGATTGTTTCCAAAAATCCGAGCTGTAATGGAAAAAGAAAAACGAAGCAACGTTCCTGGCCTAAAGGACCTCACCACCACGTGACCCTACAGCAGCAGGCATGTACACAGTAAAGGAAGTAGGGAAAGGGCTGCGGTACTTACGTCCTGACTAACCTGTAAAGACACCGTATGGTAGCTGGCTGGCACCCCCTCATCCTCCTCATCGTCACTGTGGGAACGGGACGGCCGCTGACTCGTGGGTTTAGCTCGGCGGGACACACCCTCTTTCTCTCTTGGCTTCTTCCGTAGCCGACTGGCTTTTGAGTCGTATTTGTGGCTCTTTTTTTTCTCGTGTGTGCGATAACCTGTTTAAGCCGCAAGAATGCGTTGGAAGAAAATGAGTTAACGAAAAGTTAAACCTCGTTTTGTCAGCTTGTCTACCAGTCTTTCCTGCCTTTTCAACAATCAAAAAGAACAACAAAAGAGTAACATCATCTTTTATCTTTCAACAGCGGTGCGGTTCGGTAACAACATAGTTACCTTGGAAATACATCAAAATATTTTTTGTTTTGTTTTGTTTCCTGATGTGCAAAAGACAAAGAACAACTATGCTGCATGTTTACAGCGCGCTTTCCATTAGCTTTTTACATGTTGGAACTATGAACTTTGATCAAGCCGCTTTCACAGTGAGCTTATAAGCCCTGTTGACAGCAGGTATCCGCAAAAGTGCATGGAGCCCTCTGATGAATAAGAAGCCCATGTCTAATCACTGTGCCAAAAAGTGCTGAATGTCTTAACTAAGCCCGCTGAAGATAGCTGGATTGAAGAACGGAGGGATAAACAGAGAGAGGGTATACAAGCCTCGCAGTTAGATTGCCCCGAGTTAAATGACTCACCCTTAGAGCTCAGCTTAAGATACCCAACCAAAGAGCTTCCAGGCACTGACACATCCAATTACAGTGCTATGGAACCGACTCACACAAAGACATCTTAATCCCAAAGGAGTCAATCTGCACATACGAGGGCTAAAAAGGGGTCGGTCTACACATATAGGACTTTCTATAGTGTTTTGCTTAAGTCAAAACCCGAGGTAAGAGAATTTTGATGTCGGTTCAGATATTTACTTGTTTCCTTATTCGCACCAAGATTTCTCTTAAGCAAAGGCACCAAATCTTCTGAAGCAACATATTTGAGTGAGACCATTATGTGGTTTTGTTATTTTGAAGTCACTGTATTGTTTAGATTGCATGGACGTGACTCTCAGTGCTCGTACAATCAGACACAATGATATCCTTGTCTTATGAGTGCAACAATAATAATAAAGATGTGCGCTTAAACAAACTAACCTCCATTAAGACTGGCTTCCACAAACACTCGAATGGCTTTCACACAAAGCTCGAAGTTCTCAGGTGTGACGTGTGCGGCGTCGCGTACAATAAAAGACAGTGACTCCACACACTTGATGAGAGACTTGGTGTCATGCAGGCCCATGTCCTGACCCAAGGTTAAACTGTACTGGTTAATTAGAGGAGCCTGAATTTTAGAGTCTGGAGCAAGGAGGCCCTTACTGCTGTCCAGGTCATCCTTACCAACCTATCAAAAAAACAATAAACAGTATATTAAGTGCAGATGGCATTAATAAAGAGCTACCTAATGTCTAGACAGACATGTTTAAACAAAAAATCTTCCAGGGCACACCTGAGTGACAAAAAATTCCCGTCAGTCACTTTTTTCAAACTCTTGAAAAATAGGTTGGGTTTAAATAGGTTCTAAATTGTTTAACACAAATGTAAATATCAGGAAATATTTGCTTCATCGTTTCTTCAATCTTTACTGCAATTATAAAAGAACTGGCCTTTGCTGTATCATTAATTTCAAAAAGGATTTTTAAATTGGATTTAGGGAGCATAGAATGCAGAAGACTTTTCTTCAGGGCACCTAATGAGGAAGAAGTTTCTAACAAGGATCATCATAAAAAAAAAGTATACAAAATAATACAAAACTGAAAAGGATGTCGATTGTGTATATATATATATATACACACACACACACACACACACATACAAATTGTTAAAAGTAGGCAAAGTTAGTACATGTTTTTTCCGTACTCACCACTAGCCATCCGACTTCAACTTCAGTGGAGGAGCGGAGCATTCTGGGTTTGCTGTGTTCGGTGTAAACCTCGGAGTCAGAGGTATAGCCTCGGTCCAAAGTAACTTCACTCTGGTGGTATGAGCTCACTTCACTGTCAGACTGAGCACCTACAGAACCCATGTGTTTAATATTCAGTTATCATTGCACTCTCTCGATTCGACTCTAGATCAGAAGGATCTGTGTGGTTCACAGGACATTGTCTTTACCTGTGTCACTGTCAGGGCTGCTGCTGGTGACCTGCAGTGCGGCTGGAGGTTTGACTCCGGCACCGATGCACTCCAGCAGCGTAAAAAGGGTGTACCAGTCATCGGTGCAGTGGATATTGGCAGCATTGGTTTTGAGCAGCTCGTGCAGGCCATAGGCAATCTCTCGACTAACTCTGGACAAGACATGAGGCTTCATCATCAGGAGCAGCCGCAAGGAAAGCAATACCTGTGCAGAAAAAAATTATTGTTTAATGGCATAGTGAGCAGTTAAATTCACAGCAGGCTGGTTACTGGTAAACACAGGATTAAGCAGTTTTGAGCGTTTGCTCCACTCCAGTCACTTCTAGTTAAATACATGCCCTAACCTTATCTGAATAAGTATTTATTGTGTTCAAAAGTGGCTCCTGACCAACAATGTTTGTAGCCTTATTCAATTCAAAACATTTTATTTTTTACATACTCTGACTGGGAAAAAAAAAAAAAAAAAAAAGGCAGAATTTTTTTATAATGTGTTAGAGACACAGGTATGTATGCGATAGACTTGCAGATAAAAAGTATTTGGAAATACCTGTGAGCTGATATCCTCCCGTCGCAGCAATCGTATAGCAAGTCTCAGCAGCCCCACTACAGCCCTTTCTACCAGGAAGCAGCTCTCGTTGGCATGCACACACAGGTGATACAAACGGGCACGTACAGTCTGCCACACACACGACACCCGGTCCCTGCGGGTACCCGAACAACATTAGACAAAATATATTAATGCTTTGTAATGTTTGAACTGTATCCAGTGACTTCATATGAACTAAGGCATTACTTTATTACACTACTCTATGGAACAAGTCTCTGTAACACTTCTTTGTATATTTCAATAGTCACTGTACCTATTTTCTAGAACTATGCGAAGAAGCATCTCTAGACAGAAAGCAGCATCTTCTTCATCATACGTCTCTTCATCAGGAGTCACCGAGATAAGAGCCTGGAACGTATCGATATAACTATTACATATGTACAGCTTACTCTATTATATATAAATATATGAACAATCTCTGAGAAACTGTTCAGTATAATGGATTACAGCTTTCAAATCTACAGTCTGATTGAGCTATTTAATGTCAGCAGACTGTAAAACCACTGAAGCCAGAGGTAGGAACAAGCCTCACCTTCATTAGCTCTTGCAGAGATTCTAGCTGCAGGAACTTGCTTTCTGTGATCAGTTTCTCAGGATCACAATGCTGTCAGGGAAAAAAACAAACAAAAAACCCAATAATAATAGAAACAAATGAGTCCCTCAGCAAAAAAGGTTTAATAAAAAATTGAATTAAACGAGGATATTGTGAGCATGCACATACCTTTATACAGAGCAGGGCAGCCTGCTTGGCCTCCTGATTCTCGGCAGAGGGGCCTCGTTGTCCTGACTGCTCCGCTCCACCACTCAGTGTCAACCAATTAACAAAGCTCAACACAGCGGACTCTCCCCTGAGAAGGGTACAACCTTCAGTTTTAAACTGCTCTTATTACCAGCAATATCAAGACACCATGTTGTAATTTTATATTCATTATTTATCAGTTTTATTTAGATTTTCTGAAGTATAAATCTTCTATGAAGAGTTCATATTCCAAAATGTCTCTCTAGCTTTTTGTAACTTAAAAGTACCTGTTTGATGGCGTCTCCTCACGCTGTAGAGAAATCTTTCCGTTCGGGTCTACAAAATCCTCAACCTTTAAAGAAAACAAAAAAGTAGGAGATTTTCACTCCCAAATCGATCGAAACCTTTCTGTTTCTTTCAAATCTGCCAATTGACACATGTTGCATTTACACAATTCATAGTTCCCCATGAGAATCCCTCTCTCACCTCTACCATGGACTTGGGTAAGAGCTCAGCCCTAAAGAGCTGTAGCATAGCATCCATGATGTTCTTCCAACCCTCTCGCAAGATATCACCGTGCCGATGAGCAAGGTTAAACGCGGTCTTCGCTGCTATCTGAGCCTTGGCATTGCTACCAAAAACTGTGGGCAGGTTTTCTACAGACTGGACACACCAAACATGGCTTTACAAATCGGGCTGGTATGATCTCGAATGAAGTGTGTGGAAGACCGGTGTTGATTTTACCTCACTGTTGAGCGTAGTAAACTTGCAAAGAGAGATGATTAAATTATCAAAAACGTCGCTGAAGCCATAGTGTGCTGAGATCATTGCGCATTTCCTGGAGACGGTATAAAAATGAATTAGGACAATATTACTAATAGTCATGCATAATTGTTTAGATACAGAGTTTTTTTTCCGCATTTTACACACCTGAAGCCCGCAATGGCTTTTTGGATAATAGCGTCCTCTAAGCTCTTGTCGAACACATAGGACAGGGCAGCAATTGTAGGGCCCCAGGTCATCGTGAATAGGTCGTGATCGTAGCTGCCGGGAGGCACGTGGAGGAAAATCCCCTCAGATGTGGCTCCTCTGTGTAGCAACACACTCCACACATAGTTCTCCTTTACCAGGCCTTTCTGTTCATCAGGCATAACAATTTCTTCATTCCTGCAGGACAAATCACACACAAACCACTTGATTTGAAAACACTACCTTATCCAATGTTAAACTTCAGGACAAGGAAGCAAAAAGTAAAAAAATAATTTTATAACAATAAAAATAATAATATTCTTTTGCTTTCTTACTTGATGGCATTGTAGATATCCTCCAGCATGTCCTGATCAAAATCTGTACCCCCATTCACATTTTTCAAATTCTTCTTGAATTGCTATTACATTACAGATAAAGAGAAGATTAAAATTCGTTAATGTCTGCAAACTGCAATACCATCTCTTTCTTATCACCTTTCAGATCTAATAATGGACCTTAGGGTTACTACTTTTGCTGTCCCTTAAGTGTTAAGAGCTGGGCAGACTGGCCTAAAGCCAAACTCAGCCCCAATATAAACACACACATCCGTCGCTGAGTGATGGCGTTAGGCCACTGTTTTACTGCATGCCTTCTTAATGGCAGGTAAAAACAAGGGAAAGCTAATCTCCCTGGAGAGAGGGATGAACAGAAAGAGAAATAAACAGTGGAGTAAACAGGGAGAATGGGGGGGAAGTGCCAGCTGGGCCCGTGTTGTTCCATACTGGAGCTTTGGTCCAGACATTTACTATAGCTGCCTCAGAGATGAGACAGCTGCACTCACACACGTCAGCCAAACAGCACTGCGACCTCTCAGCTTCAAGAGCTCCACTTTCGCTTAGAACCCTGCTCGGATACTTATCCTTGAAGTATGCGCTGTGGGCATATCCCAGCACTAGCTTCCAGGAGACTGTGACGCATTTTAGAGCCTTTGTTAATGGATTTTTAGAATTATTACGGTACTAAAATACTATTGACACGCCTGGCGAGAGTATAAAACCTCTAACTGCGGCAAACATTGTGTAAGCGTGTGTATGTGCATGCGTATATACGTTCAAGCCTGGTCAATAACGCTATTGATTGTAATAAGTTTAGTTTTTCAAAACAGGTTTTAAGTTGTGAACAAAAATCATCCAACAAAACACATTGGACAGGGTAGTAAAATATGAAGCAGCCATAATTAGTAGCGCACGTTTTTCGCCATTGATGGGAACCGAATTACAGCGAATGATATAAAGATGCTGGTAAATCATCTGAGAACGTTTGCACGGAAACGCAGCAGTAATGGTGGGTGAGGAACGGTTAGCAAAACTGCAGGTTTCTGTTTTGAAAAAAGCTTTAAACGTAAAGCCCATCAACAGGTGTAGGAAAGCAGAATGACCTCTTGCAAATAACATTGACACTGTCTAGTAGCTCCACAGACACATAAAACCTATTTACATTCATCGTTAAAACTTATATGGAAAGCTAGGAATGGGCACAGGCAAAAAAAAAAGCTATGCTAGTGGTTTACTGACAGAGGACATTCATCAAGGCTTTTCGGAGAAACGTGAACTTCTGCACTGGTAACACGGTGTTCCGCAAATGCCGCTCACCTCTACGGTCATGGGGATGTTCTGCTTGCGGACGTTGTGGTTGTGTTGATCCGTGTTCAACATAATGACCGCGTAGGCCAATGCAAAACCAGCATCGTTCGTCAAGAAGGGATTCCCGTTTACTTTCTGCACGTGGGAAACAGAGCAAAACAAAAAAATTCAACATCCAATCCGGTACGAGCAGAAATATCTTTATAAATCACTTTGAATATGCAAAATTAATTCAACGATCTGCTTCCTCTCAAAAGGTCAAAGAGTCAACCTTTTCCTGTTACAATATCCAGTGTAAACGGGAAGGGCACAAACCTGTTGTATCTATTTTGTGTGAAATGAGCTCATCCGATCTTTTCCGACTGCGACTAAAAAAAGACATTACTACGAATACTTTCCAGGTCACACAGAGAGAGCGACCAAACTTATTTAAGGAGTGTGTTCTAGGTGTTCTCTTTCTTTGGTTCAGCCTTGTCTCTTGCTGCAGGGCAGATCGATTATGTCACATGCCCTCCTGCAACTTTTTCCTTGTCCCTGATTACCTGCATGACTAATAACCCTGTCCTTCATCCCTGTTCCACAGTCACTAATTACCTGATGATAGGGCCAGTTGGTGGTAAGGATTGACTTAGCATGTGGTAATGGAAGAAGTGGTGTATATGTCCTAGTAATTGTGTGCAAGTGAGACAGCAGTCTACACTCTATTTACAGTACGTGTGTGTGTGTGTGTGTGTGTGTGTGTGTTGCTGTGTCCCTGCCAAGGTGAATGTGTGTATGGCAGCTGACTCACATGCCAGTTGTCAGTGAAGGTCTCCAAGAGCCGATGAATGACCGGCGCTTCGCCAGGAAGTCGGAAAGCCTCCAGATACAAACGCAGAGCCTCGTCTATACGCAGCCCTTGAAAAGCGAATGTGCTGGAAAGAAAAGAACGATTACATTAAGTATCATATACACAAGTACTTTTTCAACACTTCGAAGGACAGATTACTCTCCGCTTTGCATTCGCCCACTTCTTTTGCAAATCGATGCAACACAAATGCAATCCTGAGGAAATGCATCTTAAGACGCAGCTTTGAAAGTATAAAGTCACAACAGCAGATGGCAGCACACTCTGCCATCAGCAATATTTCTTCATACTGAAGATGTTGAAGGCATCATCCATCTTAACATCCCTGCTGAGCTTTAATATTAATTACCCTGAAATATATTGCAAAGAGCTAAATCCATGGATCCATGAGAACCTGAGGTCAAAGGAAATCTTACTTGACAAAACTGTCGAGCAACTCCGTGTTGTTCCTGTCACTTATGAATTCTCCAATCATCTTCTTGTCCAGTCGAGGGTTTTCTCTAAGCCACTGAGCCACTTCACCGGTGTCCATCGGGCTACTCAGGAGACCTTTTTCCTGCAGAAACTGGATCCCCTTCTTAGGCTTTTGATTGAATTGCTCTGTGCCTGTGATGAGAAGCTAGAAATACAGACCAAAAACATAAAACTCTAAACACTCATGTTTGCTCATTAAACAAAGCTAATCCGTCATCAGCACTGCCCTCACCATGCATCGTCTGACAAACCAAAAGTAAAAAAAATAATAATAATTATAATGAAAATCACTCACTCTGCACTTTTTTCTTTTCTTTTTCAAAAGCTACTTTATTGCTATGAATTTCTTCCATGTTAACAGCAAATTATTTGTGCAACCTATTTCTACAATTACAACGTGAATATATTAGCCGTTTATTCAATCTGTGAAATCCCAAAAAATACCTTTTTCTTGTTTTTGATGTTAATCAGTTCCTGGGAGTCCGGGAAACAACTAGTGAAACGGTGAGGCTTTTTAGGGCTTTTCTTTTCAGCTGAAATATTTGGAGGACAGAAATTAAAGAGGGGGAAAAAACATTATTCCACTGTCGAAACAAAAACATATCATTAGTTGTCAGGCTCAGGCTAAATGAAATATTTAGTGACGCAGTATGTTACAGTATAGCACCTGAATCAGTCTCTTCCTGGTCTTGTCTACCCAGCTTCATCTTCTGAGCCATTAGATGTCCACTGGTTGGAGGGCACACTGATGGAGCTCCTGACTCTAATGCAGTCTGTCCATTTGAACCAAACAAAGTCTTGCCAGCCTCTGAAGATTAAAGAGCAAAAGCTAAGCGAAAACCAATACTGTGTGACAACTGAAAATCAGTACAATGATGATGATAAAAACCTGTTGCTGCATCTGTAGTATTGTAGACAGGGGCCTCTGCTTCAGCTGTCAAAGTTTCTGAGTGCTCCTGCTCAGCAGCTCTGGTCACCACTTTGGCCTGACAGTGAGCCTCTGTGCTGTCTATTACAGTTAACAGAGCTTCAAGTGAAAGAAGATGGGTTGTGTAGAGCTGTCCAGAGACTGGAAAAGCATTCTGCAAAAGTAGTAGATCAAATTAGCTGAATGAACTTTTCAGGATCAATGCTGCCTGATGTTAATCAGTCTTCAAGAAAATCGAGGTTGAAATGGATCACCTTGGAGAGCAGTTTGGTGAGGTCCTCAAAAAGGTTGGAACAGTAGAAATCACAGTCATAGTTAATATAAAGCTCAGTCACGAAGCTAGGGATTCTCCACAGCTGCACAACTGCCTCAAGGGCCATTTCCTTCATTTCATAGGGCATCTTTGGGTTCTCTGAGGTAATGATGTCCATTAGCTTCTTCAAATAAATCTAGAAGAGGCAAAGCTAATTAGCTATTTAATACAATACCAAAAATTCAACTCCAAAATTAAAGAGCCATCTCTATAATTCACACAAAATAAATTCAGATCAAGAAATCTGCTTTTGTGCCAATGTTTACATACCTCGAGCTGAAATTTGAGATGTCCACGCATGCTCTCAAACAGGAGGAAGCAGACTCGGATTGAGGCAGCATACAAATTCATTCGCTCTTCGCTTATTAACTACAAAAAAAAGCGACACGTCATTACATTAATTTACCTCAGGATGAAAGAAATACACACTGAAGTACAAAAAAACCTCAGAGAAAAGATCAACCTGTATGAGATGTCTGCAGAGTTCATCTTTGACTAGGACCAGAAGTGACTGGTATGGAGCGATGTGTGTGGCCTCCAGAGCCACGTTGAGCAGCTGCAAACCCATGTGCTTCATCACATCCGAGTTGTGGCGGTCGTGAGGGTTGGTGAGAGAAATAAGAAAACGGAAGAGCTCTCTCAGACATGGAAGTCCATATGGGATTAAAGCTACACCTGAGGATAATAGAAAGTAGAGTGTGTTAAGGAACACTGGGCTAAATATATGAATTTTTATCAAACTGCATAGAACATAAACGAAGCTGTACCCTCTTTCTGGGAAGACTGAGTGAAGCGCACTCCTCTGGGATTTACATAGTCCATGTCATGCACTGATGCAGAGTCAGACTGATCCATTAATGAATCTCGGTCCTCAAGCACCTCAGGAATGGACTCTACTGAGGCAGACTGAGTACGTTCTACCGGTCTACCCTCACTCTGTCACCAAAACACAGCAAGAACATTTCTTGGTAAAGAGTAAAACATACATATATAACAACACATTTTAAAAAATACACACACACACACACACACACACACACACAATTTATCAAGAATGATAGTAAAACATAAGAACTACTGAAAAGCATATTTCCATTTCCCACTGCTGCTGAAAATGATTCACTACATAATTAACTAGTTAATTAACTACCTGAGTGTCGAGCATACAAGCGTCAGTAGAAGCTGCTGTGCTTGGAGTAGTGGCTGTGGAGCAGCTCTCCAGGTCTGTGAGGTCTTCTTTAGATGTGGCTTTAGACCAGTTGGAAAGTCCACTGTCTGCAGTAGGGCTAGAGAGGGAGGAAGCTACACTGTCTGAAACAGGCAGTATGGTAGATCCATCATCTTGTGGCTCAATAAACGGCACTCCACCTGAAACACAAAGAGATGCTGAAATATCACTTCATGCTTATCTGTATTTGTGAAGTTGAAGTTCCTTAGTGTTTACTATAGGGCTGCTCTTAGACATGAGATTCTATGATATTTATGATTTATTGATTCACAAGGTCTGAGGATGTGAGATCAAGAGGCTGCATTAGCCAGACAATCACATTTGGGGGGGTTGTATATTTTCTAATGAGGGCTGTTAAATAGTCTATTATATTAGTCTATATAACAGCCAGTGCTTTTGTCCTCTGATTTGTAAGCAGTTTTTGAAATCACTGCAAGCCATAATTAGCGATCTGTGAAGTTCTATTTTTAACAGAAATAATGGTTTTCTAGTCTGCCCTCAAAGATCAAGACACTTGACATGAAATATATGATGTTTTAACCCATAAGACAAATATAATTAATTTGTATTGCGGTGCATTATAGCTACATGTCTAATCTAAGTGTTTACCTGAGAGGTTGTTGCTGAGAGCGCTGAGCTGGGCCTGGTCCATCTGTCCTGAGGGGCTGCGCACCATGTGATGCGAGGGACGAGGAGAACGCTTTTGTTTCTTCCACTTGGACGATTCGGACATTCCACCAGCGCGCATCTTCAGCTTTAAAAAAAAATTAAAAATTCAATTCAATTCAATTGCAGGACCTAAGAAGCAAAAATTTTATCTAGAACATTCCACATGCACTTGCTAAAATGCAGATAATTTCAAACACTCCTTGTGTAAACAATGCCACAATTTGTATATGTAAGATTGGAGTTGACAAGGTAGGAGCAGATGAACATGCAATGACAAACCCCTGATATGTAAAACCCTACCAAGCACTTATCTACAGTATATCTGGTCACAATTTATAAAGCCAAATAAATTCAAATAGTGCCAAGCTACAGTGACCCACCAACTTTCAAGAGCTACGTCATGAAACCACCTGCTATTCAAAGTCTGTCTCTCTTTTTTAAACTGAACAGATGATACCATACACACACCACACTAGAAAAACTGAAACATCATGGGCCAAGGAGGAAATGGGATGGAAGAAGGAACACTGATTATGGACTGCAATCTCATCTCCTTACCTGCACTCGTTTGTTTTTCCATAAGATATTGTAAGCCTCGGGAGAGAAGGGGCATGCCCCAGGATTAGTGATGAACACAATATACATGCAGAGAGTACAGAAGAATGACAGAGGAGTGCAAAACACCATGCACAGGGCTGACACGCGCCACACACCCACCCACACAACCATATCAGATATAGACACTCGGTGGATAGACAATCCATTTACTAAATACCGAAACATTCATCCAAGGAAAATATATATTCATAATATTAAATAGATATTTTGAAATGTTTACCGCGCATTAAACTTTTAGATTTTTGTTATATTTTGTTATTTATGCCCATAATTTTTTACCGTAAAATTACTTACTGTTACAATGGTCTTGTGTCTTAATGACAGCTACATGCAAGAAATCCTTTTAACCTGTTAAACCTCGTTCAATGGTTACTATAAATATATATATATATATATATATATATATGGGTGTGTGACACAGTTAAAAGTGGAACAGATGGTCTTGTTCTCTTGTGCGCGCGCACACACACACACACACACACACACACACACACACACACACACACACACACACACACAGCTTTAAGCCATGCCTCCCAGGGTATTATTTAAATGCACTAGCTTTGCCCCAGTAGTTACTCCAATTTTATGCAAACAAAAAGTACCCTGTCTAAACCACTCTGATTGGTGTTTCTAGGGTGATCAGCTTTAATAAGATCGTGTGTGTCCAGGATACAGCCTGGGATCTGCAGAAAAGAACCAGCACAGAAAGGTACTATGGAAAAAGCAAAGGACACACACACCTCATGATAGCAATATGAGGGTAATGTCGATATCTCACGAAACAAAACAAATACTAAAATAAATAAAATGACATAAATAAAATTCCACAAAAGCAGCAGTGCCAATCCTATTAATATAGCTAAATATATATATGATATTTATTAGTGTGAAAACTTAAGATTAATGAAAAAAACTGAAAGATGGGACATGAGGATAAATGAGCTGTATCTTTGTACAAAGCTGAATAGGGATAACAGATGTAAGGGAAGCCGTTGCAAGATTAAGGCACCAGGGAAGAAGCAGACAGATGAGACAAAGTCAACTGAGACACTCAATTCAATCACTCAACACATCTTTGATATTTACCTTCTTCATGTTTGTGCCCACAAAACTTTTCGCCTCCTCTTTAAACTGTGGTAATCTACAATGAGAACAGAATGCGAGCAAATGAATTAGAAATGACTTTTATTTCAACAATTTTTTTATTTAAACTGAAATGGTTCGCAATATCGGTTTTACACGGACACACGCGATTCTCTGACACTTTCATACCACTAAGAAATGTCCCCACTGTGGGACAAACACAGGTTCATCTTATCTTAGGTATATCTTATCTTAACTTTATTAACTTTAAGGAAATTAAGAATTGAAGGAATGTGGTTCTTGTCCAGCTGGACCAAATTAAAAGCCTTGCTCGCTGAAAGAGGCCCTTCGAGGTGTAACTGGAAGACAATATGTCAGCTGAGCTGCCATCTTTGTTCGAGTGTCATGACTTTTTGACCTGTGCTGCCTGTTCATTAGCCGAATTAGATGAGATGATGTTCTCATGGTGCGTTGTGTGGACTCTGCAGCTTTGCCTTAAATAAGCCATCACCTCTCACACAGTGGGAGAGACAAGACCTGATGTTAACTCTGCTCTGCGTTAATAGAGTGTTGTCTTCCTGGCTCAATTATTGGATGATCTGTGAGTCCAACAGATTAACATCCCTAATGCTTTCAGCAGGCTGCCTAAGCCTCCTCCTGAGCACTCAATAAGTCTGCTGTTCATTACTTCATTTCTCACTCTCCCACACATGCGCATGCGTATAGACACTTTATCCACTGCTTATTACTGCTTCTTCTTCCTCACATGCCTGCATAGACTGATACACCTGTACACACATAAATGCATACTCAATGTTAGGGCCTTTCACCCTTATTATAAAGATATCATGGACAAGTGGGTCTATAAAAAAATTAAATAATAATAATAATAATAATAATAATAAAAATACGAGCACAGCAGGAGCAAAGATGAGAGTGTCCACACATACTGAAGAGAGAAAAAAGGTGCTTAATTACAAAGCCCCATATAAACAGGTTACTGATAGTAGATCTCAAGGACACTGGACTAAATCAAATATACATTCAAGTACTTATAAACCAGAGAAAGTAAAAAAAAAATCATCTTTTACAGATTTCTTTTACATTGATTTTTTTAATGACATTTTTATGTGTATAACTTTGTGTGTGTGTGTGTGCGTGTGTGTGTGTGCGTGCGTGTGTATACAGTTCTCATCTATATGCAGATAGTAGACCAGGTTGCTCTGAAGCTCATTCTCTTGTCTGTGTGGGATGTGACTAGAAGCCTAATACAAGTGCTGTCTCCAAGGATACGCACCTCTGATAAATGCCATCCCATAATCATGTTTTTACATTAGAGAAGCAGCGCACTATGACCTAAATGGCAGGACAAAGTGGTGGCGCACACAATTTGATGGCATTCATAGCAGCGCAATAGTGTACTAAATAAAGACATCGAATCTAAAATCAAAGCCGTTTTTTTTTTTCCCCTTAAACGCCACTTGGCTTTGTCCGCGTATTAAAGAAAGAAAAAAAATTGTGCGGTCTGAATCCTGCAAAGCTTCGCAGTGTCGCAATCTCATTAGCGTTCGGCTGGCGAAGAACCTTTTGTATGTCGGAAGTGGAAAATCTAGAGAATCGTCCGAGAGTGAAATTGGAAACCGTTAAGGACACAAAACAAGTTCCTGCTGTGTTTGGTCTCAGGTTCAGTTTGATTATGTTTACACCCAGCAGACAACTGGGTCCTTAATCCCCTCCAACCCCCTCACTCGCTGTCTTTGTCTTCCCCTCTCATCCATTCCCCTCTCTCTGGTTACCTGGAGAAGAGCAGCTGCACCATGTCCACCAGCGTGTGTTCGGCTGATTTCCTCAGCAGCTCTGTGGAGGGCAGACAGAGCACAGATCGAGTGAGCAGGAGGTTAGCTTAGAAAAGTGGGAGCAGCAGTAGCTCAGGACCCGAGAGTCCCGCTCTGTTTGGCCAGGATTAGTGCTAGGCTTTATTAGCACCCTGCGCAGGGACTGGGGGGCAGGGAGCTGTGAACTGCAGTCTAACATACACTGGGTCAGTATTGAAGATTTAACTGTGCCAACAGAACAGCTGAAAATGTCAATATAATAACCAAGATTGCATCTGTTGTCTTATTCACTTAGAGATATATAGCTGCTAATAATGTTTCAATGGGGACTGTAGCAAATTCAGTTGCTTGGCTTACCACTTAGTCTCATCTCAAAGCAAATGCGGAAGCAGGACTGCATGATCTCACACACAGACTCGTTTGTCAGATGAGCTCCCACTGGAGTCAGCAGCAAAGTCCTCAAAACCTGAAACAACCCAACCAAAGTCAGCACTAAGAGAGAGAATAGAGAGTTTGTAGCAGCAAATATTTGCAGTGTCATTTTAGTGTATGGGGAAATAATACGTCAAAAATATAATAATATGTTTACAGTACTATAAAAGAAACATTTTAATGTTTAAACGTCCAAGACGTGACACAATACTGTAAAAACAGTGGACTGAGTCAGTATTCTAAACCCTGCATTTTGTGCACAACATATCATGCTACTGATTTCATACACTGTCACATCACCCAGCCCTGTTTTCACGTACGTCTGGGGTGAGATTTTAAGATTTGTCAGCCCATTACCTGGAGGATTTTCATGAGCACCACTTCATCACTAGCAGGGTCTGTCCCCACGAATCTTGCATGAGTGACCGCATCAGCCATGTTCTCAATCCCCTCTGCTGCTCCTTCATGATTGGCATCTGGAACAGACAGAAGTTTAAACAGTATGCCAGGCATTTCTTAAAGCTTCAAATGCATGAAGTAGTTTCATCTGGAATAACGATATACTGTATATCCTATGGTGAAGTGTCAAAACTGCATGGACATCGAATAATCGGTCTTGTACATTTCGCTTGGTTCATCCCATCGCACCCCTTCCGTTCATGGTACTCCGCGAGAAGGGTCTATCGCAGCCATCTGACATCTAATCACCAGATGTGTCCTTTGTGGGCAGGTGGGTAAATTGGCTGTCTAGGCAACGGGAACCAGTGTTTTGAAACCTAAGCTGGGCCAGAAAGCAAGCTGGGGCCAGGCTGCTTTTCTTTCCCAACGCCTTTAAAGACTATTTCATTAACTAATAAGCACAGGCTGTCTGGAATGGAAACCCGGGGCTCTTGCTGCAGGTAGAGTTCAGAGACGAGAAAACTATTCACTTTATTAGAAGCTTTACAAAAGAGGACGGGGCAGAGAAAAGGTAGCCTTCATTCTACTGCTCCACAAGTCATGCTTCAAATGGCAGACAATTTCCGGAGTTTTATTTCATTAACCTGGTGCATAAACTCTTGCGTCCCAATGTTTCTAGAATACTAGAATGGCTATACAGAAAGTTAAGACACAACGCAAGGCGTTTATTTTACAGTCTGAAACGTGCAACAAGGTTAATGAGGAACTTTATATTTATGAAGAAAACGTAACTTAACCCAGTATTAAAATCACGATACTTAAGACCGCTAATAGAGATCGCATGGCAAAAAAAAAACGAGGTTATGAGCACTTGTGAATTTAGTGCTTTTATAGAAACAAAGGCCCAAATAAACATGAGACGTTCTTGTGCCCAATCTCCACGGAAACCAGAGCTATGGGCTATTCAGCACGACATTAAAAGTCATCTAAAAAACTAATCCTCACTTGGCACCAGCTACACAGACAGGCGGCAGGGTCCTTGTTGAAATAACAGCAGTGCGGGTGGGGCTGAGGGACTGTGTGCATGTGTGTGAGAGAACGTGTGTGAGAGCCGGGCTCAAACAGCTGTCGTGTAGTAAGAGGGTAAAGTCAAAGTACATTCAGACAATATCATCAGGATAAAAACAACACGGCACGGAACGGCATGTATGATGCACGTCCTGAGCGTTAAGCCACAACTCCACGCGTGCTAATCACTTAGCATCAAGATCAAGGAAATATACTCTTTATTTTAATCTCAAGTCACCCACTGATAGAAGCCGTTCGACTTACACACGTCTCACATGCACCATTGTGCATGTAAATGTTCTACTAGTGCAGAAAATGTTTTATTTGTTGAATAAACCTCCCCAGAAGAAAACCTAAACGCGAGGGGAAATCAGAAAAAGACATGCAGGATTGGGAGAGTGGGAATAGTAGGATCTGGAAATCTGTCAGTGCGGCCATCCCCCAGAGTCAGCCAACCTCAGGCCTGAGATTTGAGGGGAATTAAACCCTCGGCAAACGGACTCGCTCATACAAACACAGACCCCCCAGTGTGTTAGAACGGCTCAGGTCTCACTGTACACTCGGAGTGAGAGACAACGAGACGTGTCATCGGGGACTGGTTGATAAAAAGCACATGCTGTAAATCTCAGGGGACGGGCGTTAGCTAGAATGCGCTTTAAACCGCGTGGGCTCCCTTTCGCAATTAGGAAGAGCGAGAATACATGAATGTGCGACTGTATAACATATGACTACGGAGTAAATGCTGGTGTGTGTCATGCAGACGAGCGTGTCTGGTTATCCGTTTGACCAATAGATGGCAGTGTTCTTTATGCAGTGCTTACTGGACATAAGAAGTGTCATTATTTACCTCATCGTTTCAGATTAACTGTATTGCAGCAAAGCTTCTTCGGAGGCTGAAAATTTAGTGAGAGAGCGAAATCGAGAAAATCTGCCTGTTAGTGATGCAGTGTGCTAAAGCGGCCAAATCATTCGAAGAGTCTGCTGGAACTATAAAACGGTAAACTGTAGGGAATGGTGTGCGTTTCGTCTGTGGAATGCTAATTCGGCCTAATGATAATATCACTCCTCAAAGCAGATTAGGAGAGAGTGAATGAGCACAAGGCGTCAGTCAGTGTAAAATCACTTGCATGCCAAAAGGTCATTTAATCACAATCTCATACAACTGCATTAAGATATCGAGCTCCTCAAGTGTTCACATGGGATTACAGCAACTATCACTCTCGCTGTGTGTGCGTATGCGTGCGTGCGACAAAAAATAAATAAAAGGTTTGAAATAAATACATGGCTTACATGATTTCAGTACCCACACAAAATACAAACAAGACGCACGCCAAATCAGAACAGCCGCCTCACTCAAATGATCTGCGGACGTGTTAAAAGCTTGCCGGATAGGCAGAGAAAACTTTAGCTTATGACAGGAACCGTGTGATCCCTTCTATGGCAAGGCGGCCTATCTTCCTGATCGCCCCAGGCTGGTTGCCATAGAAACCATTACACGTGAAACCCCCCCCTTGATTAGATGCTGGATAAGAGATCAGTGCTGGATCGTGAGTGACAGCAGGCCTCTGGGAGCCCATGACTTATTTGTTAGGCATGTGCACGTGTGAATATTTCCTCTCCTGTGCCTATTGTTCGCTTGATGCAATTCAGTTGTCATTTGGGTAAAACTAATCCACGTAACATGTCTGTGAATTCCAATGAACTACATTCATTTTTCGCAATTTAAACATCACGTCACGCTCAACTGTGACGTGTTTATGTCACGGCCAGTACATTTCCTCCGTTATTACTTTTGGAGGGGGCGGGTGGGGGGGATAAAAAAATCTGACTAAATGATGGGTCAAGTAACTCCTTGTTGCAATTGTAGCATTTCAGGTCATAGCGGGTCTCTCCAACTCTATTTTGTTGTGCAAACTGTACAGTTGCTTGACAAGTGCTGTCATATTATTTATTCAACACCCCCCACTATTTATGAGAGATTAGAGAAAAATGACGGATGGCTAACATCTGGAGCTGTGTGTTGGTTTTAGACATTCGCTGGTGAAATCGCACCATAGTTCTCTGCTAAGGCTTTGGATTGGCTGTGCTAGTCACGTTTTTAGCAATACTAGTTCTCCCTACAACAAGCCACAAAAAAAGGTTCTATAAATTTTTATTCATATATATATATATTATACATATACACACACACACACACACACACACACACACACACACACACACACACACACACACACTCATCTTCTGGTAAATATCTGTTACTTCACAGAAATCACGCTGCTTCTTATGATGAAATAAAATCACATTAGAAAACTAAAAACTATATATGTAATCTATATGTACATGGCAAACTGGATTTTACCTATGAGGCCGTAAGAGAGGAACTTGTTGACGGAAGTGAGAGCCAGGCCTGTGATTGGTCCGGTTGTGTCCTCCGAGCGAACAACTTCCAAAAACGGTCGAAGAAAGACATTGGGCTCCACTTCGGAAAGGTCTGAAAGAGAACAAATGAGATATTTAATGCATGACAAAACACTGGGCTTATTCAGGTCAAATATGTTTTAAAAACCTAGTTGCACTTCCTTGTTAGAACAAACCAATAGATCCTCAACAGTGGAGCAAAACGTCTAGATCGAAAATAGTGTTAAGTAATAAACAGGCCAACTACAAAAAATAAAAAATAAAAATACAATTTTGGCAAAAATGAGAGTTCAATACGGCAAACAAGATTTCCTGGGGCAGGTTTAATTCACCAGCAGCGTAGGATATCTTACTCCAACTCAATTTCTACAAGCTTTGCTAAAGCAGTGGTATAGAATGTAGGATTTAGCATTAATGAAATGTCTCATCTGAGTAACAACTAAAAAAATAAATAAAAATAAAAAAAAAGCACACAAACCTTTTCTCATAATACATGGGGATTTGTGTCTAATAAAAAGCATGAAAACAGCACTGAGGGCAGTGTAGGATTATTTAAGATTCAAATCAAATATATTAAAAGCTTCGAGGCTGTAAAATGGCCCGAACATCGGATGTGTCTGTGGTCCATCGTGTACAATTGTACTATTTGAAAAGGTAAAAACGTACACCTACAACCACAGCATTTGTTACTGATGAACTCTCGTGAAAAACATCAGAGCCTAGCGCACATAAATCCCTAATCTCACAGAGCCAGTAAATCACAGCAGCAGCGCAGGGCACTACACACTGCACAGCCAGAATGCGGCTCTGAGCTGCATGTGTGGATGGGAAAGCACCTCGGGCCAATCCACTCAGGAATGGGAAGCAGCCCTTCTGAAAGCAACGGCGAGATGAGGGTGAGAGGTTACAAAACACAAACCAGGTAAAACAACAAGGGAAAAATTAGCCGAGTCACGAAAGGTGACGAAGACGATACGCTGGCGCTCTGCTTGCCGTTTTAATACGGTTTACTTTATATAAAAAAAATAATAATTTTAAAAGCAACTTGTGACTTCAAAGCCCAAGATGAGCACATGTGACCACTGAGTATTAGCTGTGATATCTAATATCCCCGAGGCTTGTTTGGAAATCAAATATGAAACAATTTAGAAATCTCCACAGTTCGTTTTATCTGCGGCCAGGTCGCTCTCTGACGAGCCTCCAAAAGCAAATCTTCAGCATCTCTGGGACCAGGGATTGCTTTGCACTCTCTAGAGAAAAGCCTTGATGCTGCATTGTAGAGCAATTAATGCACTGGAGGTTCTTTGAAAACGTTGCCGTGTTTAGGAATAGACAGCGTAAGTGCTTTCGAGTTAAGTCCGTGAGAAAAGCGAACTCGCACGGCAACAACTAAAGTAACTTTGAAAAACTGCTCGAAGAAATATTCGCTAAGCTTTCAAAACACTGGGTGTAATAACTATTGTGCTAAATCATATCACAAGAGCTGGGAACTTTTAAGGGTGGGCTTAGTGTCTATTACTTTACAGTGGGAGAGGGGGTCTGAAGAGAAGCGCACAGACGTGGGAGAGAGCGCTAAAATGAATCTGTCAATAGAGTCTAATAAAGACTTCATCAGAGGCGATCACCCCGTAAGTGCCACCATGGCGCTCCAAGGCTCTCAGGCTGGAGAACACAATTGTGTTGTATTGATCTGGAAGGCCATCAGCAAGCAGAGACATTCCATCAGCTGCCCCCTCCTCTCCTCACTCTCCCCCGCTTACGCTCCTGTATGTGTGGGCCAATCTCCTTAAATAAAGGATAAATATGACTCTGTACTTCGGAGAACTCTCCAGGGCCACGCAGGTAAATAAATAAAGAATAAAGGTTGGAGCATCACGGTGAGACAATCCCGCAGTAATCCCACCGCGTGACCTCCAGGTGACACGGCCTAAAATAAAACGGGGATTAAAGGTGTTCTGCCCTCCGTGTATATTTCATCTAAAGGCAACGTGAACGAGTGCAAGTGGGTAAACGGGTGCGTGTGTACTTGCCGTTCTCGGTCTGGCAATCTCACAAACGGTATCGTATGACTGTAACCAGTGGAGATACTCGACATCGAAAGACGAAAATGCAAAACAAATCATCTGCTAGCGTTAAACTCGAAATGTGCGTCTTATTAACATCACTCGGGCCATAATTTTAAACCGGTGCAGAGGGGCTGCTAGTTTCCAACAACAGAAAGAGAGCGGAATCCTTTTTGAAGCACCAGAGCTGTGCATCCATGTGTGTCTTGTATTGTGCTGTAACAAACCCAGCGCTCGGAGGACACGGAGCCTCATTGGAGCACCTGTGGGAAAACATTACAAAATGTACATGCATTGGCACTGAAGCACAAAGAGTTTGATTTACAAACCAAAAAAAAAAAGGTGTTTATAGTGATGGTCAGTTTTACTAGGCAGAAAACAAACAGGCTTTTGTCCAGATATCAAAGTATCAACTCACAACAACCAAAAGAATTAACACCATTTATTTTTTTGCTTACTATACACATTTTATTTGTTCCTGCATGCTTATAATCACCATTTATGATTAAATAAGGGGGGGGAAGAGGGCGTGGGGGCTCCCTAACCTTGCTTGTTTTTAGAATACTGGAACTTGCGATTCATTGTTCTGCAGATTCAGGTGTTAAACCAAAGCCGTGTATACCTGGAATTTAAATATAAATAAATCTACAACATAAAAAAAAAAAAGCCATTTATCAGAAAAGAACTGAAAATATATATTCAGAATTATAAATGTACATATTTTGAATAATTTGACCACTAAAGACCCACAGAATTCCACAAAAGCATCATTTGGCAACCAAAAACTTTAAACACTATTAGTTATCCAGTAGGCAGAGAAAGAATGGAGTTTGCTAGAAATTATAGATATAAAAAAGATTGTGTGGGGAAAAAAAAAAAAAAACGAGAGAGAGAGAGAGAGAGAGAGAGAGAGAGAGAGAGAGAGTGAGAGAGCGAGAGAGAGAATGTGTGTATGTGTGTTGGACACAGCTATTCAGAGCAGCACATGATTAGACTACAGCACCAGAAATACAAACAGTGTCTGATGGAGTACTGGAGCCGACACCGCTTTGTATTTGCTTAATTTAACCACAAAAGAATGAATAACTTAATTTGTCAGACTGCTGTGTCACATATTTTAGTCCGTCATACCCGGGCTGCAGTCACTTGTAGTGTAAACACCAGTTCATTTTCATCCCTTAACAAATCAGACCCCTTTTTCTTTGCTAAATAACTTGTATGGAAACGAATGCTCACAACAGTTTCTCAAAACAATAAAACTGCTACGAAAAAAAAAAAAGAAAGATATTTCTATAATTCGTCCCGATTTAAGTGAATGTCATGAGTGAAGTAATGCAGAAGTTCCGAACTCTTTGATGGCACTGAAAATGTTCTCGCTTTGAAGTTCAATATGTGCATGTTGTAGGAACTGGCTTTGCATAGTCACTAAATGGCCAAAAGTGTCCGGACACCTGATCATCACATCCATATGAGGGTCTTTACTAATCTGTTGTCACAACACGGTCATATAGGACCTCTTTTTATGCTGGTGCATTACAGCTTCCCTGGAACTAAGATGTGGTTCACACTTGGCATTAACAAACAAGATCACAAGTGGACGGCAGAGACACACTGAAAAGACATAAGAAATCAGCAAAATTAATCTATAAAAAGCAACTGCTTTCCTTTATGCTCTTATGAAAAAAATATTTTTTTATTCATTAACCTAGCGGCTAGAGCATTTTTATTCCAACAGTAGGAATTGACGCATGATCTCGATGCCTAAACCTACAAGGACCAAATCCACACAGCCCCGATGCAAAACCTAGCGGATCGCCGTCCCAGAAAATTGGAAGCCTCTGTCTCTTGGATGAATAAAGTGTTCAATCGATCGAACCATCTCCAAAAAGTGGATACGGAATACAATGGACAGGCGTCCACATACTTTTGGCCCCATGCAAGCAACTCATGTCTGTATGATTCAGCACCAATAAAGTCCTAATAAAAGACTTTACAAGAGTGGAGTAAATATTTCCTCCAAAGTTTTGGCCCATGTTTCGGTGGGGTGGTGAGATGGTATGGGGGTTAGTCACCCTGTGAGCAGCCCAGGCCCTCGTGCTTATTGATCGGCTGCTAGAATTAGACACAGCGCCTCTGTTGCACTGTGCTCTGGGGGAGAGGGGACGCTCTAACAAGGCCAGCAAGGCCAAAGCAAATCCAGTGAGACCCCTCATCTATGCCTGCAACCGGTCTAGCAATTCTGTCCTCCTCTTTTGGAGGTGGGGAGGGGAAGGGGATGAGACTGAGGAGTAGATTTGATGCACGTCAGCGCAGGACTCTCCCCCTTTTCCCTCTCCTCTAGCTCTTGAAGGAAATTGGCACTTGTCGAAAAGGGCAATTAGGATGTAACAATGTTATGGAAGTCCATATGGTTGTCCCGTACAGGCCGCAGTGGTATCTTATGAATGCTTTGAACAATGCCCTGCACGATCTAAACAGGCAATTTCCAAAGCCCCAGAGAAATTAAAACTTTTCTTGAAGCTTCCACAGTAACACAATGCAGCTCTGCTTTTAACGTAGCGAGATCACAGCAGGGTTCTTCTATCCAGGGATGAAATTTAGTTTATTTTTTTTTATACAGCATGAGGTTCTCTTGTCATTTCATTTCAGCAAGGACCAAAAAAACCAAACTCTGACTTGCTTCGCCAGCTAAATATGTGTAGTTCAACTAACCGTACGTTTGGCTAATCCTTAATAGTTAAATTGCTCTCTAGGGTTCAAACATGCCATCATTAAATGTAGCAACCAAATAACTTTTCGTTTTAAACTAAAATTTGAACAATGTGGGATCAATGCTGAATGAGGCTCCTATTTGTAGCAGGGTGTTCAATAAACTACTCAGATTGCGCATGTTCTTAAGATAAGAAAGAGAAGATACGCGAGATAAGACCTTTACTGATCTACAGAGGAAGCTTCGCTTGCTCCAAGTTAACTACCAAAGGTTAAGTCGAGAAAAAAAAAAAAAGAAAATATATATATATATATATATATTTATTTTTTTTAATGTAAAAAAGTTACAATTACTTAAAGGAAAGACAAAGTAAACGTGAACAGTAATAGGATTTATACAGATTTATAATATCTGATGTCAAAGTAAAAACATCGGGTGGTAAACAAAGAATGTAGAGATTATAAAAATAAATAATTTATGAAATATTTCACAGAAAAATGAATAAATCCTGCACCTGAACATTAAGACATAACTGAAAATATAATATAAATAAGCCACTTCGTTGTTTAAGCCACGGGGTTCAAAACGTGGGGAAAAAGTAGCGGCTTATAGTCCCAAAAATACGGTAGTCACTAAATAACTGTGGGGGGGGAAAATATGACCCAAAATACCTTCAGTGGTTATTAGAAATAGAATATCTGTCAAAGATTTGACTCTCACAGGTAATGCAAGTATATATGAGCCAGACTGTGAATTAAAGTTTAAATGAAATCCACTCAGGTTTCTATACCACCGTGGTTTTCCTTTAATTTATTTGCTAAATAATCGTAAAGTTTTTTTATTCCCAATTAATATAACCAGTGTTTCAACATAATAACAAAGAAAATATATATAATAGATTATGTAAATATATATATGTACACACACAGACTTACAGTATCTCACAAACATGAATATACCCCTCACATAAAAAGTGGATATATTTTAGAGTAGTCAATATGCAGCTTGTTTAGCAGTACTGATTTACTGTCCTCTAAAAATCACTCAACATACTGCCATTACTGTCAAAATAACTGGCAACAAAAGTGAGTACACCCTAAGTGAACAAGTCAAAACTGAGTCCAACATGTCAATATTTTGTGTGAGCACCACTGTTATGTAGCACTGCCTTAATCCTCATGGGCATGGAATTCACCAGAACTGCACAGGTAGTTGCTGGAATTCTCTTTCACTCCTCCATAATGGCATGATGGAGCTGCTTAATGTTAGACACATGGTGCTTCTCCACCATTCCCTTAAAGATGCCCCACAGGTGCTCAATAGGGTTCAGGTCTAGAGACATACTTGGCCACTCAATCACCTTCACCTTCAGCTAGGCAGTTGTCATCTTGGCGGTGTGTTTGGGGTCGTTTTCACTTTGGAAAATTGGCGATCGGCCCAGTTTCTGTAGCGAGGGCATCATGTTCTGTTTTAGAATGTCACATGTTGGTACAGTCAGTACATGTTTTAATCCATGTTTCCCTCAGTGAACTGCAGCTCTTCAGTACCAGCAGCACTCATGCAGCCCCAGACCATTATACTACCACCACCATACTTGACCACAGAGAAGACACGATTTTCTTGGTACTCTTCACCTGGGCATCGCCACACATGATGGACACTATCTGAGCCAAACAAGTTTATCTTAGTCTCATCAGACCACAGGAAATGGTTCCAATAATTCATGCTCTTGGACAGATCGTCTTCAGCAAACTGCTTGCAGGCCTTTTTTTTTTGTGAGCCAGCTTCAGAAGAGGATTCCTTCTGGGAGAACGACCATGTTGCAGTATGGGGTGTATGGTCTGAGCACTGACAAGCGGACATTCTGCTTCTGCAACCTCTAAAGAAATGCTGGAAGCACTCATATATCTGTTTTCTGGAACCAGCTTCTGCAGCTGATGCACAGCACCCTTGTAAAGGCCTGATCCGAGTGAAACCCGTATTGGAAAACCCTCTGTATGACATTGGCCACAATACTGTTTCATGGTGATTCTGATATTCTTATAGCCTGGGCGTCTTTGCGGAGAGCAACAATCCTTATTCTCAAATCCTCAATGAGTCTTTTTTGTGATAAGGTTCCATTTTATAACATCCAGTGGTCAGTATGAGAGAATTGTACTCAAAGCACAAAATTTTGACTGCTCTATTACAAGATACACAAATGTGTATGATCCCGTCAAGCAGACAAAAACATGAATATGATCAATAGGACATGTGGCTTTGTATGGATACACCATGTACAGCTGTTATCACTTAGGGTGTACTCACTTTTGTTGCCAGTTATTTCGATATAATATACTACTAAATAACTAATCTACTAAAATGTTTGCTGAAATGTGAGATGCATATATAAATATTTACAAAATATATAACAAAACAATAAAGTTCTAGCACCACTAGAGAATAGGGATAAACTGTCCACGTGGAAGAAAAAGAGAGAGAGAGAGAGAGAAAGAGAGAGAGAAAGAAAAAGAGAGAGAGAGTTTGTGTAATAAGAAATTCAGACAGATGAACTGGCATGTTTGGTGAGTCCTTCCCTCTAATCCAAACCCTCTTTTCTTTCTCTCCTGCTCTCGTTGTGCAGCTCTGAGTGGCTGAGGCTTTGTTTGCCACACCTTGAGGCTGATATTAAAAGAGGTGCTGAGCGGCAGTGCAAACAAACAAACAGCAGCCCTGCACCTCACCTCTGACCTGAGGGGGCTTTGTTCAAATTGCCCTCTGGACTCATATTGACCAGCGACTGAAATGCTCCAGGATTTGACAGGGTTCAAAAATGAGCAGTATGTTAAGCCACTGACTTCGGTGATCTCCTGATCACTTAAACTGCAAAAATGATTATTGATTTTGGATGGTGTAGATTTAAGACAACCATTTCACAGCTAATCGAGCTTGTTCAAATGTAACTGCAATTCACAAAAGTATATAAAGATGTTGTATTAGAAAAGGTGATTTCACACACTATGGATTATGTATATTAATAATAATAGGAATAGTACTTTATACAGCCTAATGTAGACTTTAGGCATTATTAAGTTAAAGTACAGTTCGAACTACGCATTGCAAATGAAACTGCTAAATCTTAAGCATTAAAATAAAGCTGCATCATCAAAACTCACTCCACACTTCTGTAACCATTTCAAATTCACTCCTGATCTTCGGACTATAACTAAATAGTGTATCTATTTAAAAACAAATGGCGTCGGCAAAATATTCCAAAACACGATGCATTCACAAACCATGACTTCATTAGGATCCGCGCTTCATGCGACTCACACCTGTTATCCTGCAAATAAAATGTATTTTTTATGCTTCATTTTTTTTTTAAAACACAGAAGCCACATTATTCTGGCAGAGCAGAGCGAGCCGGGGCGTACAGTAATGTGTTTCACAGAGTGCAGGACGGCTCATGATGGATGGACTTCTGCTCCAAAATGCGTTACGCTCAATCAACTCATAAATAACGGATGTTATATCATGCTGAATTAAAACATTTGAGAGAATGGCAGGCATACACAGTTCAGTTCCGCTGTTCATGTATATGTGTGTGTGTGTGTGTGTGTGTGTGTGTGTGTGTGTGTGTGTGTGTACTTCCTCAAGAATGTGTTGCTGAAGGTTGCTTCCTGTATTTATGAGGCCAGTAAGAACTAGCACGGATGTATTATAGCTCTATAACCATGTATTCATTATGGGTTTGTTTTTTTTCAACACACACTTCAAATCAATTCAAAGTCAACTGTCCACTTTGAATAGTTAAAATAACACCATTCGAGCTTCTCGAAATAAATTTGTGATGATACTGTCTGTGTGATTACAGATTCGCTTTCATTCTTTGAAGTATGAAAGAACGTTATGGGGGGGGGGAATTATAAATTCAACCCTGTTTAAACACACAATACATACACCAACACGGTGTGACCTTCATCAGAGATGATTCGGAATTAACACCTTAGATCAGAGGAAAACCAAACGGTGTGTGCAAGACCCTCACTTTCCATCATCTGTTTTGATCCTGCACGACTGGCCAGCCGTGACGCGTCTTGAGTAGGGCATGAAGGATGAGGGTGGAGGGTTTGTTTCAGTGGGATAGCGTAAGGAGTTAAGCCTGGAAAAGAGGGCAGTGGCGCAGGACACACATGCTCTGGCTCGGAGCAGATTTCTCACCCTGCATACTACAATCCACAACTGCACGGAAAGAATGACAGAGAGAAAAAAGAGAGAGGGAAGAAAAAAAAAAAAAGAGACTGACAGAGTGGGGGAAGAAGAAATAAAGCAGGCCGACAAGAGACTGAGCCTGTGCCTTATTTGTTTCACCTGCTGCATTCCTTCAACTCCGCGCTAATGGCATTCCCAGGGGTTATGAGAGAATCCTGCAACCAGGCACTGTAGAGCTCGACTACAGGCCTCAGCTACTGTGTTTGCAAGACACAATACCCACAGACACTGAAGCGCATACTAAAACAAACCCTGCCTACGATTACATGGCCTGGAAAAGCACAAAGAAAGTGTGAGGAGAAAGTGCGCGTGTGTTACGAGTCCTTTTGACAAAAATGCTGCCGAAATTACTATTAAACGTACGACTCATGATACCAGCCAATAAATTAAACATTTTTATATTGCTGGATGATCAATCAATTAATCTATCCGTCTATTTATTAAGCGATAGATCATGGGCAGTTCGAAATCCTCACAATGATTTCAAATTGTCCAAACATTGTTAATGAATAAAAGGTTAAACAGGACGATGATTAGTGCAGTAAGATTTGATAGAATTGTGGTGTTCAACACAATGCCGCTCACCTCTAGGACCACTGTACCATTAAACCAGTACCCTAAACCAATGAAAACATGAAAGCGCGCAGTAACGTATAAGTCTCTCGGCACTGGCAGTAAATCCTGTATGTGTGTTCTATAAAGCGCGGCAGTTAGGTGGGCTGGATTAGGATCGAGTCACCTAATGACTGTGTAATGAGCAGGCGCATTAAAGAGGATTAATCTTAATCTGAGCTGTTTCACTTTGCTAAGAATGTGTGAAAAGGCAGAGGGCTAGAAAGTAGCAAAACAATGGCTGGAAAAGCATACGGTGGTGAGACGTTATCAAAACGGCGTTGTCGGCACTCTCGACCAGTGTTGCCAGTAACGTGAAATTCAGTGCTCTGAGCGCTGTACTGTGTAAAACACCCCAATCAAAATCTCAACCCGGTTTCGCACGGTAATAATATGGCCAGGGACAAAAGGGTTGTGCTCCCAAGTGTCAATCTCACTCTCCATGGCAACAGCTGATGACTTTGGAACAACACACGCTGAGGGACAACATTTCTGGGCGCTGATGCCTTAGGATCACTGCAGCGGGCGAACACAAGAGCGGATCGGGTTTAAACCCAGTGGGGCACTGAAACGTAACTCTGAGAGTGGCAGGCGATGCCCTGTGCAGCTTAGCAGACCAAGGCGACAAATGTCAAAAATGACTCCCCTGAGTGCCGGCATGTCTACGATATAGTAACCGACCCAGCGTGTAGAGGAAAGAAGATCTGAAAGAGCGCAGAGTACCTTCTACACACTGAGGCCTTCTCCAGTCTCCTCTAGATAAATACAGTTCCAGTGGAGGGGTGGGGGGGAGGCAAAATAAATAAATAAACCCACTAATTAAGTTGGACATGCCCGGCCTCAACTGTGCCTAAGAGTTTAAGAATCTGAAGATCTAACACTAAAGTACTTGAGCTGAATTCACATCCCATCCCGGTCCTTTCGAGTGATGTCTAAAGTGCACTTCCCTGGGGCTTGCTGTTTGTCATAAAACATCTCTCAGCACACAATTTACCCAAAACTGGAGAGGCAAAAAAAAAAGAAAAAAAAAAGAATACAAACACAATTTCCAGAAGTGGTGGAGGAGTAAAAGTCTACAGCCGTTTGCCAGCAGTGTGGTAACTTTAAACCGTACAGCGTTAAGTGGCTCCTCCACCATATTGTGTGGTAATGTGGGACAGCTGAGCACATGGGCCCTGTGCCAGGGAGTGCATTATCTTTATGAATTCATGACAAAATTCTTTTTAGGCAGCAAACGCCAGATAGGTGTTTGTAAACATTCGTGCTCCTTTCACATGAGAATGTCTCGTACAGATGGAGCTTCGGCGTAGCGTTACTTATTTTCAAGAAATCTTTCCTGCTTTTCTAGCGTTCTGCCAATACACAACCTTTTACTAAGTGCCAACATTCAATAAAAGTACAGTGTTTGTATAATTCTTTGCTGTCTACAGACCAACACAGACTTGACTGGAGTTTATATGTGCAAATATGAAGAAAGCAATAAGACAAACAAACGGAATATTCTGATCCTTCCAACAACATGGGAAAGCTAAAGAAAAAAAAAAATAGGTTTTACTTCAATATCGGGGGGGATGAAGTTAATATTTTAAGCCCTCAATGTTTCAATGTGTAAAAAAAATTATAATAAATTTATACTGGTGTGTGCTGTAGAAACGCAGGTCACTGAACTAAGTTTCCAGTCTCATCAACTACACGGGTCCAATGCAGCTTCTTACAACGGCTCAAACCCAAGACTCATTGCGATAATGATTATCTAGCTTCAGAAGCAGTCTATGAACTTGTACTAGACTAACTGTTGTAAACGATGAATATGCAGCAGAACCTAAACAAGGCATTGCGATGCCTCTGTGCTCATCTCTATTGTCTATACGGGTGACGGTTGTGACAAAACCTGAAAGTTGACAACAGGTTTATCTATTTAATGCTTAATATGAAAACAAGTTTAAAAAAAAAAAAAAAAAAAAAGACATTTCTGTTTGGAGAAATCAGAACGAAAACCCCGAAAACAGTTCTCTATACATTAAAGCGAATTTGTTTGACATGCTGTTGTTTCCTCTAACAGAACCCTTTCCCATAATTCAGGTTTTTGCCGTCTGTTGCGTCTCCATCGCTCTCTGTCCGTTCAGCGCACGCAAGGCTGCGCCTATCCAATCCGACTGGCATCACAGCCGTGGAATGCTGAAGTCCACATTTTTCCCATTCAGCAAGGAAAAACGCCCTTTCAAAACCAATCAACTAGAAATGTTGCTTTGTTTTTATTTTTTGACTGAACTTCCTGGAACCCATTATGAAGCTGTCAGGGATGTATATTTAGCTATGGCAACAACGCGTCTCCTCGCACACTTGCGCCACTGGTCATGTCACCTCGGATAAACAGAAAACAACGGACTACCCTCTTTGTCACCTTTAAAGAAAATAACTCAATGTGGATGAGTAAGAGGTGAACAAGAAAAAGCCATACATATCTCTGATTTCACCATGAACAGGTTAGCGCAGTGTTACAATCAGTACATTACATATAACTGGAGAAAATGGGCCTAATATAATTACGAGACAGGGGTCGATAACCTAAATAATAATTATTTATTATTATTTATCATTATTATTCGACTAAGGAATCAACTGGCTTTCAACCTATAGTCTTTTTAATAAGACGGTGGTGCACAATAAACCAGGGAATTTGAAATCCCTTCGCATTTTATTTATAATATGATACGGCTGAAGATTCTTAATGAGCACAAAAAGCACTAAAGCACACTAGAGAGGAAAATGCAAAAATAAAAACAGCACCAAAAAAAAGAATGAATTTAATTTAAATAAAAAAAAATGACAAACACCTAGAAATTGGCATCTCAGTGACATGATATTCAGGCAGTAGGGAAAACTCTTGGATTAAACATTTGAAGGCAGTGGGGGGATTTGGGGTGAAACAATGTCAGATGAAATCAGTAGGTAATTGTTTAAATGCTGAACGTTATAAGGAATGTTGACGATCAGCATATGGCAGGTTAGAAGTTCATGAAGCAGGTTAAAAGTTCTGAAGGTAGGCAGTGGTGGTATATTAAATTAAAGTAGGTCTCTGGAGCATTTGTGTGGGGTTAAGAGAGGTTGTGTTAAGGTCAGGGCTGAGCTCTCTCTGGCCTTAAGCGACCTTATGTTTACGTACAAAATGCATTGCTAGATTGACCAAGCGAAATTTCTGAAAACTGAATTCTCTTTAAAAAATTTGCACAAGGATCTAGTCACAACAAACACAAACAAACACATCAACTGTTATTTATGTATTAAAATAAAGTCTTAAAAAAAAAATATATATATATATATATATCCAAAACAGACCTATGCATATCTAATGGTGAATAAATAGACCCCATGTTGTAAAACCCAGCGTGTGCTGGTTCATAGATTCATTATGCTATGACCTTGTGTCCGACTCCGTAAAGAACAAGACCCATGCTGCTACTAGCAAGTGCTCGGGTCATAAATTCTGTGACAGGATTTCATCACTCTCGGCTACTAGCACCGTGTCAGTATAGCAGGAATTTTTACAGTTTAAAACAAACACAGGCTTATGTGCATAACTGAGATGGCTAGAATATGTAGAGTGCATTCGAGAACTGCTTAACAAGAAAGGCAGAATAGTACGGTGCCCAAAAATCCATTAGAAACAAAGATGCTAAAAAATAAAAATAAATGCTCTGAAACAGAGACACACACACAAAAATGTTTTGTAAACAAAACTGAATGCTATTCACATTTATAAGCCAACACGCACCACGTTTTCTAAAAAAAAAAAAAAAAAAAAAAAATATTGATAACAGTCACATAAATAAAGCAAGTATTGTAACTAGATAACTGATGTAGGACACAAACAATCTTTGAATCATCCAATTAGCCAGTATCTCATAAAAGAGTCATCAAAATGACAGCGCATCAACAAAACCCAGCTAAGATCTTAAACAGGAAAGAATCACAACCCACTCGTTTTGACTGGCAGTAAATTACCCAGCGAGCATTGCACCACATGAAGTAAAAAAAAAAAAAAACTGTGAGCAGCCGCTGAGGGAAGGGGAAGGGGGGGCTGCCGTAACTGTATATCGGCAGGTCTATTTTGCTTTCAGAGCAGTCATCACCTCCTTGTTGTCCTAGGTTGTTAGCATGTCCCCTGGTCAGCTGTGGGGGCCTCCTCTCTGCCAGCCTGCCGTCTATGTCAGCATAGTGGCTTTTGTTAAAATATGTAATCGGCTGCGCTGATCCCATTCTATTTAAGAAGAACTCGTCAACAGGTTTAAAAGGCTGGCCACATGTGTCACCCTTCTCGCTTGCGTATTTATATGTGCGCCCCTGAATGGCTGGCAGTTGTTTAATCATCTGAGAGCGCCTGTTCCACTTCCACGCCCCTGACGCCAACAAGAACGTTTTGAACCATGTCACCTTTACAATGGCACTCTGCTTCAAAACCAGCTGCTGCCCAAAAATAGGAGCAACTTTCCTTTTTTTAAGTTTATGCCAGGCCACCACTTGAATGCTGTTGCCTTTGCCAGAGGTCTGTTATTTGCCAACTGTAGGCAGGGAGGACATCAAAGGCTTTCGGCTGTACAGGCTAATTTTGTCATAGGATTCACTGGAGAGTAATTGAAAGTGAGCTGGACATGTTCAATGAAGAAGGTGATGAGCACACAGACAACACCGCCTAAACACCTGAATCACTAGTGAATATTCTCATACACAGGTGGCCGATTACCACTTCACTGGCAGTCAAGAGATAAACTACCTTAATAACGTTACAGGAACATCTAATGTTACACAGGATAGGACTGAGAGTGATGATTTGTCCTGACTAGAAGGACAACCGCTAATGAAAAAGCCGGAGAGATGTTCGGCACCGAGGCACGACCATCCATACTACACACTTCATCATGTACAACTCGTGCTTGCAGGAAAAAAAATCAGATAGAAAACGTACTCAACTATTGATCAACTTGTTACATGACAAAACCATTTGATTATTGTTATAGCACAGGTATTAATGCTTATCTAAAAACCTTTAATGACCATAATTATATAGATATTATTAGTCAGATGCCTCAACCTTCCAAAGACAATCAGTTCTGATCTTAAATTTTCTCCAGGAATTATTCCCTACGGTGAAGAAGAAAATTGTATGTGTTTGTTTTGAAGGGATTTACTTTAAGGGAAATAAATTTGTTGAATTTATTGTTTACTATAATACATTTAAAAACACTATTCTGTGCATCTGCGATACAGTGTCTTGTTTTATCTGCACGGTCTTTTGTCTGCACTGTTTGCACTCCACTTTCTTTAGTCCTCAGCTTTGTGTTCTGTATGCAGCTCTATGTTGTGTGCTGTAGCTCTGTGTTTTTTTTATGCGTATGCAGCTCTATGTTGTGTGCTGTAGCTCTGTGTTTTTTTTATGTGTATGCAGCTCTATGTTGTGTGCTGTAGCTCTGTGTTTTTTTTATGTGTATGCAGCTCTATGTTGTGTGATGTGGCTCTGTGTTGTTTTATGTGTATGCAGCTCTATGTTGTGTGCTGTAGCTCTGTGTTGTTTTATGTATATGCAGCTCTATGTTGTGTGCTGTAGCTCTGTGTTGTTTTATGTGTATGCAGCTCTATGTTGTGTGCTGTAGCTCTGTGTTGTTTTATGTGTATGCAGCTCTATGGTGTGTAAAGTAGCTCTGTGTTGTTTTATGCGTATGCAGCTCTATGTCGTGTAATGTGGCTCTGTGTTGTTTTATGTGTATGCAGCTCTATGTTGTGTGAAGCGGCTCTGTGTTGTTTCATGTGTATGCAGCTCTATGTTGTGTGCTGTAGCTCTGTGTTGTTTTATGTGTATGTAGCTCTATGTCGTGTGCTGTAGCTCTGTGTTGTTTTATGTGTATGCAGCTCTATGTTGTGTGCTGTAGCTCTGTGTTGTTTTATGTGTATGCAGCTCTATGTTGTTTTATGTGGCACCAGGGTTCTGGAGAAACATTTCACAATGTTCGGCATTAAATGGTAGTTTTTACTAGTGATGTTGGCTTATTGATTCTTCTTGGTCAGAAGAGATTAAGCTGATTTGGAGCAAAGTTCTGAAATGAACCCTTTAGTTAACAGTTATGGAAGGAGGCTTTATTTGTATTGAACAGTCAAAAGTAAAGCAAACCCTTTAAGTTCTACTCTAAAGGAAAGTCTTCAGGGATGAGGACTGGGCGCTTTGTCGACATCATTCATTATAGAATAAAATAAAAATGTGTATACATAAACAACGTTGGAAACCTTGTAGCGCACTAACAATTACAGCATTGTTTAAACGGTTTACGCCAATACGACTGCCAGGCTTTTTATGACAATGTTTGTTTGTGTATGCAGAAAAAAAAATGTGAGAGTGGCAAACCAAGACTAGCAATCTAATGCACATTAGATATGTGTATTAGAATGTTCATGGTCACAAGGTCCTTATGGGGCATGAAATAACAAGCAGCTGTGTGCACTGTGTGTGCAGAGTGAGGTTTATTAGCCCTATCTATAAAGGCAGCCTGGGATTCACACTAGGACGCCCTAGGCTTAAGATCTCAACGTCGCACAAGGCACTGCCTCTGCAATACTAATATTAGCCCTTATTTCTGCAAACCCCGACTCCTCTCCATTCCCCATCTGTTCAGGATTAGCCTGCTATTGAGCCCAGATTCACATCACAACCTCTGCACCTCACAGCTTCTAACAGTCAGCACAAAGGCATTGGAAGCTCTAATGCAACAGTGCATTAACGATTCGGGCACAGAGATACACCCTCTGTTTGCAATATCTCTGATCTTTCATTGTGTTTCCCTCCTTAAATGCAGGAATATGTTATAAAACTCTTGAAATGGTTAAGAAAGTCTAGGTGACCCTTAAAGCATGGACATGCAGTATTTGGATGGGGAAAAGCCAGAACTGCCGGGTCAGCACCTTGTGTTACCAACAACGTGGTGTTCAGACAATCCTAGCGAGAACTAAACTTGATTTTAGATTTTTTTTTTGCGTACAATCTTAATAATCCCTCCCACTCCGAAAATGTATTTTTAATAAACTTATTTTGAGTTGCATCTATTTCAGCAAAACATACAGAAAGTCAGGATTTAAAGCACAGCAGCCCCGACCACAACAAAGCAGATACTGAAGTTAAACCACTGGATCTAGTAAACACATTGAGACATGCAGCATACGTCATTAAATGTGACCTTTTCATAAACCTTTATATCTGACCACCCATTCCCACCTGATATCTAAACCTCTGGCTGCTGCAGCTTTTTGTAGGCTCCCACGGGACCCTGGTCCTCATGGCTTAACTAGCAGTAACAAAGATCCAGGCAGGCTTGTTTATCAGTAGGCTTTCAGGATTCCTACTACTTATACTGCTTTGTAAAAAAAGATACTACAGTCCTTCACTCACTGCTGCACCTTTGATTGAACTTCAGGAGCAGATTTGATATTGACATTAGTGTAATATTAATTCAGAAAGCAATTAAGCAGCTCTGTTTGCTCAAAATCATTTGGTGTGTTGATGAGGGATTAGATGCGCCCTCACAACAAAAGCTGAGTGTAACTTGAAGAAATCTGCATACATCTTATATGCTTTCTACATAAGCAGCTCAACTATTTTGAGAGCATGTTAACCCAAGAGATACAAATATATTTTTCCCCCCTCCTCAATGCGACGCGTTCAAATAGCGAGGTGTATATTAATACCGCGAGAATACAGAGTTTCTATCTGTTCATCTGTAAAACAAATAAATAAATAAACCAGCGCTTCAAATCAGAACAGTGAAAATCCAAGTGACGAGCAACACTCTGGAAAGTGTTTCCCATTGTTGTATAGTTCATTCATTTTCAATTCTTGTTTAATTCCACAATAATCTTGAACACATTCATATTTTGTCTCTAACGATTCCCATTGTTCAATAGAGTCTGTAAAGTTTTTCCTGCCCCCTAAAAAACCCCTAAAACAAACAAGGCATTACTGCTGAAATACTGCAGGCTGTAGTGTTTTAATGTAATTTGCCGAGCATGTGTTCCGGGACTTTTTAGGAACTCTAAGAATGAGAAGTGCTTTGGACTTAACCTTGCAGCAGGCACACGTCTCTTTACCTTCTCATCGGCGCATCCGGACCTCCCACTATCCTATAAAACTCCCACCTCTCGCTCACACTCTTTTCGCCTGCTACACTGGCAGACCGAGTACGTGATTAATGGTTGTGCCCGGCCTCTCCATGCACTCAGCACATTGTTGAGAGGCTCTGAAACAGAACAACAGTTGCATCCCATCCTCACACCAAACCTAAGTCCCGCCTGTCAGTCGCCGGTTAGTGGACTGTTAACTGGCCAGATTTACAGCTACTAACTAGCGCTGGGTGGCTGCCTGGCAGACAGGGGGACAAGCATTCATCATTACTGATGGTGTTTCACTGTCGCGGTGGGCTCAAATCAGTGAAAACCATACTCTACAAACTGAGGGGTCAAAATTGTAAATTAACAGCGTA
>MU601092.1:2606629-2631001 GCA_024362625.1 Silurus asotus
TATATATATATATATATATATAATTTTTTTATAGTCCATGATTAAATTACATTAAAGTTTAGGAAATTAAACATTTCAGCTGAGTACATTTTGCTGTCCTGCTCGTTGACATGCAGCGTCTGAGAATAGTATTGTAACAGGACTCGAGTTTTGGCCCGTTGGATAGAAAACCTCCCTCCTCAGGGAAGCGTTGTAAATTCCTTCTAGTTCTAAACTCTCGTGATTGAACAGGTCAAGACCACAATCTGGTCCATCAATGCATTAACAATGTATATATAACAAAAACGTATGCATGCACGTCTAAACACGGAACTACCTTGATTGCGTTGAATCGATTTACAATGTCAGGTTACACAATTTAACGACCTCTTCCAAAGCTACACACAAGAGCGTTATCATACAAGCATATGCCACCATGAGAAAACATATTTGCATATGTGGTTGCCTGATTTGAGTTATGGGTCATCTTCTTACACTGTGCCTGCCAAATTGCATTCTTGCTGTTCATTTGGGAAAGATATATGTGCAGATATCAAATGGCAAATGAACAGCATGAGGCCTCCAGAGTGTAGGATATACCCGCATACTGAGTGAAGGCCACACTGGGACACTGGCACAGCTGTAAGTCTAAGACGGCTCGCACTTGACCTTGGGCTTCATTGCAGAAAGCGAGACATAGGCACTGGCCCAAAAAAATTGAGCGAGAGAGTTAAGATCACTGCCTATACCACTATAAGACAGTGGACAGTCCTGTTTTATGTTTATTTGCCATCATAACAAAATATGGGATTGTAATCGCGTTTAAAACAAATGAACTCCTACGTAAACTTAACTTTCTTGCATGGTAGCGACACACACACACACACTGAGGCTTGTAGTCAGCTGTTCACTTGCGTCAGAGGGCAGGCACAGTGCTCTGAACAGGAAAAGCACAGATAAAGGGTGAGCTGACTAATTTGATCAAGATGAGGTCCTAGCTAAGCGATCTTTGCTCTGTTCTTTGTTCAAAGGACTGGAGTTAATTCGAAATAAAGGTCAGTGATAAAGGAGTCACCACGAGGCACGCCGTACAGTTCAATTACATCCTAATCAGCCATACGGTCCAAGTGTTTCTAGTCAATTGGGGTGGCGTGTACATTTTCCCAATGTTATTAATGAACAAGAGAATAAAGGTGTGGGGGGAGGAAGAGAAGCTGTCAATCAGATGAAACCTGTGTTTGTATGAATAAAAATAAGGGGATTTAGCCCTTCACTTTCCTCAACAGATTTTTGAGTAGAAAAAGAAAAAAGAAAAAAAACTGACGCTCAGTGTATCAGACAGGGAGGAGGAGATGGCAGAAAGATTTAAAAGATTTAGCGGGCTAAGGCTGAGGCTGGCTGCTGCATAAAAAGCAGAGAGAAATCGTGTGAGCAGCAGAAGAAGAGACCTACATTTTTCTGTCAATCAATACACCACTTTCAACCCCCCCCCACCCCCAATCCTCTTCACCGTTATACTGCTCCACTGCAAAAGTGGTTCACGGAAATTATTCAACTTGACACCGAATCCGATTTCACAGTTTATCCATCCCTCAAATCCAGAACGTTTCACAACAAATTCTAGAGATCCACTGAGCAGTCGGACTTTGACCTGAACACTAGACAAGGTGCCAAAGTCTGTGCCTGTGCTTTACAGATTATAAGAACTGCTTCCTGAAAAATAACACCCCATCTTCCAACATCCCATATGTCACCTTAACACACTTGTTTGTGCTTCCAGAGAGGCTCTGGATTAGCAAACGCATGTCTGAGTGGCTAACCCTGTCGACAGTGAAAAATAATATGTGCTACAGAATCTGAATGATGAAAACATATAAGAACTTTACACTAAGCTTTTACTTTATTAGATCCTAATCGGTGTGTTTATACTACACAAGTCTAATGCAGGCCAAAACTCTATACACAGAACTATAACTGACATCATTAATATAATGCCTTTGCTGTGCAACAAGAGAACAACGATCATGTGTGCAATTACTTAAATCTTAAAAAAATTGATAAAATTAAAAAATATATCAGAACAATAGTGTAAATATATATATTTTAAATGAACTATATACTGTAACTAAACTAGGCATTTTAGCAGCATCCTGTATCAGTAACAACAGAAAACAGAATATCGTGGTTTTTCTCTACATCTCACTGATAAAAAAAGACCAAGAGTAGATTGTAAATGCCATGCCAGCTTCAGTGGCAGGATCAAGATTGGTAAAATGGAACATTACATCACCAGATGTCTACAAAGGTTTGACTGTAGCAAAATACAGCGGTTATACAGAGTCTTTCGCTAGAGAGTAGAGCAGGTATTGGGATGTAAAAAGGAAAACAAAAAAACACACACAATTAGGCTCAACATCCACAACTGTACAGGCTGCTCTTTGTTTCAGAAACACACACACACAAAAAATTTCCTGTTCCACAAGTGGAAGAAGAGACAACACTTCCTTTCCCAGAACAATCCATCTCCCAGTCTGACAAGTCCCTCTGCTATATTTACCCAACCAAAGCTGCAGATGATATACTTACAGCTGCACGCTGCCGCCGTATGGCACATGCTCCTGCCAATCACACGGCTGGTAGAGGGGGAACGAGAACAGGACCTGTATCAAGCTAAGGAAACGACTGAAACCTTTGAGATGAGAGAATATACACAGCAAGTAGAGATTTAAGGCGGCTTTGTTCAGCAGATGACTATAGTCCATGCAACACAATTCATCACTGATGCACCACCATAAACATTAACACTACACTAAAGGAAAGTACTAATAAGATCAGATTAAAGCTGTATCAATTGTTCTTTTAAGAAACTGCATCACCACACTGTGCTATAACAATGACTGGGTTGAATTTGAATGGGTTCTACCTCAAGCCCCAACCCAGGTTTCTGTGACTACAGTTAGTTTAAAACCTGTGCAAACAAAATCACTCATTTGAAGTTCACAAGAAAGTCTGTTTTCAGCCCTTAAATCACAAAGAAATTAAGAATAACTGATACCAAGGTCTTAAAGTATTCTCAACTTGAAAGCATCTTACTATGCATTGTAGGTCATTGTGTAATACTGATTGTACAATACCTACTACCTTCAATGTATATGGATAAGCAATGATTTATAGACCATCAGACAGTTACTTTTCCAGAAACCCCAATTACTGACGACTTTCATACCACAAACTCTAAAGCAGCTTGTGAGCCTGGGGTTTAAGCGCCAACTTGGCGGAGAAAGAGGGTTGTGGTGGGGTTCAGGGTGAAAAAGCATGGTGGATTCCTCTCAGGCCCCAGACGCAGGCGCTCCTGTCCATCTACCAGAACTCCCGAGAGATGACAGAAAGTGAGGGGGAGTGGGGGGTGAGGGAGGGAGACTGAGAGAACTTCCCATGCACACTCTTCACATCCCACAGATCCACCCCCCCTGACAGATTCCATTCCCTCAACTCTGTCATTCTTTCTCTCTCACTAGCTCGGAGACGAGGCGGGCCACTGGGCTATCGAGGTTAAGAGGACACATTAATCATGAGCCATCAGTAAAATAATATTTGTACAACAGAATTCAACACAGTGGACCAGACATGCATGATGACAATTTGGTCTGATTTGAAACCCTAGATCGAAAACGCGTTCACAATAGGAAGGCCTTATCATAAAAGTAGACGTTACCATCAAATTATTATTTCAGATCATGTAATTAATGCTGGGAGTTTGTGTAAATATAAGACATTTATATACAGGGAGCTCAATGCAGCCAAGTTTAAAAACTGATTAATTTGCCCGGTACATTTTTTGCGCCCCAATTTAGTTTAGCGAACATTTAAATTCAGCCCAGTTATGACCCAGCGAACTAAACTTAAGGTCTGGAAATCACTGAAAGCAGGAACCGTGCAAAATTATCAAAGCGTAATATAATAGATTTGATGCGCCAATTGTATAAACGGGGTGGGGGGGTGGGGGGGGCTTACAAAGGGTTCTGTTAGATTTCTATATCTCTTCATTAGCAAAAGCAAGCGTTGGGAAGCACAAACGTGATACGGAGTTAAATAAAGAATAGCTTTGCCAAATTTATGACCTTGTGCCACACTGGGTGGTCAAATAATATTATGTTAGCAAAATAGTTGAAACGCTATTCTAGAGGCTCCTGGAAAATGAATCCGGCGATGGCAACACCTCGGACTTGCAGTGCCATGTAAAATTGAACCACCTTAAAATTGCTTCACGGGTGAACCTGACAGACATCGACCTTAGAGAACCCCTCGGTTGCTACTAAACAATCCACAACACGGTCATCACAAAACCATGTCCTCAAAATACACAAGGGACAGTGTGCAATGGAAGATGCGGACACTAGCAGCATATCTAGCCAAAGAAATAATATTCCACTTAGCGGACAAAATTATCTTTCGAAAAACATGATCTGCTTGATCCTCAGTCCTCGCTGGCTAGAAGCAATTCATTCGAACAGCTTGTATGATTAAATCAGATAACACTGATAATTGTAGCCATATTACTAGGTTGGAAACGGACACAGACTGACTGACAGAAGATGGAGCTGCACTCGATCACTGTGGCACTGGAACTAATGCATTAGGGCATTTGCTAACATTTCACATCTCCAGTTTCTTTATACACCCCATACCTCAGCAGTGCAGTAAAGACAAACTGTCTGAGAAAACAGCCTTTGATCAGGTCCATTAAGGTCCAAAGGCACAAAGGACCAGTTGTGACCAAGCAGGACAAAATTGGATGAAGAAGTGCTGGTACTTGCCTCTGTTTTTAGTACTACTGAATATATAACTCATTTTCTCTGACAATAATAAAGGTTTCATTAAGAAATAAGATGACAGTTGTTTGGAAACTAGCAGCAGATGCAGTGAGAATGAGTGGAAAGAAAAGTGCAGGGGGAAAAAAGCTCATATTCTCTGCCTACAATGGCATTTGAGAAAGGGGCAGTGATGACTGCTCTTTATATAAACCCAGGTTTGCAATCAGAACACATGTTCAGCAAAATGTTTTTTGTTTTGTTCTTTCCCCCTAAAACTTGCTCAAGGCAGAGAAAAAGCACGACGTTTAGCGCTTGAATGAGTTGAGTGCAATATATGCTTCACAGAATTGAAAACAAGAGTTGAAACAGGTTGTAAAACAGATTTCTTCTACATATGGTATCCTCGTGTTAACTTGAATCCTTCCGCTTGCCGCTGTTTTCAGGTATAGCGGAGACCGGATGCTTGGACTGCACTCGGGCTCAATAACAGCTTTCCCACTTGGTCAAATAGACCACGCATACAATAGGGCAAGTCTGAAGACCACATTTATTACAAGCTTTATCACATACAATTTGCCAGAAAACAGTGACCTATATACATCTTTAATGTGGATGCACACCAGAATGCCCCACATAGGCACATCGACATCAATTTTGCATGATTCACACGCACGACAAACAAAAATTATTTTTATTTGCAAACATAATCAGCTATCGTAGAAGCAACGAATTAACGTGCTAGTAGCCCGAGCCGGCATTATAATTTGTTCTGGAGGTCAGAAAACAGCTTGTCAGCTGTACATGATCAGATCATGAAGGAAATAAAAAGCCAGATGGCTACCTTTAGCAGCTATTGCTGGCACTGGGTGATGTGTGAGTAAGGGAGAAGAGCCAGTAGAGGTTGTGGTATGAAGGGATTCACAAATCATTTATATGGGAGAATATTACATTCATTTCTGGCTGCCTTTTGCCATGTGTTGGGTTTTACACACTACTCAGCTTCAGCAGCAATCAATTTATTTCATTAAATATCAAGTAAAGCACTGATTTTGTCTTCTGCTGTTGATTGCTACTGTTGCTTTGGCACACTGCTGACACTGGATGATGAAGACAACAGTGACAGGCACACTGGTAAAAAGCCACAAAAATCCCCTTTCTGCTCCTATTCATGCTGATTGGCACAAATAGATGTATCTAAGGTTTCTGCAGGTTTCACCAAATCAGATTTATGACTGTTTAAGACCTTTTAAAGACCATTAAGAATGAAATTTAAGACCTACAGTATATCACAACATCAAAAACACACACATAACTAGCAAGTGGCCTTAACCAAGCACTAAATTGACTTTTTGTCGAGCCATAGACGAAAAGAAAATCAGTTTTATGTCTGTAATACAAACCAGGAGAAATTCATGCAAATAACTGAAAGCTGATTGGCTGTTGCATGTTGGTCTCATTTGTAGTTATTAGGAAGGGAATTATGTTCGGACTAGCGAAAGAAAGAACATCATCACCACCACAGAAACATTCTAAAGTGCTAAAGGAAACATTTCAATGACCCTGATATATGATCTAGTACCAAATACAAAAGCAGATTGTGCCTAATTAAAAAAAATTATCTACTATTTTCTGGCCACACAGTCCTGAAATAAATCTGATCTGTCAAATTATGATAAAAATTAGATTTGTCTCACTTCAACCTTGTAATGTGAATCCATTGTTAGGTTTTTTTTTTCCTACACGACACCTTGAGGCTTAAGATCTTGTTTGAATATAAAGCAGATTAATTTGGTTGCAGACATATTTTTCCCCAAATGCAGGTCTATTGGCACAAACAGGCTCTTTCTATTTATCTCTTCACAGATATTCATCTCATTTCAATTTCATTTGCTTTTATTACTATTTTTTTTTTTATTATTATATTTTTTATTATAAAGGACATTATCCCAAAGCAGCTTTACAGAAATATATTACAAATATCGATTTAAAATTTGTCCAAATTTATCCCTAAATTTATCCCTAAATTTATCCCTAAAGAGTGACGACAGTGTCAAGGAGAAAGAAAAAAACTCCCTGAGATGTGATGCGTTAGAAACCTTGAGAAGAACCAGACTAGAAAGGGATCCTTTCCTCTTCTGGGTGAAAATAAATGTTCATTCATTATAGTTCCATCACTGTTGAGCTTATCAACTGTTCACTGATGAAGACTCGAGTGTTCATGGTGATTGTAGCCCTAAGTGAATGTAGCAAACTATAATAAATACAATCCAAATCCATCTTCATGGTTCTTGAGTTTAAATTTGAATTAATGTTTATCAGTAGCAGGCCTACAGAAAATGCAGACTAAGCATTCTTATATTTTGTTGGCATTTAAATCGCATAGGGTTTTTCTTTTTTTATCTCATAACGTAAAGCCAGATTTGCTTCTGGTTCTTGAAATAAAAATGTGAAATAATTAAGTTTCATATAAATTAGTGGAAGAAAAAAAAAAAAAAGAAAGAAAGAAAAAGCAAATTGTTTGGGTGTGTGGTGGATACTAGCTGACAATATATTTGTACAAATTTTCCATGAATTGTGTGAAAAAGATTAAAACTCTGGATACAGAAATTTGATCTCTATTGAAGAGGGATTATGTTGCCCCTGTAATACTATGGGGCAATATTTGAGGATTGTTTGATGGCTTGAAAAATGTGAATAACGCTTCAACCTAGCGCAGTCTCTCCTCGGCAATGAATTTAGGCGATCCCTTTGACTATATTAAATAGAGGAACACTTGCACAAGACTGCATAACATTTACTTTGGCGGTCAGGTTCATTATGAATCATTTAGATAACTAAATGAACAAACACCGACATAGTTTCTGTGGGACACCCGAAAATCAGGAGGTGAAATAAAAATCCAACAATAAGACAATGAGAAGATAATATTGGCTAACTTGAAAATGCCATCCGTTCTCTCGGTGGACATCTTGCGCACCTGATTAAATATGCCTGTAGCGGGGCGTACTTTTGTGAATGCTAAATAGGCAGACGTACACTTATCGCCGTGCTAGCAGACAAGTGGCTCTGAGATCTGTAGAAGGCTGTTCTACACACAACCAAATTGTTTAGACACTGAGACACTACTGTCCTTGTGTGATGAATGGATTATGAGCTCTCTAATTGTATAGCCAGGAAAAAAAAATATATCCATTACAATACAAAACTACTCAAAATAAGTACAAATCGAGATTAACTAAGAAAAGAAATCAGGTGTGTGATTATGTATTACCTTTAACAATGTTCAGCGTCTCCTTAAGGTGACTGAAACTGCTGAGGAGGGGATCCTGCTCTTCGTCCTGTAAGAAGGTAAAGAAAAGATGGTCATCTTCAAGTCAAACAATAAAGAACCTCAACACGTGGTAGCTCTAAAAGTAGGCAATTCCATTAATCAATAATAGAAACTGTGCACACGTCTCGATGACTGACTTTGTTTACTCGGGTTAAAAACATTTGATTGTAAAGAATTTAAATCAGAACTATTATCAACAAAGGGAGTAGTGATAATTGAGATCAGGGATGTATATAGGGCTGCTTATAATCTCTGCTAAGGTGCATTATAAATGCTACTCTGTGCTGTTATTGGTCCCTCATTAATGCATACATTCTGAAAAACCCAATCAGAAGCAGTACAAATGCTTCCCTAAGTTCATTCTTTGATTCTGAAAGAAACATCACTTTTTCAAACTGTCACTTATGAAACTTAAATCAAGTTACTGCATAAAAGGGTTTCGCATATAAATGAATCACTTTACCAGTGGTGTATGTGTACTCCATCTGGAGTTTCTCTTGATGGCACCAACCACTGTTGCAATCTCCCCCTGGATGATGTATATATTCTTGTCCACCATCGCGAATCTGAAGATAAAACAGGAAAACAGAGTTCGGCCATGTGCTGATGATCTAACAACGCAAAGGTGGGTGTTTAATCAAGATTTTGGTCATTTTCAAAAACTGACTAAAACCTCAACATCCAAAATGGTTCTCATATTTCAGAAAGGGTTATTTTTCTTATAACTGAAAGATGTATGATGCTGCACTGAGGCAGAAAAGATTCCATAATACATAACTATCCAGCCCAGTATCTACGGTCATGTACAGACTACTTTAGTACCGTTTATAACATGACTAAAGAAGCATAAAAGAGGCATCCTGGAATCATAATCATCATAATTAAGTCATGGGATCCTGAGCCACTGGACTGAACCCTGTAATAGTAACGACTCAACTAAAACAGGGCTGTCCGATCAAATCCAGAACATGCCGATGTGGGTGCAGGTTTTTCATTATAACCAAGAAGAAGCTGCATCTGATTCCACCTGATCAATTACTTGATCTTGGCATTCAGTAAATTTTAAATTTACTGTTTGGTTGAAATAAACTCAGAACTTTAACCCCTTCAACTCAGAACTTCCATTCTTGACCTCAGGATGGTCTTCTGAACTCAGACTTGCTTTAACATCAGACAGTGACGTAAAATGTACATGGTCATACTTTGTGGAGTTCCGAAGGGTTCTATATTGTTGTATTCACAAGTATTTGCAGCTTTTGCTCAAATAAGAGAGACAGTCACTAATGAAATCTACAACACTGATCAGAAATTAGACCTTAATTAAATGATCAAAAATATCTATTTTAAACTGATATAACTGAAAAAAAAACACAGCGTCAAGCTGTAACAGGCGCGTTTGGCTGAAATATTTACGAGATCTCGCATCTTGGCTCTAGAGATTGAAGCGACTTTCTGAGACCTTCTTTTTCCACCGTTTAAATGAGTACGATGTCCGTCGCCATGTGGTGTAATTGAGCTTGCAATATCGTTCCTTTTTTATTTTTTGCTCGTCTTGTCATAAAAAGTACCAGAGGTTGAATGAAGACTTGACTGACTGCTAAGTGGGAGCTGCGCTCACCTTTAGAAATTATTCCTCTTTTGGAAAATCTGTTGCACACATTGTTGGATGCATACCTCATATTTGTAGCCTGCATGCGTTTTAAGTGGTTAAAAAGGTTGCTGTTGTTTCCGGCTGGTGGTCTACACCACCACGGTGACACAAATTGCACAGTTTGCTGGTCGATGTCAGAGATTTTAAACCCAAACCACAGAGGAACAAGCGTGCACAGCTACTGCTGATACTCCTTATAACAGGACAAGTGCAATAACACATCACATACATCTTTGCATGTTTGTCACACTTTAGTGCATCAGATTTTCAACCTAATTTAAATATTAGTAAAAGTAAACACAACATGCAGTTTTTAAATGAAGGTTTTTTATTATTGAGGGAAAACACAATTTAAAACTACATGGCCCTGTGTGAAAAAGTGTTACACAAAATTACCCCAAGAGCACAGCGACGCCTCATCCAAAAGGTCACAAAAGACCCCACAACAACATCCAAAGACCTGCAGGCCTCACTTGCCTTACTTAAGGTCAGTGTTCATGACTCCACCATAAGACAGAGACGTGGCAAAAAATGGTCTGCATGGCAGAGTTCCAAGACGAGAGAAAACCGCTGCTGAGCAAAAAGAACAAAGTCTCGTCTCAGTTTGGCCAGAAAACATCTTGATGATCCCAAGACTTTTAGGAAAATACTCTGTGTACTGACAAGACAAAAGTTAAACTTATTGGAAGGTGTGTTCCATTACGTCAGGCGTAAAAGTAACACCTAATTTCAGAAAAAGAAAATCATACCAGCAGTAAAATATGGTGGTGGTAGTATGATGGTCTGGGGCTGTTTTGCTGCTTCAGGGCCTGGAAGACTTGCTTTGATAAAAAGAACCATGAATTTAGCTGTTTACCAAAAAATCCTGAAGGAGAATGTCCTGACATCTGTTCGTGACCTCAAGTTGAAGTGAGCTTGGGTTTTGCAGCAGGACAATGATCCAAAACACACCAGCAAGTCCACCTCTGAATGGCTAAAGAAAAACAAAATTAAGCCTTGGGAGCAGTGCTTTATTGCATTTGTTGCTGCTAAGAGTGGCCCAACCAGTTATTAGGTTTAGGGGGCAAACACTTTTTCACACAGGGCCATGTAGTTTTGCATTTTGTTTTCCCTCGATAATAAAAGCCTTCATTTTTACTAATATTTAAATTCGTTTGATGATCTGAAACGTTAAAATGTGACAAACATGCAAAAAAATAAGAAATCAGGAAGAAGGCAAACACTTTTTCACACTACTGTAGCACACATCAGATCCATTCAAACTGTGGAGAAAGGAGGTTTCAAAAAGCTGATTCAAACTCTGCAGCCAGGATACGAGATCCGCAGCCGTAAATATTTTAGCCAGCGTTTAATTAGAGGGTTTGTGCTCTATTCATTTAGACTGTTATGATGCTCTCTGTGTTTGATTACTAATGCCTGCGTAGTAAGGCATTGGACACAGTAGAAAACGGAAGGTTCAGCCTCCACTCTATCGACATTAGTAGTGTTTAAAGTTGTAAAGAGTAACAAATTGAACAAAACAATAAAAATGCAGATTTAGAATTCATGAATATGGAACGGTATCCACGGCAGAGCGAAATCCATATCGTGGCACAAAATATTACATGTAGTCATGCTCATACCGATATCGCGCCCACCCCTACATGATAGAAAACTAGTGGCTAAGACACAAACACACTAGCGATGTCATTACTGTATACATGTCCCATTTAGTGTGTATAGGGTTTAATGGTTGGCACTTTTAAATTAGTTTAGATCAGATTAGATACTGATCACATTTAGTGCTTTTTACAGTTCTGTTTCTATAATAATAATAATGAAGAAGGGCACAGCACAACAGATGTTATGCACATTATCATTTCAAACAATAGAAACAATTTCACGATTAACAAAATCACAGGACCAAATAGATGATTATTAGATCCAATTCCATCATACTGTTCGTTTTTCCATTACCAAGTAAGCCATACTTTAATCAAGTAGCTGTGCTGTGAGGGTAACATCTGTCAGCATCTGGCACCGTTCAACATAAAAAAAATCCTTTTGGGGCAAACTATCAAATTGAAACATTAAAAGTAAATGTCTTGTGCATTGGGAAGGTCACAGGTTTTTTATTTGTTGTCCTGAAGAACCTTCTGTCCTGCACATTTCAGTGTAAAATCTGCATAACACACTAACATTAACTCAAAAATGGCTCCTAATTAGCCGATTATGTGTGTGTAAAACCCTGAAACGTGAAGGACAGTTAACTCCAGGACGAGGGTTAAAACGTGTATATAATCCGCAATATGCAGCAATACTGATCACACCGGAGACACGCCATAGGGTACAATGCGATATAAATGCACGTAAACTGACATGACAGAACACTGAGGCCTTTCCAGAGAGAGGTAAATAAACGACAGGTGAGACCATGTGAAGCATGCATATAATCCACACTAGCAAGTCAAGATAAAAAACTTGAAATAAAACATCATTTGATGATGGAAATAAAAGAAAAAAGTTAGTTATAATGCAAAGCTGGCCAAACTTATAAACTATAATGTTATACCAAACATTTGAGTACAATTCCAGTTTCATTTACAAAGCTAGACACATACTAAAGGTACAAAATCGTATAACCATGTATAGTGACTGGAGGAATGATCATTTGAATGTAAGATGTGAAACAGACTAGCAAATTAAAATAAAACCGTATAAATGAAACATTAACAATGAAATAAAGGTAGTTGAACTTTACATTGTGTTGGCACCTGTAATGTGAAAGTTGAAGCATGAAGAAGCAAAAAAAACAATCTCGCTTGATGATAATGGGGCAAAAATAAATGTTGCATTATACCAAAACATTATACTAAAGTTTAATTTCCATTGTTTCTTTCTATTTCACATTACCTGTAGCTTCCCCAGGACAAAAAGATGTACCCTTGACAGTAATCAGTGACTATGGGGGGGGGTATAATTTTGAACCTTGTAAGAATGTAAGGAAAGGACTTTTATTTCAAAACTTCTGTGCAGCATTTATTCAGCAGGTTTACACAGGTTTGATTAGGGTAAACAAACTAAATAAACAGCTATATTAACTTGTGAATTATCTGTGAGAAAATCCTTCAATGCTAACAGAAAGTTCTTTCGGCTAGCTGCAGCTCAGCTGGGATATCCTGACAGCTGGCACAAACTGCTGTCTTTATAAAAATGATAACATTATTCTGTCCTTTAACAGTAAGACATGCTGACAATTCCTCGCGGTTGTGTGTGAATCCGATATGAAGCGTTTAGCTTGAGAGCGAAAGAGAAAGAGAGCTGCTAATCAGGGAGCTAGTTAGCATGCTAGATGTTTAGCTGCGCTACCAATTTAATTAAAGAGTCGTTGAACAATGTCAGCACGATACAGCATATCTATTTTACGTAAGACACTTTTAGGAGACACTTTGTGTCCGTTAATGATGTGCCTTTCTACGTGTCAAACTGGCCCCAAAACCCATTACCTGTACAGATGCGAATCCAAAATGGCGTTCAGTGGCTAGCAAGCGAGGAAGAGCTAAGAGCCTGGTGAATGGAAATGTAAACGTGTGAAGCCCAGATACACATGAAATGAATGACACTGCGCAAACTGACTGAGATACAGTCTTACGTTGAAGCAGTTTCACGACATGCCCAGGTTATTCCGCTGGATCTGAAGCTGTCACGGTCTCTTATGTCGCTATGGTTAGCAAGCCGGTAGTGCAAGTGAACTTACTGACGTGGAAAAGCGTGAAGTGCAACCTAGCGTGATGTTTTCATTTTGACATGATCCTGTTTTCAGCCAATCGCATGCGCCGGGGCGTCCTCGTCCTGTATTTACAACAGAGCGTTTAAAGACGTATATTTTGTAAATAATGCATATGAAAGACTCAAACCCTTCAAATTAGTGATGTTCCCTGCATATATGAATCGATAATGGTGAATTCTTTTATTTGACTAACTCAAGGCGGGGAACACTGACATATACCAAGGAACCATAAAGTTAGGTTGATCGCTATTGATGAAGTGCACCCAAGCCGGGACTCACTCTGACGTCACTCTGTGGTTTATATCAGGGGGCGGTGATTACATGCAAGATGAGTGTACTGTTCTTCTAGTCTCCAGTCTCTCAGCTTATGATTACTTCAATTGTATTTTTAATGAACAAGAAAGTCTGCCAAATGGTCACTAGGAGAACATCTATGTGTACATGAGAGAAGGAGAAAAGACAAGGCATGCAGGATTCACTACTCTGTGACAGATGTGAAGCCATGCTATTTACTAATCATTGAAAGATGTGACTTAATGAAAAGGGTTTGGTTTTTATTTTATTCATTTCCAATAGCTGCTATATCTTGAAAGAGGATTAGGTGGGCCTAAAACACTGGAATGAGACGGGAATGCAACCTGGTTGTCGTGCAAGTACATACAGGGCATCATGCACACTGAAGCATTCGAACATTCAAATGTATGAATAATCCAACATCCATTCCTACTTTAGATGCAATTCAGGGAGGTAAATCTACCTGCTGGCATGTTTCTGGCATGGTTTAATAAGAATCTGCAGAGGAAAAAACTTGTGAGAGCACCTGATCAACACCCATATAATTCAGAATCATTGTCATTAACATGGAGTTGGAACCCCATTGCTGTTATTGCAGCTTCTTTTCTTAGAGGGCTTTCTAATAACTATTGGAAGATAGCTGTAAGGTTTTACACTCCTTTAACCAGTATTAGTATTAGATATTTTTATTGAGGTCTGGTATTGGTGTAAAGTGAGAAGGCCTGGTAAGCGGTGCAATTCTTCCTAATTGTGCTCTGTGGTTAAGGTTAAGGCTTGAGTGACCTGAGTTCTAGCACATCAACTTTTTCAAAACATGTCTTTATGAACCTTCCATTGTGTACAAGGGCATTGTCATAATATTTAGTTCATTAGTTCCAGTAAAGGTGAAAGTTAATGCTACAGCATACAAAGACACGCTAAACAAGTGTATCAGTTTGAGGTAGACCAACATATGTGTGTGATGGTTTGGTGTCCATTTAGTGTGTGTATTCTTAGATTTGCGCATGTAGTCTGCACACTTAAATTCAGCCCACATGACACTGATTTTTGAAACAATTACATTTTCTCAAACAGTTTCATGTAGAAATGGTTGTGGGGAAAAAATTGAATTTTCCTGTCTATGGTTTACAGCTGATGGCCATTTGTGAATAAAATAGTATTCTAGTAGTGAGTAGAACACACACACAGACACACACACACACACACACACAGAATACAGGCTGATTTTCTCTGTGCTCAGTGAGCATGTGTTAATAATTGTCAACCACACCAACAAAGCTTTATAAATGTTATTGGTTACAGAAAGCTGAAAATCACCACTTTATTATATTGTACCGTCTTGTATTGTCTGTATTGTCTTGTATTGTCTGTTTTGTCTGTATTGTCTTGTATTGTGTGTTTTGTCTTGTATAGTCCAAACTAAATGTGTGGTGTTATTTTTGTCTGTACTTTTGAGAGTTACCAACAGCTGGAACCAAATTCCTTGTGTGTTTCAACACACTTGGCCAATAGACCTGATTCTGATTCTGATTTTCAACAGTGAAAGTGACATCATTAGTGAACAGCTCAGCCTTTGCAGTGCATCTATGGATGCTACCTTGCACCCTTACTTTTCCTTTCCTTCTTTTATAGAGTTATTTTGCCATAATTTAATGGATAGTCTTATTTGTGTATTTTTTTTTGCCTTATTTTAGATAAAGAGTAATTTCAAATGACATGGTTTGCATTAAACCCATTAAATATGTGTACTTTAGATAACCTATTAAAAAAGACAACACAATCTATATATGTATGCAGTATATACAATTTAATATAATATAATTTTTTTTATTTGGAAGATTTGTATACCTGGATATAAATGCAATTATCCAATCACTTGTGCAACAACAGACACAAGACAAGAGCTTTAGTTAATGTTCATATTAAGCATCAGAATGGGGAATGATGATATCTCAGTGACCCAGAGAATGGCATGGTTGGTGTTGTCAACATGCCAGTTTTAGAACTGAATAAACTGCAAGTGCAATAAAATGATTAATTGTACACAATATTGTAAAAATAGAAATAAATAAATACTAATAATAATTCTATGGGTGGAAATACTTTGTTGATAAAAGAAGCCAGAACAGAATAGTCAGAATGATTTGAACTGATAAGAAGGCTATAACATGCATCTTAGAACCTCAAATTCTGTGGTAGATGGACTACAACAGCAGGAAACCGCACCAGGTTTTACTTCTGTCAGCCAGCAAGAGAAACTCAGCTGGTGGGCATAGATGCCATAAAACTGGACAGATTAAGAAACTGGAGAGTGAATGTATACACCTGCACTAACTATACCCAGCTATATAATTTAAAGCTTATCAATCAAGGTGAGATATACACGCTCAGAAACGTTCAGAGAATACATTTTTAGCTGCAAAATGTACAGACTTGTTAGATATTTAAAAACACCACATTACTTGTGTAAATTCTGGTGTATTCAGGCTCGGTCTTATCAAAATCTAAGCTGTGCTGACCTAAAGCAATATATTTAAAAAATGTAAAGGCACAATACATTTTTTTTATTACAGAATAAAAAGCCTATAGTTTCATTCGATTTCCAATTAAAGCAAGGAATTGTTTGTTTCAGTGCATTAGAACTGAAAACATTATTCCAAAAGAACAGCATTCTGTAAAATATAAGGGTTCTTACAAATTGCCATTACTGAGATTGTCATGTACTGTTTGAAAAAAAAACATTTTTAAAAAGTCTTCAATTGATATGCAAATGAGGCTTTTCGAGGAATTAGGGCATTAAGTCTATGCCCTTAATAATCACAGAGATAATTACTCAGAACTATTCACTTCACTATTCACTGTGCAAACTGTCTTTCATAGCATAAGCACATTTAAGACATAAATGTCAGAGTCCTGGAGGCTTTTCTAGTTCTGCCAGTAGTCTGAACATTCCTGTGTTCCTACATGATCAGACCGCACACATTTTAGTCTTACATTTTACATTAACAATCTTTACAAATGTTGTTTTCTTTAAGTCATATTATTTAGTAGAGTTATTCAATAGATTATACAGCATGGCATAAAGGCCTGTTCCATTGGCTACCTAGGAGTTCTGGTTGAAAACTTGAACCTGATTTCCTAAATGATGGTTAAATGTGTGGAATGGGCATGTTTTTGTTTCTTAATATGAATCAAATATATCCATAATGACTGGAATGAGATAGAAATGTAAAACTGTTTTTACCTTTTAGGGAATTGGCTGGGGGAAAAAAAAAAACAGAAGGAACGTGGTACCTCAGTGGGAGCTCAGAAGATAATATGTTGGACTTTGATCAGAAGGTAGATTTTACAGTTTTTATCAGCTGCTTTGGAGCTTTTCTCGAATCATCCTTAATATATAATATATAATAGTGCATATATAATAGTGCATTCTCAAAACAATTTGTACAAACAGCACAAAACATTGGGTTTCTTGCAAAAGCCTATACTTTTCTCAAAATCCTTAGTTCATCCCTCAAAAGTCAGAATGGAAGACAGAAAAGTTGTTTACAAACAAGATCTTCAAAATGTTTAGTCTCGTTGTCAGAATGGTGGGGCACAGTTTCAGGATTTTCCTTCCTTCTGTTTGGTATCTATGAATTTCAGCAGCAGAAATTAATTTATTCAATTGCAAATTTGATTTATATTGATTACAAGAGACCAGACAGGATTCACACTTTTACTGTTCGTTCGTTTCTTGGTTGTTCATCAATTTTCGAAATTTATAATTCTTTGTTTCGCTCTGTTTGTTGTTTGTTTGTTTGTTTTTTGATCACCATGACATAAACAACTAATAATATAGGAAACAGCAGACAATTCTACACAATCGATTTAATGAATGTACAGAAGCATTCACAGTTTGATCAAAGCAACAAGAAAGGTTCTTATGATGAGCACAAATGACTAAACGATGATGGAGGTTGAACAAGCAGTTTGGAGAAATTCCTTTCTGATCCGACAAATGCTCCAAAGCCACTAAAAATCCCAGCACCATCAAGTTATCAGTGCTGGGCCCTTGACCAATGCCCCTTAACCCCTCAACTGCTCAGATGCAAAATGCGATTAATGGAGAAGTAGAATGTAAATGTTAAAAACGTCCTTTTTCTCTTTTGTGACAAACAATGGAGGTTTTTTGAAAGATGTCTTTTATGTTACCAAAATTAGGTTTTAGGATTGGAATAAACATATAGAATAAATTTAGCTACTGTTACACACAGGCGAGTGGAAACACCCCACAAAGAAATCACAAACGTGTGTGTGTGTGTGTGTGTGAGAGAGAGAGAGAGAGAGAGAGAGAGAGAGAGAGAGAGAGGTGGGCAGTCCTATCTCCCGCGGACCTGTCGCCCAAGGTTTAGCATAAAGTCAGTCCCTCTCTGCGTGTGGGGATCGAGCCTTCACTTTTTCCAGCACCTTTCATGACAGACAAATGTCATCCAAGGAAACGTGAGCTTTCTCATCTTCCTTTGCAGTCCAGGAAACTTTCTACATGCCGGTTGATCGGCGCATCCTTTCAGGACATCAGCTCAGCCACAGCAAACTTGCGTTTCTCGGGGATTACTTCATCCAAATAGGTATTTAACGTAAGTCGAAACTATATTCTCTATACAAGTGCGTGATCATCATCAGCGTCGTTCTGTTTCTTACGTATTCTACGTTCTAAAAGTTCCGCGCTGAAAACACCCGAAGGATGTGGAGCTCTGGCTTCGAGCGAGGGGGATAAAAACAGCATGCCTTCATCATCCCCCTGTAGCAGGCAGGATGATCTAGAGCTTGATGAAATGCGCAGATTCTGGAGTGACACGATATACATGCTCACTACTCTGAAGATCTCGCTCAGTCTAACTCCTTCATCTCATTCACTCATTTTAATGAAAAACAAAAGAGCTTTAATCATAAACGCCTGTTATGTTGATCGTGTTCGGATCTTGCTCTCGTTTAAATCTAATAAAAGTTCATGAATGCATTTTTCTAAAATATTCATATGGAGTAATCATATTTAAGAATATCAGTCCGGATGGCTTTACATTTAAATAACCATGTTTTGAACTCTCATAAATATTTTTTTATATAGACCACATTGAATCATGCGTGTCATCCTTTGAATATGTATCCTGGGATTTTCCCGGATATTATAGTTATAGACCAAGTCAAGACCACACGGGTGGTGGGCTGTTGTCGGCCCTGTTTTACACTTTCATCTCGCTTGGCATGTATGATCACTGCATCCGGATCTGACTGGCAGATTACAGCCTTAACACGTCTTTAAGAAACTGTGTCCAAGGCATGATACGACCCAGAGATAAAATACCACACATCATTGGGGAGGGTGGATTTGGATCATATTTGGCTCGAGCTGAAATAACATAAATGCATTAAATTGTGGATAATACAGATGGATTATTTTGACCAAAATCACACTGATAATATTCATGATTTGACCATATATGCTTAAATGAATCCATGTTGCTTGTTTGGGAAATTGTAAATTACTAGTCGATTTATGCTGTATTCTATCTTTTTATTTTAATGCATGCATATATATATATATATATATATATATATGCATTAAAATAAAAAGATAGAATACAGCATAAATCGACTAGTAATGTGTGTGTGTGTGTGTGTGTAATGTTTTACTCTTAATTATTATTTTTTTATTTATAGGTAACAATAATTTAAAATTCATATGATGCTTTATTTCTCGCTAAATATATATTTCTTCACTCCCAAAAGTTTTGTACACTGTAGGATTTATTTCATCTCTTGTGACCTGTATAATAGAACAAAACATTTTAGTTGTAAACACTAATTGAGAGTAATAATTGACCACATATGAAATCAATAACGTCTACAATAATATTACATGTATTATTCATCTTAGAATAGTTTTTAGTTAAACGGCAGGAATGGCCTTCATGTTGTGCATGAAGAATTTATGTTATAATAAATCCACTGATATTTCAAACTTTTTTTTGTTTTTATGAAACGGCAGAATCCTGCTCGATAAACATTTTAATGAATGTAATAAATAATGTGATATTTTATATACCGTTGATTTTGATAGATATGTTGTGTATGGGTTGGGCGTGATGTAAACTCGTAACGACAACCGTTATATTCATTGCCTTTTTGTGCAAATTTTGCAAAATGTTGTTAATACCCATGTCAGCAATTTGTGTTATTTTTGGTAAAGGGTCAGTTTGTAGATTATTCTGTAAAAAAAAAAGTCGCATCTGGCTGAGCTGAAATAGAGTAAAGTTGGGGCCTGTTTAAGTTTTCACGCGAGGGTTAAGCGACCTCGTGGACGTTATAAAGCGTGACGTAATAAATAAATCCCTGTCAGCTCGAGCTCAGCTGTGGCCCATCAGTTTCCCCTGGACTGGGATGGGCTTCTCACTGGCCTACAGCATTGCAAACTCTCAGCTGAACCGATCCCAACTAAAAACGAATTCATTGCAATCTTCATGGCACATTTAGACTTTTGCACCTATACAATAAACTAGAAAACCGCAAATAAAGTGCACATTGAAGCTCAGCTAGAAAACATCCAGAACATTTAATTCTACATCATGCATGCAATTATTTCCTAATTAAAACAAATACCGCAAGAATCTGCATTTGCAGTGAGTTTTCTGTTCTTTTTTTTTTTTTTTTTTTTTTTTGGGGGGGGGGGGGGGGGGGTTGTTTTACAGAAAACAAAAAAAAAAAAAAAAAAAAAAAAAAAAAAAAAAAAAATCTGTATACCAGCACAAAGATGGAAAGTGCCTGGATAAACATTGGCAGTGTTCTATTGCTCGCTGTGCATCTCCCAGTTCGCGGTTATGTATGTATGTGTGCAGGCAAATGCAAATGGATGTTAGGAGGGTGGAAATTAACATCTACAAACATTGGGTAGAAATTCCATCTGCCGCCGGCTCGAGTGGGTCCTTAATAAGTTCTCAGACAGCAAAGTGACACACATCTTAATCAACTCTTAATCCAGGGAATTAATTCTGGACGCGTTTATGAATAATTCCCAGCCTAATAACGCTGCCAATGGAAATGTGCTTAGTCTGCCGTGGTCGCACCAACAGATGGACTCAACAATCTCAAGAAAAAAATTAAAGGATTTCCCCAATCGATTCTCTCTGCTCTTACATCTCATTTTTTATTCTTTTTTTGAATAACGAGATCGCCCTATACATACCTCGTCTAAAAACTACCCGGTTAATACATGCCACCAGAATACTGCTGATTTAACCCATATTAAAAAACCCCGACGGCTAAACTTGAATTCGATTCGATTTAATATAAACACGCTGCTTTTGCAACTTATGCATGTAAACCCGTGCTTTGCTTATGCAAATGATGGTCAGAATCCGCGCTGGAAAATAGGGCAAATAAAAGACACGAGTGCATCAAAGAAAACTCCTGGAAAATGTAGGATTCTTGAGGTTTCTTCAGTTGAACCCTTAAAGATACACAACCCGCAGGAAGTGCAGTGAATATGCGTGTATTAGCGGCAAATTGTACAAATAAAGCGTGAAACATGCGCAAGGACACTTCCGCGCACACCTTTACTATTATTCTACTAAAAAGCGCTCGGCTGCTGAATTCCCAATGGCGATGCTGATCATAACACCATCTATAAAATACCCCGGGGGTCTGGAGTGTCCTCACATCTTCATCACAATATGGGTTTAATGTTGGAGACAGGACGCAATCACCTTATAAAACTCTACCATTGTTATTCTTTCCTTCTAGTATTATTATTATTATTATTATTATTATTATTATTATTATTATTATTATTATTATTATTATTATTATTATTATTATTATTATTATTATTATTATTATTATTATTATTATTATTATTATTATTGCATCCAGTAACTCTAAACTCAGCTTTAACAAATTCCTATTCATTTCTATTATTTTAGCAAGGTCCTCGAAAATCATGTTTTGTATTTATAAACCGTATTAGAATGAGATAGATAGATAGATAGATAGATAGATAGATAGATAGATAGATAGATAGATAGATAGATAGATAGATAGACAAGATAGATGCTTTATTAATCCCAAAGGGAAACTGTAATGTTACAGCAACCATTTCATAGTACAATATAATAAGGCTGTGTTAAAAGGTAAATATCACAATAAAAAAAATGTAAATAGTGCTTTCAGGTGGGAATCTAAACATTTCATATTAAGTGGCATTCACGAGATAAAACATTAAAAAATAATATAGTGTTTCTATTAAGTGTTCTACTGTTTTTTTTTTTTTACCGACAAAAATAGATCATAATTTATCCTTTACGTTCTGTCTGTTGTCGTTTTTAACAAAGTCTCATAAGTGTGTGTGTTAAGTTGCTTTGCTCAGGGGCTTTTTTTTTTTAAAGGTTTCGGATTTTCTCTCTCAGAGGTAATAGTTGGCATTTGTTTCAAGAGAATTTTCTCGCTAACCACACACACACACACACACACACACACACACACACACACACACACACACACACAAATCACCCACTTAGTGGTCTACTACGAGAGCAGAACTTATTCTATTACAGTGGCAGCACAGAATAAGATCAGGACATACTGTCCGCATCACGCCGGTTCAGTATAATGACTCGTGAATGCATCTGAACATGGTATAGAGCTGATCATCAATATCTGTGCTGATCATCAATGTCTGTGCTGATCATCATCAATATCTGTGCTGATCATCAATGTCTGTGCTGATCATCATCAATATCTGTGCTGATCATTAATATCTATTCCAGGGCAGGTCTTAGCACCATAAGTTTCCTTATTTATTGTACAAAAAAAAAAAAGTAAAAACCAGCAAATATACTTTTTAATTATTGTACTGGATTTACAAAAAGATTCTTAAACAAAACCGTAAACAAATAAATAAAAACACAAACGAATTCTATGTCAGATATGTTAAATAATCTACTTTTTAATAATACATTAGACATCTTTAATTTGTAAATCAAGCTTGATCTCGGGAAAGGTGTTATGCCCTATAATTGATAATAATAATAATAATAATAATAATAATAATAATAATAATAATAATAATAACAACAATAATTTTCATCACTCATCACTGATTCTGCTGATCTATCGTTCTCATTTAAATAATTCTAATCACAGTAATCGATATTTAATGAAGGATTTTGTCAATTTCGTTTATTTTGCAGTTGATTTTGGGGATTGCACTTCATGAACAAAGATTCTGACTAGAAGATGTCAGGGATAATTCTACTATCTGCGTCATGATCCCACAATGATCATACTGCATTTACCTTGCAATCTTTTTTGAAGCCAGAATTAGAAGCAATGTTTTGTTTTATAAAATATATTTATCTAAATTATACAATTTATATTTGTACTGAAAGCTCTGTTTCGAGCAGCTCCACAATTAAATAATAAAATGATCTGGATCCTGGTATATAAATCCTTGGACAGTCCTGCTCTGCTCTGCTCTGCTCTGCTCTGCTCAGATGGAAGGCAGATGGGAGGTCTGCACTCTGAGGGGCTTTCTAGATTAATATTGTCATCCAGTCGCGCTTTTTTGGCAGGTTATAGGCGAAAGTGAAACATTAGGGCACTTGAGAGCTTCTAGCAGAGCGCGTTAAGGCAGCGATTCTCTCATATGGAAGGTGTTAACTGCTGTTGTATAAATAAACGAGCTGTTATTTTAGCTTCTATTACTGTGTCGTGGATTTGCGCTTCGCCCTACAAAAGCGAGTGGACAGGAGTCTTTTCTCTTATAAATATAATGATTAATTCTGTTTATAGGTTTGTTGGTGTTGTTTGTTCATGGCTACATTTTTTTAAAAGGATTGCAGCTTGCTAAAAAATTTACACGGTGATCTATCTATCTATCTATCTATCTATCTATCTATCTATCTATCTATCTATCTATCTATCTATCTATCTATCTATGTTTGGGATGGTCTTAGATGCAGGATGCTTTTATGAACCTGGGGTCTTTAAAATGTATCATTAAAGGTGTTTTGTTGTTTTTCAGATTATATTCTTCAGTTCTGATGCGTTTCCAGAATCGATTTATTTGCTATTGTAGATTCGTGTTAAAGTCATGATTGAATCTTTAATTTTTTTATTTGATAAACAATTTTTCACACAGATCTACAGCCTGAATTAATTTTTTAAAGACATAATCTAGTGTGAATTTCGTACTTTATGCAGTGTTTAGTCAGATAGGCCATGTCTTTATGTGGGCTGTGTAATATTTGAGTAATATTTGAGTTTTATTCTACATTCGGGTACATATACAGTATGGGCTAAAAACACACACACACACACACACACACACACACACACACACACACACAGACATAATCTAGTGTGAATTTCGTACTTTATGCAGTGTTTAGTCAGATAGGCCATGTCTTTATGTGGGCTGTGTAATATTTGAGTAATATTTGAGTTTTATTCTACATTCGGGTACATATACAGTATGGGCTAAAAACACACACACACA
>MU601092.1:2632867-2655774 GCA_024362625.1 Silurus asotus
TATATATATATATATACAGAGAGAGAGAGAGAGAGAGAGAGAGAGAGCGTTTTTTTACTTTCTTTATTCTTTATTTTAGAAAAGTAATAAATTAAGGTGGTCACGTTGTTTGGAACAGATTTTTTTTCCTCTTTAAAATACATTGAAAAGTTTCTATTCACAATAAGGAGCATTAATGTGGCAAAAAAACATCATGCTGATTTATGGACAATTCTGGTGTGTTGAAAATCTTGCTGATTTAGAAATGCTCCTGGAGTTAAGCTCATGCCAAACAGCTCCAAACCTGCCCCGTCACTAATGCCTGATCCAGGGATTATGTGGCCAGCTAATTTCGCTCCTTCTGTGAGGTCTTCAATTTGCAGCACTGCTCTGGTGAGGGAGGATTTTCCCCAGACATAACAAATGCTGTTTGGTCTCGCTGTTTACTTTGTTTTGTGTCAGTCTTTATTTCTTGCTGTGTAACTTTCATTAAAAGCCATTTTTCCCATACCTTATTGTTTCATGCAAAAATGAATTTGTCTATGAGGATTTATATGTAAAGAATTGTAATGGACAAACAGGCCACAAAAACTCAGTAATAAACATATATTTATTTTTTAATTGCAGACACAGAGAAGTCCCATCAGAATCAGACAGATGAATCAAACCCTGAGGATGGCTCTTTAAAGAAGAAGCAGCGCAGGCAGAGGACACATTTCACCAGTCAGCAACTACAGGAACTGGAGGCTACCTTCCAAAGAAACCGCTACCCAGACATGAGCACAAGAGAGGAGATTGCCGTATGGACAAATCTCACAGAAGCACGAGTGAGGGTATGTGTCTAGTGATGTTCCGCAGTGCAGAAATTGAGCTTAATTCCATAACGCTCAGCAATATATCACTCAGGAAATTTTGAAGGATTTTACTCGAAACACTGCCTGTACATTTGTATTTTTGATATACAGACACTGACATGGAAATCATGTTAATCATCAATCTCAAATTTTTACAATGTACAAAATTGATCTATAATTATTAAACGACGTTCCATACATTGTTGCAGTTCCTTCTTCAGTATAACATGATGTGTTCCAATACAAATGGCGTATGTTTATTAGGCACGTATCACTCATATGCAAATTCAGTGCTATTCCTCTCAAATCTCAGCCAGGACTTTTAGTCATTGCAGCGTAGTAGAGAATAAAGCAGGTGGGCTGCTAGTCTGATGGATGACAGCACATTCACTGGCTTCATGCCTGCCCGACATCTATAGGATCAAATTCATGCTGGACAGAGGAAAGGTCACATAGCATGCAGTCTTGGCTATTTTAAAAGAACAACAGGGCTGGCGCTGTCCCTGTCCTAATGTCTATCAGTGGCCTCCTGAACCCTGTATGTATCCCACTAATCCTAGCAGGACATTCGCTCCTGCAACATATTCTGAATGCTTCTTCTGTCATGTTGATTTATGCAATTGAATGACTATGTGTTCCTAATACGCTCTCCAAACCTAAATTATGACCCTGACCTGAAGCCAAGCTGACCTGAGCTACAATTAAAGCCACACTGGACAAAGAGGGATTTTTCTTTTTCAGGAAAATCTTTGTCATGTTACTATTACTGTTCATTGGCTTTTAAATAGAAGGCTTCATCACCATATAGTAAAAATAGCTGAAATGTCCTACATAAAAAAAAAAAAAAAAAATTTTTCTTCCGTGTTTTCTGTTATGTTGTGAATAAGAAAACTAAAGGAAATATAGTGTTAAATTTGGAAACAGCTGAGAACCTAAATTAAGACCAGAGAAACCCTGGCAATCTAGATAGCATATGATATTCAGTTATTTCTGTGAAGCCTTAAACACCATTGATATCATTGCAAACATGTTTCAAAGAGTGGGGGATTCCACATCGCTTAAAATAAACTAGTGTTATAATGCAACTATGTGATATACTGTTTGCTGTCCAAATGAGCTTCTTAGTACTGTAGTAAGAACTTATTAATGTCACTCAGGCAAGCAAAAGCGAACTTTTTAACAGCTTGCTCTTTTTTAGTATCTGAAAGATGAAAGATGGCATCCAAAAGATGACACAAAAGAAGCCGTAATATCATCAAAAGGCCATCTATTAGCGAGAATTTGACAGAATTCCAAGTATTCACCATTTTATTATGAAGAACAAATGGAGTTTTATCCATCAAATTTCCTCTGCAATTCAGCTGAATGTATGCTTAAGACAACAGATTTTCAAAGAGCTAAATTCAATATTATACTTTCAAATTAGCAATTAATACTTTAATCCACCTCTAACCTCTAAAAATAGGACTTTAGATTTGTCTAATGTGCAGAGAGATTTCTCCCCGACATTTCTCTCTGACGTAGTTCAAAATCAGGAATAGTTTTGTTGAATTAATCAACACTTAATGTCATGTAAAAAAATAAAATAGAACTTGTCCATCATTTTATTTTTGTAATTTAATTTTAAAATATAAAAAATAAATTATTTGGTTTCTAATATGTTTATCAGTAGCATGAACGGATCTATATGTTTTGTGGAATTATGAATTTTCTGTGTAACTGCTGCATGTTCATTTTTACATCCATGGTATGGGAGTTGAACATTTTACATACTTTAATTATATTAATGTGGGTACAAATGATAAAATGAACACAATGCGGCTTAAATAATGCAATGCATACATGTATAGGCGGTTAGACTTGTGTATGTGTATATATTATTAGAATGCAGTAATTTAACTGATGAAATGGTGCATCATTATAAACTGACTGTAACCATAGTTTTATGGAAATAAAATAGCAGGCTGATAAATTTGCTAGACGTGTGACGGAGAATTGGTTTAGTCATTCTGGTGTTTTTCATTTATGACATATGGCATGTTTTAGGGCCTTCATAAAAAAAATACAAATTTGAATGGATCATTGAATACAATATTTGTTTTTATAACATGATATGTTCATATATAGCATTATATTTAGTAGAGATAATAACACCTTTATATATAGAGTTTTTGGTTTTGGTTTTGGTTTAGGTACAGATACTGTAGATAAAAAACACACAATTGTACATTTTAAATAGTCTTGTTATTGATTTTGTGCATATTGTGAAATTGCTTAGAGTTTTGATTTTTTTTCTTTTTGTCTCTTAATCCAGGTATGGTTTAAAAATCGCCGTGCCAAATGGAGGAAGAGAGAAAGAAACCAGCAGGCTGAGCTGTGTAAAAATGGCTTTGGTGCCCAGTTTAATGGACTCATGCAGCCATATGATGATATGTACTCTGGCTATTCGTACAACAACTGGGCCACAAAAAGCTTGACTAGCAGCCCCCTATCAGCTAAAAGCTTTCCCTTCTTTAACTCTATGAATGTGAGCCCTTTGTCTTCACAGCCTATGTTCTCCCCACCCAACTCCATCCCCTCCATGAACATGGCCTCCTCCATGGTGCCCTCAGCAGTGACAGGGGTGCCAGGATCAGGCCTGAATAACCTGAGCAACTTGAACAATCTGAACAACCCTACGCTCAACACTGTGGCAGTGTCAGCGGCCACATGCCCCTATGCCACCACGGCTAGCCCCTACATGTACAGAGACACTTGTAACTCCAGCCTGGCCAGTCTCCGGCTCAAAGCCAAACAACACACCAACTTTGCATACCCGGCTGTGCAAAACCCGGTATCTAACTTAAGCCCATGCCAGTATGCAGTAGATCGGCCTGTATGAATTTCTTCTGCTCACATGAGAAAATCCCCATCCTGTACTTAAACCCACTACTGATTTAATCTACTATTTCATTCTAAGGCATCCACCAGCGATATGGACTGGCTACAAATACACAGCTTTTGAAACTGACTGAGACCATAGGAATTATTTGTGAGGAAATAAAAGAAAATTGAACTCAAATCGGACCATGAAACAAAGGACTCGATAATGATACTTGGCCTTTGAACTGACCAAGTGGACCTCTAAACTTTTCTCTCCAGCATGACTAGAGTGAATTACAAAAAAAAAGTGGATGAGATGCTTTTTACTGCTTTGGTAAAGAAGACTTGCAATGTCCAAAATACATTCGCCACAAGCCCACAATGAGGCACACGTGTCTGCAATACAGGCAAAAGGATGTACATAATGGGTTTCTGTTTTGTATGTGACAAAAATATCTATGAAATGTAGTATTTTAAAGAATGATTTACGCATGTTCCTCAAGAGCAGAACCTGGATAAATGTGGATTTTAAAGGAATTTTAACCTTTGTTGTGAATTCCGTTCACCTAGCGTAAGAGGTATTGTCAAAGGTTGCTGTCCAACAGAAAACGTAGCAATGAGTAGTTTGAAAGAAAGACAAATAGGATCAACAGTAAAAATACGTTCCAGCTTTGCTGAAACATAGAACATTCAAAGGTTTTTTTTTTTTTAAATCAGTAACTAAAAAGCCATTGAATATAATTTTGTGTGGTGTTCTCAAAAGGGAGTTTATGACTGTAAAATAATGTATGTAAGAGTGCAGTTGTTGAAAAAAAAACTTTTTTTGGTGTAGCCTGATTTGTCTCATTAAAATAAAGAATGAAGAATTATTTGTTTTAATGAGTAACGCCCTGAAAAAAAAAATATACAAATGAGCAAACCTATTAGTGCTGTTTGTAATATCAGTGCAAAGTCTGAAAGTGTTCTCTCCTTGTACCTGTCGGTGTTTTCTAAGTTTAATTACAACATTGTGTAGCAGGAACCAGCGCAAAATTAAGCAGGAGATGAAAAGATATAGATGCTTCTGGTGACTTGACCTACAGACATGTAGAGTCCTCCCCTATCTGTGGGCAGCACTTTATCGTAAATATCCTGTAATGGGAGGGTGGAGGGGATTCTTGGTTCTGTGCCTTGTCTCTCAGCGTAAACTTGGCCAGCATTATATAAGTACATAGGAGGCATAAATCCAGAGTGCCACAGCATATATTATAGCCAGTAAAACCTGAAAATCTTCAGCTGTCCACAGAAACATTCCATGATTTCAGTGCTTTAAATTTCTCCACTTCTTTAGAGATAATACCTTTTATTAGGAAATGCATAAGTACAATAAACATAAAAATCTTTACACCCAAATGGGATCAAATATTTTATGAAAATAAACCGTCATAACCTTTTCCACACTTTCCACAAACAAATCTAAACATTTTGGGGAAATATATATATATATAATTTTATTTATTTATTTTTTTGTGAAATAAGTGTGCACACCTCTAAACAAATACTACTTTTGCACCTGGCAACATTTACACACCATTTTTTGCAGAAAACATTATAAACGTATTAAATAATACAGGCTTCGCCTGTGCACAAAAAACTATTTAGGTAATGGCAAAACATTTTTTGGTTTGATTGAAGTCTGGACTTTGATTAGGATTTGGGTGTATGCATGTGATCATTGTTATGCTGAAAGGTTAAATTACTTTAAATTTTCACTTTCCTAAGCAGACACCTAAAAGTTTTGCATAAAAATCCACTGGTATTTGTTGGTATTCATGATTCTTTTCAATTTGGCCTTTTTTCCAGTTCTGGCCTTTCTTGCTGGAAAAAAAAGAATAATGCTGCTACCACCATGCTGCACTACTGTGTTGTAATAGCTGTTATTTTAGTGAATGTTTGCTCTTTTTTTTCCCCCCGAAAATTCATTATATATTTATTTGCTTTAGTTAAGATTAGGTGTTTTTGTGAGAAAGTTTCCATGTAGTCACCCTATCCTAGCTCTATATGACAATATATGTGTCATAATTGTATATAATTGTCATATATGAATATGACAATTTGTTGTCATGCACAGAGAGAAATCAGTACTTGTCAAATAATCCTGGCGCTCTTTCAGTGTTGTCAGTGTTGCCATAGGTTTTTTGGCCGCCCCAATGGTAAGTTCTTGTCTTTGGAACATCCTGTTCTTGGAGATGCTGATCTATTTGTTGATGACGGCCTTGACGGTGTACTATGGTACATCTAACGTTCTGGAAATTCATTCAGATTAGATAGGTTTAGGTTCAACTTTTTTGTCACTTTTCCAGTACAAGTACAGAGACAATGCATTTAGCATTTATTTAGTAGAGCAAACAGCAAATACGTTAAATAAAAAGGTGAGATTATAGTGCAATATTTAACGTATCGATGCACATATAAGCATTACAGTATGATGAATGCCAGTAAAGGAAATGTTAATTAAATTAAAATAAATAAATAAAAATTATGGTGCAGTAAGTTTATACCCCTCTCTTGATTCAGAAATTTGAACAAGTGAGATAAAATGCATGCTCCAAAATCCTACAGAAAAAGCTGATCTTTATTTGGGGTTGCTCAAGATGATTAATTGATGGCAACTGTATTATAGTTGCATGCCATATCCCTGATTATAAAATGGGTGTGCATACTTATACAACGTTATTATTACTTTTATGTATAAAACGTGTTAAATCATCCTTCACTTAATTTCTATATATTGTTATTACAAATGAAGGATGGAAAAAGTTCAGACATGATTTAGCTTTTTCTTTTTTTTTACAGAAATAATAATTATTATTACATTGGAATATTGTTAATCATCAAACAAGATCTTTATTTATGTTTCTACAACTACAACAACTACACCTTACAAAGTACTACACACTTTCTTTGGACTCGATTTGGACTCGTGACAATTGATGTATATTTTATATTTTAATGTTTCATTTTTCACAAAGGTGTCATATTAAAAAACAGAACAAGAGCCACACAACAATATCAGCAAAATATTAGCTATTTTTTTAAAAGCTTTTTATTAAATTAAAGTCACTTTTAAAAAAGTACTTACACCAGCATCACAAAATGAAAGAAAAAGAGAAGACAGGCAGTTAAGGAATCCCAGTATATTTATATTTACCACTGAATAGTGTGTGTGCAATATATAACGTAATTAAATTCAATTCTTTCAAGTATTGGGAGATCAAAAGTCAAACTTATTTGTAGAAAACAACTTAAGGTAGTTATAGATAGTGTGTGTGTGTGTGTGTGTGTGTGGTGTGTGGTGTGTGTGTGTGTGTGTGTGTGTGTGTGGGGAGATCTGTATTCTCAGACCAGGCTTGGTCACACTGATGATCCTCTCTCAGCACTCTAAATCAATATCTCACTGAAGTGTAAATATTCCCTGGTCTCCGATGTTTACTTCACACAGCAGACTGTGAACTAGAAAGAAAGCGCATTTACAGTAGTCGTGACCCCTGGCTCAAAAAACCCCTTTAAACTGGTAAGAATAGTAACGATCACCTCAGAGATTTGACTCACCTGAGCAGCCACACATTCTCTTTAAATGAAGCCAGTTAACAGTACTTTATTTGGTAAAATAAGTTTAGTAATATACAGTTATATTCTATAGAGATAGTATATAATTTACAAGTTATCTTAGAAATAATTCTAATTCTAATATAAAGAATATTATCCCCAATTAGTCCCTGCAGCAATGTTTATTTTTTTATGATTATATTATCGTTTTAACATCAATATCTTTATTTGGTTTGCTTGTTTGTCATATTAGTAGAGATGCAAATAATATTTAAAAAAAAATTTAAATTGAATTTATATATATATTTATGATTATATTAGCACATTTCTTAAAAAGATATAATATTTTTACTGCCTAAAAAAAAGAGAAGAGACAAAAACTAGACCAATGCACTAAATATATTTAATTACAATAAAAGAAAATAATTCCGTTAATCTATTAGTAGACCACATTATACATTAATAATATATAAATGATTCTTCATCATAAACATAAGTGTCATACAATAGCAAGCTTGTGATTACAAACTTGACATTTATAAATGTAATGGTTAGGAATCAGTTGTATATAAAATATATAAATAGCTTAAAAAGGCTGCGGGATGAGAATATTAGGAAACTCGCAATCACAGAATAATGGAAGGTTTTTATCCAGAACTCATAATCAAAAGTCATATCTTACATAACACTCTCAAAAAGATATGAAGCGCAAGCGCCCTAATTCACTAATTGCGTGCATAGTTTGAAGGTCTCAGCCTAATTACTTTTTTTTAATCAATGTTACAGTGAAATCATGTCATGGAGCTGCACTAAGACTAAATTAATATGAAAATTTAGATAAAAGTTATTGAAGCCTGAACACAGTGTCTTAATCATGATAATTAGTACTGAAAATAAAATAAAAAAAAACCCATGAAGGAAATGTAATTTCTTTTTCTACTAAGTTCTAAATGAGGATTAAAGAAATGAAAGTCAGCCAGGAAGCTTCTCTAGAATTATTAACAAGACAAATTGATCAAAGGCAGATGAAACTTCACGTTCGGTTCCATCTGTCTTTGATCAATCACCCTTGTGCAAACAGTTCATAAAACACCTTTTATACTGAGATACTTTGTGTGTTTCCATCTATTTTTGATCAATTTGTCTTGTTAATTGTTCGAGAGAAACACCTTAGCTGACTTTAATTTCCATAATCCCCGTTTGGAACATAGTATAAAAAGAAATGACATTTCCTGCAGAGTGTATCAGTGTTTTAATTTTTTTGTTCCATGTAACAGAATTAAGACACCGTACCTCCCAATGAATATAATTCAAACATTAGGTATGGCATGTGCACATAGTCTAGAATTTCTTCTCCCTAAATCGGCCTTGCTCCTATTACCTTTGGTCATCTGCAAGTCAGATATTTCTCCTCTCACGGAGGATGGTGGTCAGTTCTCCTGGGACCATCATCTGATTGTAATGCACTGGCAGGATTAAAATTCCAGAGGTAAAATCCTAAGGCTGAATGTGTCCTTTTTGGAACCCTTAGCCTGCTCTACTTTTTTGCTACACAACCATATAACGTAAAAAATAATAATAATTGTACTTTGTATTAGGATATGTTACAGTCTACAGCATAAATATTCTACAAATATAAAAAACATACACTAGCATTTGTTACAGCCTTAGTTTTGTGGTCGAATGAAAAAAAATGCACTATAAATAAAAGATAAAGAATGACATAAAGTCCTGATGTTAAATTTCAACAGAAATGTTGGTTAAATGTTAAAGCACATAAAAGATAGAGAGTCCATTAACCACTCGAGAGTGCAAAACAGACTCATACCTGCATTCACACAAATCAGCACCAGCCATATTAAATATTATCAATCATACTGCTTTCTCTGTATTTAAACCTCTTGATGATGTACATCATTCAGCTCACAAGTTCATAACTGATGAAGCTCATCACTGTGTTTTATATAGAAAGGTGAGGTGGCTTTTTCCCAGTGTAAGAAGAGATGACCATGGGTACCTGTTTATTTATAAAGCCATTCTACATGAATTGCCTCCATACAGTATATCACCTCTGTGTTACAGTGAAAGGTCAGTAATGCCTATAATACCCCATGCAGAACCCGATTAAGTTTATCCCGACCTGGAGAGAAGTCTGACTCCACTCAAAGTTCAGCCAGAGGACCGCCAATGGTCTGTAGGTAATAGTCAGGGGCTCAGAGAGTTTAGTAAAAGATCACAGTACAGATCATTATAATAAAAGTTGTTTTATTCATTACTAACAGTTCTTTTATTGTTATTTCATTGTTGGTCTCTTTTAATTAAATACCTCAATAACTCAAAAACATGCATAATATTTTGGGCCCAATATAACTGAAATAAAAAAGAACAAAACGCTTTGTTGTTTTAATAAATAAACAAAATACTATTATATCAATTTAAATGATGTTCATGGAATAAATCTGTGATTAGCAGGTATGTGGAATATATGTAATTACAAACCTAATGTGCTTGTACCTCAGTGCAAAGGAAAGCATTCTCCACGTGTTTTCCCTGGATTTAAATGAAATATCTGTCCGCACTCGGGTATGCTATTTTCAAACAGGATTAGTCTGGACTTTTAAAGTCCCCACTGACCAGGTTCACCATTTCATAGCAATGTATTTAAAAATATAACAAACTACAAAGTTTATTTTCATTTATTTTCATGAATTAATCATTTTTATTTTTAACTTCCTATTTTGAGAGAAAAATGGGTACCCATGGGCAATAATCTAAAACTCTTTACTGCTATCTGCTGGTTATAAAGTGTACTGCAGCTGGTCCTCACCTGCAAGTCCAGTATCTCAAAAATGTATACACCCCTCACATTTCAGCAACCTTTCTAGTGAATCATCTTAAGGGTCAATACTATGGACTTGGATCCAAACTTAAATATATTTTAGAGTAGTCAATGTGCAGCTTGTATAGCAGTACAAACTTTCTGTCCTCTGAAAATAACTCAACATGCAGTTATTATTGTCAAAATAGCTGGCACCAAAAGCTGGCACCAAAATGTCGTGTAACCATGCAAAGCCACATATCCAATTCATTCAATTCAATACATTTTTATTTGTATAGCACTTCTAACAATGGACATTGTCTCAAAGCAGCTTTACACAGATAATGTGGTAAGAAACAATGAATAAGATTGTTCTTTATAAGTTGGGAACCCATCCTCATTTGGGTGGCACCAAATGTTCATTTATTACAATTAATCGATGTTGAGGTGTGCAGTGATGGTGATCAGATGCAAACTGAGGTATCAACAAACAGCCTTCACCTTTTGATCTAAACCTGGGGATCACAATGACACAGAAATTCACTCAGATACTGCAGAACGAGACCGCAAAGTGGTTTATACGTCAATAGTAGTATTTTATCATCAATGCGAGATTTGAATTGGGAGCCAGTGTAGACTGAATAATACACGGGTTATGTGGTCATATTTTTTAAATCTAGTAAGTTCTCTTGCTGCTCTTCTGCTGCATTCTGGACTTACAGAGTCTCTGGTCTAATCTAGATGTAAAAAAAGCATTAACTAGTTTTACTGCATCCTTTAATGGCATCATATTTCTAATTTTAGCAAAATTTTTTAAGGTGCTAGAAGGCTATTCTGGAAATGTGATACACATGAGCTTTAAAAGAAAGACTAGGGTCAATAATCACACAAAGGTCTTTGACTGCTGTTTACACTGAGACAAAAAGACCATCCAGAGATGCTACGCAATCGGAAAGTTTACTTCTAGCTGCATGTGGTCTTATCCAAGCTGAGAAGAAGGAAGTTATCAAGCATCCAATGTCCTTTACACACTTTTCAACATTATTAAGCTGATCTTTGCTGAAATGTACAACTGTGTATCATCAGCATAGCAATGAAAGCAAATACCATGTTTAAATATAACATCATCCAAAGGCAGGATATATAAAGAGAAAAGCAGTGGGCCTAAGATAGATCCTAAGACAGAAACTTTACTTCAGAGAGTGAAAATATAATGGCTATTCATCATGTTCATCATGTTTTTGTCTGCCTGAAAGCACCATAGAAATCTGTGGATCTTGTATTAGAGCAGTTAAAATGTGGTGCTTTGAGTACAATTTGCTCATAGTGATGTTCAACATGGAACCTCATGGCAAAAACTCTCAGAGAATTTGAGAATTAGAATTGTTGCCCCCACAAAGGTGGCCGTGGCTATAAGAAGATCGGTAACATCCTAAAACTGAGTTATGGTACAGTGGCCAGGGTCATGCAGAGGTTTTTCAAGATGGGCTCCAAACTGAACAGGCATCGCAAGGGTTCTGTGCATCTGGTGCAAAAACTGGCTTTAGGTTGCAGAAGCGGAAGGTCCGCTTGTCAGTGCTCAGACCATATGCCGTCACTGCAACAAGTTGATTTGCATGGCCTTCGTCCCAGAAGGAAGCCTAACAAGAGTACTTTAAATCGTTACTTTGCCCCTCTATATACCTCTGGCAGTGGGGGCGTGGCCGAGCGCTGTTTTGTGAATGGAGGCACAAAATGGAATGGAAAGAATTGCACGCCTGCTGGGAATGTATCTAATCAGTGTTCTCTTTTGCAGAGAGTGGAGGAAAAACATAAGAGAAGTAAAAGAAGAAAGCTGGAGAAAGATACAGAGAGAGACGTGTGTGTGTTGTTAAAAGTGTAAAAAGACAATTAAGAAGCTTGGTTTTATTAAAACTGGTCACCGCCCCAGTGTTCTTCTTTCCCCCAAACCATTCGCTGTCCTACAGTACCATACTGTGAAAAATCTTCAGGCAGGTATAAAGAAATGCTGTAAACTAATAATGCTTTTAAAAATATATATTTTAATTGTCATTAATTGTTCAATTGTTGTGTGAATACTTTTTGGCTTTCAGTTCTCACACACACACACACACACACACACACACACACACACACACACACACACACACACACACACACACACACAAACGATATGGTAGATACCAGTGGCACCCAGCTGCACCCATGTATTGTACAGAGAAATCTGGCCAGAAGTGGTCTTCATGGAAGTAAAACCTATTACAGCTAAAAAGCTATTCCTTTCACGTGCAAACAGGGCAGAGTGACTCTCTATGCATGAAAACATAAGAAATGGGGAGCAAAAAATGGCAGCAGGTGCTCTCGAATGAGTCAAAATGTTAAATAATTGGCAATCATAAATGTCCGCAGGTAACAGTGAAGCATGGTGGAGGTTCCTTGCAAGTTTGGAGCTGCATTTCTGCAAGTGGCACTGGAGATGTGTGCTGAGAAATACAGGCTGATACTTATCCATAATGCAAAGCCATCAGGGAGGCATCTGAAGGATTTCAAATGTATTCTGTAGCAAGAGGAAGAAGTATCGTTAGTGTGGAGAAGAACAAGCAGCCCTGAAAACGAGTTATTGGCCTCCACAAAGGCTTGATCTAACATCATTGGGACTGTCTGGGATTACATGAATTACATGAAAAGACAGAATGATTTAAGGCAGCCTACATCCACAGAAGGTCTGTGGTTAGTTCTCCAAGATGTTTGGAATGAACTACCTGTAGATGTCCTTCAAACACTGTATGCAAGTTCACCTAGAAAAATGGATACTGTTTTGGGTGGTCACACCAAATGAAGATCTGATTTGATTTTTTTCTCTTCTGTTCATTTACTTTTCATTATGTTAATTGATTAAAATAAACTAGTAACACTTTTGGTTTTACTTTTCAAAAGTTTTTTTACATCTGCTTAAAACTTTTGCACAGTACTCTGTGTATAATTTTATGACAACAGAAGAAAAAACCAAACTTGGATGTTTCTGGTGAGATAAGAAAGAAAAAATATATTAGTATTTTCTTTTGTATTATTCTTTTTTCTCCAAACATTGAATGGTTTACAGACCTACTTTCTGTACATATTTTAAGGAATACTGTCTATTTTAAGATCCAGCCAATGTCTATCAAGGGGTTGGCTTGTGCCCAGACATTGGCCTTTTTTATGGCATGTCAGTTTCTGAACAGCTCGAGGACAATCAAACAAGACTGCTGTAAATCATTAAGCCCAATGAGTGATTAGTACTCAGGTTATGTGGGGACATTGCACACAGTTTCACCTACAGAAGAAAATAATCTTTTTCTGATCAAAAGATTTTTATATGACGTTGTTTTTCATGGTATAGTTGCAGAATGATTGCATTTTATCTTGCCATAAATGATCTTAACCTGTTTTTATATTGACTCGCAAACTATAACTGATCACCTGTAGCTGTACATATGCAACCAGATGTGATTATGGATGCATTATCAAAGAATTATACAGTACAGACCAAAAGTTTGGACACACTTTCTCATTCAAAGAGTTTTCTTTATTTTCATGACTATGAAAATTGTAGATTCACACTGAAGGCATCAAAACTATAAATTAACACATGTGGAATTATATATGGAATTATATACATAACAAAAAAGTGTGAAACAACTGAAAAATGTCATATTGTAGGTTCTTCAAAGTAGCAACCTCTTGCTGTGATTACTGCTTTGCACACTCTTGGCATTCTCTTGATGAGCTTCAAGAGGTAGTCACCTGAACTGGTCTTCCAACAGTCTTGAAGGAGTTCCCCGAGAGATGCTTGGCACTTGTTGGCCCTTTTGCCTTCACTCTGCGGTCCAGCTCACCCATAAACCATCTCGATTGGGTTCAGGTCCGGTGACTGTGGAGACCAGGTCATCTGGCGCAGCACCCCATCACTCTCCTTCTTGGTCAAATAGCCCTTGATGCCTTCAGTGTGACTTTACAATTTTCATAGTCGTGTGTCCAAACTTTTGGTCTGTACTGTACGTTTATGATAAGAAATGTGTTATAATAACATTCAATGGTATTATCTACAAAAAGTCTCTTCACTCGCCCTTTTTTCTCATCCACTGATGAATTCTTTGTCTAAATTTCCTGTGTTTTTATTATGGCACTCAATCATTTTAAAAGCCCGGCCACTGTTTTTTTACAGACCGTGTAAGCACTCTTCTGTGTTTAGATGATGCTCTGACAGTGCAGGAGCAATGCAGACCATTTGTTTACAAACTGAGTTGATCAGGCTTATGTAACTTTCACTATAGCACCTTGATCAAAGTCTAAAGTTCACTGTGAGGAAACTGCAATCAACTAACTTGGTTTTATTACTGTATTATTACCTAACATTATCTTTGCAGGCAAACAGCATAGGCAAGGTTTAAAACATAATGAAAGATTTTGAATTCATGTGAAATGAATATGTAACATTTCTTCAAGTAGAAATTAAAAAGCATGTTATAGACAGAAAACTATAATTTTGCCATACAGACGGAACAGAGATTATTTCAGTGAACTGTAATTTTCAGTCATTTACTATCCCACAGCAGGACCTCAGTCACATTTGGAGCCTATTTGTGTAGTTGAACCCTACATATTTACCTAGTATGTTTTGTTAAAATCTTTTCTCTTGAACATTCTCTTGATCAAAATGAAGATCAGGGAGAACAGAAGGTTCAAAACAGGTGTTCTTTTGTGCAGTGACTTGCGCCAATTCTTCACCTGGACTTTTCCCACTTTCCCATCTGATAACGCACTCACACATATATATAAGGAGCTGAGGATAATATCTTGGGTTGCTGTCATTATTAAAGTACGTATTTGGATAGTTTAGGAGTTGAACAGACAAGGTTTGATTTGCATTCTACTGAAGTTTGTTGTGTTTTAAATTTCAGATGTGGCTCTTATGGATTGGAGGACTTTTACACTGCCTTTTAGGGGCTGTATATGGTAAGACCCAAATCAATTTAACTGATCACTAGTAAAGTCTTACCACATTGTTGCCAAACAAAACACATTATGTGCCTTGGAATATTTTACAAAAGAGACACAAACTTATAACTGGTATAACTGTAATTTAATCAAACATATTCTGAAACAACATTAGTTTTTACTTGCATGATTTGATTGCCAGGTGACGTGGTATGCTTTGACAATATTGGCTGCTTCTCTGATGAGATGCCATGGAGTGGCACTACTGAAAGACCCATTGCACGCCTACCATGGAGCCCTGAGAAGATCAACGCCCGATTTCTTCTTTTCACACGACAGAACCCTGATTCTCACATGGTAATTCTGGACTTCGATGCAAAAAACAAACAAACAAACACTGTTCCCTTCTGTATCCTAATCAACGTTTAAGGTGGGCTAAAAGTACAAAATTATATGCTGCATGTTAGTTTGTTGGGACATTTAAAACACATTAATAGTTCATTCTAAGATTAAATAGATGTGTTAAAGCATTAACATGTCAGGACCAGGATTGTGGACTAGAATATAAACTCGCCAATACTTTATCACAACATGCTTTATGTTTAAATACTAATGTGATGTCATTTTGATAAATGATCTCCTAATATTTATGATACTAGGATAAGAAGGATGAGCTCCACAATGTGAGGTAGCCTCTTTTTTTTAAATAATATAAAAATGTTATTATTTATTTTATTTTTTTTTAGGAAATCAGTACAAATGCAGATGTTATTTCAAGGTCTACATATCAACCAAATAGAACGACACGTTTTATAACCCATGGCTTTATTGACAAAGGAGATGAGAATTGGCTTATTGACATGTGTAAGGTAAGACTAGAGCAGTATCTACTGTATTAAAGTTTAATATTTATTATTATTACAATTATAATTATAATTATTTATGTTTCTCTTATTTCAAGCCCATGTCCTCATCATTATTATGTATAATATCTGTCTCTTAGCTTATGCTGAGCATTGAGGATATAAACTGTATTTGTGTGGACTGGAAATCTGGCTCAAGAACACTGTACACACAAGCAGCAAATAACATTCGAGTGATTGGAGCTCAGATAGCTTATATGATTTCCATCTTTGGGGTAAGGTGGACTTTAATAACCTACGGATGTCTTATGCAAATCATTATACAGTATAACAATATTTTATTGCCCTTACACTGTTATATTGAAGACCTGCACTTACACCCATATAACACTGCCAGGTCAAGAGTCAAAGAACTCATTACACATCAGGGGCATGAATAATAAAAACACTTTCACACACAAATTTTATTGTTCAGTGAGAGATAGATGATTGACCATATCTTTTTAATGTACTCGGATTCATTTAAATGGCCTGTTACAAATTCTAGTTAATAGATAAAAATACATTACAATTCTGATTTCACATGCATTATTATTTTTATTATTATTATTATTATTATTATTATTATTATTATTATTATTATTATTATTATTGTTGTTATTATTATTATTTTGCAATTTTATGTGCATAATGTTATATTTATATGAAATATGCTGAAAATATGTTGACTTTATTTTTAAAAATTGTTCTTTTATTTTATATATTTTATCTTTATTTATATTATTATATGTTTTATATTATTTATATTATTATATTATTATATTATTTACTCATAATGTCCTGTCTTTTGTGATATTCTGTATATAGAGATTTATCAGTTTATTTAATGTTTTTTTATTAACATTTATGTATGCATAAATATGATTTAATATATTTTTAAATATACTGACATGCCTGCAGGAAAATTTCCAGCAAAAACCTGAAAATGTGCACATTATTGGGCACAGCCTGGGTGCACACATGGCTGCAGAGGCTGGTCGAAGAACACCGAGGCTGGGAAGAATTACAGGTAGTAAATGACCATAAGGAAGCACTGATAAATAAATAAAGAGAAATATCTGATTATGAATCATTTATATCTTATCCATTTATTGTGTGTTTTAAATACTATTGTTTTCTTTGAAGGATTGGACCCAGCTGAACCTTATTTTCAGGGCTGTCCTACTCTGGTAAGACTGGATCCAAGCGATGCCCTGTTTGTCGATGTCATTCACACAGATGCACTTCCTGTGGTTCCATACCTAGGTGAGACAGGATTGGATTCTTTGCACAAGATTCAAAATCTTATATATATATATAATGTACTAGTGTCTTATTCCCCAGTAAGAGAAAAGGCAAATTTCATATGGAAACTGTCCCTTGTGGGTTCATATTGAGTTTAAATCTTAAACTTTATTAATCTGTTGTAAAAAAGCTAATCACCAACATCTGATAATAAAACATAACACACTACGTGCTACTAAGTACTAATTACTTTACTTTATATATATATATATATATACATTCAATAAGAATGTCAAAAATGCGTTACCACAAATACAATTTAAAGGCATACATTTTATTAATGTGCGATTGATGCAGTGTGCATTACTGTTTGACAATTTATTTTATTTTTTTCATAAATTCATAAATGAATATATAAAAGGGGAAATTAAAACCTTCAGTGTGTTGCACACATTTACTTACGATGTTCTTTATTTAATAACTGTTTAAAATAAGTTTCAAGCCAAGTTTCAAATCTAACACCAAATCTGCCATGAAGCACATATACAGCAATTAAAACCATCCATCTGGAAGCAAAAGTTCCGTTTGGTATCCTGAAGATTTACATGACCCAAACCCATGTTGATTTGAGTATTAAACCCTAAAAAAGTCTAAATTTGAGGAACATTTAGAACAGATAAAAATTAGTGATAAGGTTGCCACTAATTATGAGTTAACTCATGACAATCATGTGATTAATCCAGATTAAATATTTTAATCCATTGACTATATGTATATATATTGCAGTGTGCACTCATATTGCTAAATATAGCATTTATGTTTAGGGTTTGGAATGTCTCAAGCTGTTGGCCACCTTGACTTTTACCCAAATGGAGGAGATAGCATGCCTGGTTGTGAAAAGAATATAATCTCACAAATTGTGGACATTGATGGCATTTGGGAAGGTGAGCAATCATGTCAATCAAATTCTAGCCTTTTAAGATAAATAATCAACCTGAGCTTATAAATACTTGCAACTATTTATGTCACAATCATTAGTGAAAATATTTTCTGCTTCTCTGTTAGGTACTCGTGACTTTGTTGCTTGTAATCATCTGAGATCTTACAAGTACTATAGTGATAGCATCCTAAACCCCCAAGGCTTTCTGGGATACCCCTGTTCTAACTACGACATGTTTGAGTCTGTAAGTATGTATTCTAAACAAGATCAACAAAAGCCGGAATGTTACATTGTTAAGTAAAACTAGTCATATGAATCATTCGGAAAAGCTGTGCACATAAATGCCAGACTTTTAAACATGGCCACTGTTTATATTCACATGTTGTCTGGCTTAATCTGATGTCACTTTAAAGTGCTAACCTATAAAAAAAAACACCTCAAAATATTACTCAGTCTTTCATAAGCATGTCTGGACATCAGAGGCTTTAGAGTTTGTCAAAGTGTTATTTAAAATGTGCCGAACCTGTCACCACACATGCCGCTGATATGGTTGTGAACTGTTTCCATCTATTTAGAAGTTGATTTGGACAAATCCTCAACTGATGGACTCTGTTTCTACAGCTGTCCCTGCTAAAAACACTTTATCCAAAGATGAGATAAGCAAAACATTCCAGCAGACACAGGATACAATCTCATGTGACTGTATCTTTTAGGGGACTGCTGGTTGTTCTCTTTGTGAAGCTGTAGCGATACAGTTGCTAGTTTTCACACTAAACATCTATTTTGATTTATGGACTAACATTTTGAACATATGAAAAATGAGGATGGAAAAGCAAAACATTTTTCCTTTTTTTTTGTAGAAAAGAAAGTTTCTTTCCTGCTTAGGCGTGAAATCAGAATATTTGTTTCACTTTATATTTTGTTTCATCAAATGTGTCTTTTAGGGGCAGTGCTTCCCATGTACTTCCACCAATAAATGTCCTTATATGGGTCACCATGCTGACCAATTTAAAGTGCCCAATGGAGTGAATAAGATGAAGTTTCAGCTGAACACAGGCGATGCCCGGCCCTTCTCACGTATGTATTTGCCTCTTACACAATGCAGCTGCTTACATGTGAAATTAAATAGTCAGCAGTGAATGAAGTATACATTCCTATATTTTGGTTAAAGTACAAATCCCCTGCATAAATATTATTACAGTTAGAGCGATCCTTTCACATTTCTACTTGTTTATAAATGCAGAAATCTCTCACTTGTTGGACAGTAAGGAAGTCAATGTAATTCGTTTTTGTACTTAAATAGATTTTTGGAGCATCTGTACTTTACTGAAGTATTTCAATTTAGGGAGATTTTAACTAAACTAAATAACTACATTTTAAATTCAAATATTTTACTTTTTACTCCACTACATTTTGTAAAATCAGTCGTTTCTTTTAATTTATAAGTGGCTAAAAAAGTCACTGGTAAAGCATGCAGCAAGCCATCAATCAGTGTAGAACACAAGCTCTGTTTTAGACTTGGTTTGATTGTCTCTTGGTGGTATCTACTAAGCACTAACATACAGCAGAACATTTTGAGAGGGACTCTAATTTTACACAACACCAGTGACCTTATTTGCACGATTTTGAAGTGGTTTGGATTTTGAAAGTAGTTAAAAAGAACATTTCAGGCTCATAATTTGAATAGATATCAATCAGTGTTTGACTCATTAATATGATTCTATAAATATATTGGTATGCAATAAAGTCTTTTAAACATAAAATAAGTTGATTAAGCAAAAGTCTTGTTATATACATTATAGCCATTATAAATCATATTACTTTGGATATACTTTTGCCTTCAAATATTGTACCTAGTGTATCTCGACTACATAGTCTGTGTACTTCGTCCACCACCGGTACTTAAGTATTAAAAGTAAAAGTACTAATTTATGAGCATTGCATTTTAGTAATTTAAATTAATTAAAAGTACAGGATCTTAAAAATTCTGTTCAAGTACAGTAGCAGTAAAAATACTTTGTAACTGTCCCACTGATAACCATTTGCTTGAGACTGCAAACAGTATTTTTTAGAAAGTATTTCATTTTTTTAAAAGGTCCGGTATGTTCATTTCAAAATTGGAAACAGAAAAGATCACAAGCCTCTGCATTAATAAAATTAATTTTTTACTTTACTGTTGTAATAAGAGAACAAAATGTGAATGTATTAAAAAGATCTGGCTCATTCTAGCTCGTTCTCAAAAAAACAAATGAATACAAGTTTGAAATTTGCCAGTTCCCACCAGCTTATTTATTAAATTTCCATTTTTTTAGCGTTAGAAAGCAGACAAGGTGAAGAAGTGTCAACACTACTTTTAAACCTACTGAAATTAAATCATTAAAATAAACTCAGATATTAGTATCATTTACTTTGCTATAAGGGCATGATATAATGAATATACCCAGTAATTCCTATAGGATTGTACTTCATTTACTTGGCAACTGCAAATTAAAATTCTTTCTCCTTTTAGTGTATCGCTACAGGGTGACAGCCACTATTGATGGCTCTCGAACCAACTTAGGAAACTTCAAAGTGGCTTTATATGGTGTTCAAGGAAATACTCGCCAGTATCAGATTTACAAGTATGCATCAAACACCTTGTAACCTGATCCATTATGTTTTAAATGAAAATCTAATTATAACAACGACAAACCTAACACTGCCATTGAATACTGTTGTATCTATAAATATATATTCCACAGTATTCATTGTTTGAGATCATTTTGAGAAATGGCAGATAACATATTTAAAACATGTATTTTTTCAGAGGCATGATGTCACCTGGTAAAACCTATCAGCTCCTCATTGATGTTGAAAAGGAAGTCAATGACTTGACTTATGTTAAGTTTATATGGAATAATAGTGTATTAAACCCTTTGCTGCCCAAGTTTGGTGCCACTAAAATAACAGTACAGAGAGGACGGGACGGAAAAATGTAAGTCTCTTTGCATGTGATTAGCCAACACATCACAAAGCATTCTGATCTAGCAGATTGCAAAATCATTGCATAATAATTATATTTTAAAAGACAATCAAATGCAGCATCAAAGCCTCATATCTGTGTTTCTCTGTGACAGGTTCCAGTTCTGTGGTAAAGATATGGTGCGAGAGAATATCCTTCAGACTCTGTCTCCCTGCAAGTGATGTAAATTCAGATCATAAGATTTTATGCTACAGATCTACCATCCCAATAAAGCATCTACCTTATTATGGCCTTGCACAGTTTGTTAAGGCTCCTTAAAACAAGTCAATATGTATGTACAAATAAAGGGGGTGGATTGGATGGTGATGCAATGGGAAGAATTGCAACCTCAAAAATACAGGGTACTCGGTTCAATCTTGAGTTAGGTTTGAATAATTGTTTGTAATCCAAGATTGCTCCAAGTTCTCTAGGTACCTTCTATAATTTAAAAGTGCTGGTAGGGGTGTCGGTCACACTATAAGTGTATTTGAATGTGTGGATATCTGTGCATGATTACTTGTGGCGGGTTGGTGTCTCATTCCACTGTTTTCAAACCAGTGACAAAACATTGCACCCACAATGTCCCAATTTCCTCAATACTATTCAACAAGAGCAAAGGCTGCTGACTCCATCTTAAGTCCTCAGCACTCTGAGTGTCCCCACTATTTATTTAACAGTTCCACAATTGCTAGTTAAGGATGTGGTCTGTACTCACAAATACAAAGTAATTACAAAGTAAAGTACTGTTGATCACTTTGGAAGTAGTTAAAAGCATATTTAGGATCTGAGGTTGCACTTTTTGTGGCTGAATGCAAGTCAACAAACAAATTCTGACATGCATCAAAGGGCTCAGCTAACAAAAACCCTATTAAAACTCCATCAAATCATCACTAGCTCATTTTGACTGTTCAGTAAGTTTAGTTAGATGTTTTGGTTGCTTTTTCCTGCCTTTAAAAAGGTGCATTGGTATACAGGCTGTGAAGGAGCAAGTTATTGGTTGCATTTATGCATTAAATGTGTCTGCTACTTTGAATCTGAACAAGCAGAATTGTAGAATAGTAGACCTACTGATGCTGAGAAAAGCGGAACATACAAGATCATAAATGAAATGACTGAACTAGAAGAATGAACCTGGATCTGCTAAATTACTGATGTGGCCTTGTCTGAGATATGCATATAGTTTGTTCAGTTTGTCACCCAATCAACAAAAGGGGTGAGAGGAAAAAACTGTGCATTTGAAAGGTGTGTGGTGCTAAAACAGGTTAAGTGTTGCTCTGCATCTGTTTATCTAATGATCTTTTATTCAAAAATGTGTAACAGTGACTGATGCCATTTTTTTTTTTTAATCGCTGTAGCACTGAATATTATTTTGCATACATATATGAGAATGGTATGTTTATAAATTACCTGGTTTGTGACCACGCTCTCAAAACTATCCTGCACTGAAGACTGAAATGTCTATCTTGAAATAAAACTTACAAGACCTGGACATGCATAAATTTAATAAGTCGTAATACTAAAACGAAATGAAAAGTTGGTGTTTAACATGAATGTATTGTATAAATTGAAACTATGATTTAATATTGTACTCACAACACACAAACACACACACAGACCCATACACACACAAACACACACACACAGACCCATACACACACACACACACACACACACACACACACACACAAACACAAACACAAACACTAAGGTAACAGCAGCATATTTTTAGATTGATAAG
>MU601092.1:2655785-2699813 GCA_024362625.1 Silurus asotus
ATAGATAGATAGATAGATAGATAGATAGATAGATAGATAGATAGATAGATAAAAACTTTACTAGTGCCACCTACTGGTGTAATAATGTAACACACGAAATGTCACCTTTGGTGAACAGAAATAAAAGCTTGAAGTTAAAAGGGTGGATCAGATCGAGTCTGACATATTCTCCTTGTATCCATGTGGGTTTAGTTCAGGTTCAGCCATATATTCTTTCTTACCAAAACATGCACACATATCGACTGGCTGAATTAAAGTCATAATAGATGAGAATGGTGTATTAACTATAGGTGTCTTCTATGCTTTCTGATAGACTGGTTCATGCTGTTCATGCTATCGAGTCAGTGACATTTTAGACATAATATGACGAAAGCGTTTCACAAAGTCACAGAGACTCGACTAAATAATGAGCTATTCATACGCGACCCGTTCGTTTTGTTCCACTAGGCTTTCCGTACTTCCCCACGGTCACGTGGTGCAAACAACACATACTGCCGCGAAAATCGGCTCTTGCGCGCGGGTTCGTGGTGAGTCTTTAGAGCAGGAGATCCACCGGATTATTTGTTTTTTATTTACAGAGTGAAATTAATAATGTTCTGTGAAAAGGCAGTCGAGCTTGTAAGAGAACTACACCGGATGACTGATGGCCAGTTGCCTGCTTTTAACGTATGTACAGAATCTCCTTTCTGCTCTCTGTATTGTACATGAAGCTGTTTATCATCACTCTCAGCTGCAGCACTGATCTCATGGGGACTGCGCACATCTACTGACCTGCTCTCATCTACTCACCTGCTCACACCTACTCACCTGCTCACACCTACTCACCTGCTCACACCTACTCACCTGCTCACACCTACTGATCTGCTCACATCTACTGACCTGCTCTCATCTACTGACCCGCTCACATCTACTCACCTGCTCTCATCTACTGACCCTCTCACATCTACTCATTTGCTCTCATCTACTGATCTGTTCACATCTACTGACCTTCTCACACCTACTCACCCGCTCACATCTACTCACCTGCTCCCATCTACTGATCTGCTCACATCTACTGACCTTCTCACACCTACTCACCCGCTCACATCTACTGACCTGCTCTAGTCTACTGACCTGCTCTCATCTACTGACCTGCTCTAGTCTACTGACCTGCTCTCATCTACTGACCTGTTCACATCTACTGACCCGCTCACATCTACTCACCTCACAGCCGCAGTATGCGGTCTAACGTCTACTTCCACGACTTTATACAGTTTTCAGTAATAGTTCTCGGTAAGAGTTCCCAAAAACTGTAACATACACAACATGGAACCGAAGATAGTTGTTGTGCAGTTACTGTGCTTTAAGCTTGTCTTAATGCACATTTAATCAATTTAAGGGTTGTGTCTCAACAGGAGGACGGTATCCGGCAAGTGCTTGAAGAAATGAAAGCTTTATACGAGCAAAACCAAAGTGATGTGTAAGATTTTTAACCAATTTATTTTTTGTTCTCTCCAACAAACATTTTCTCATTATATATAATAGCATCCCATTCAAAATTGTACCTGAATTTTGTTTTTCCCCCAAAGGAATGAAGCAAAGACAGAGGGCAAATCTGAACTAATACCAACCATCAAGTTTCGTCACTGCTGTTTGCTGAGGAACCAGCGGTGTATTGCAGGCTACCTGTGCGTCATCTGCTTTTACATCCTGTTTCTCCAGACCCATGATTTTACCTCACCTACCTCTCCTGTTTCCACAGTTACGACCGGCTCCTGCGAATTCGCGCTCTCAGATGGGAGTATGGAAGTGTGTTGCCCACAACAATTCGCTTCCACATGTGTGCAGAGGAGGTGTGGTTCATTTTTAAATGCTAGTTATATCAGAGATGAATCGGAATGCCTCCATAACTTATTAACCCTACATACGTTAACTTGCAGGTTTCCAGCTGTAGTACTGGAGTCTCCTCTGTCCTATACATATGTTAAGTAATTAGCAGTACTTACTGAGCTCGTATTTACAGCAAGGAAACACTCACACACAGTGTATTCCAGGACCTGGTTTGGAAACTGGCTTGTTAACTCATTAGATGAACATTGATCACTTCAACTGAGCTCAGAGGAATAAAAAAAAAACGTGTTTTCGGGTAATGCCTCTCTTCACCTCATTGTTGAATTTTATCCTTGCATCCAATGAGAGAAGAGCGAAAACTTAAGCTGCAAGCAAAAGACAAGGAAGCATGAATAAAGCAATGTGGAACCCCCTGGGTTTGTTTACGATTTTCCTTTTTTGAACTTTATGTAATTGCTTTTTCCGAATCATCTTTTTAGTTGGAGTGGTTTAATCAGTACAAGAAGTCGTTGGCCACATACATGAGGTCTCTTGGAGGAGACGAGGGTTTGGACATAACACAAGACATAAAACCCCCCAAGAGCTTGTACATTGAGGTGAGTTACGAATCAAATCAATGAGAAATAGGACTGCACAAACTAGTCCTATAATAAATTAATTGCTGCACACTTTTCAGGTTCGCTGCCTGAAAGATCATGGGGAGTTTGAGATCGATGATGGGACAGTTATTCTCTTGAAGAAGAATAGCCAGGTATTACATTACTGTTACCTCTGTTCATTTAGATCAATTATGTGTTTTCCCATTGCATTTACCCAGAGCTCTTTCATCTTCGCAGCATTTTCTGCCCAGATGGAAGTGTGAGCAGTTGATTCGCCAGGGAGTTCTCGAGCACGTCATTTCCTAATGTCACATACCCTCAAGCTGCTTTGGATTTTGAGTTACTCGCTTTAATTAACAATTGTGTCAAGTAGTTGTATCTGTGGCAATAATTCAAATCATTTCTAAAATCACTGATCATGTGTGCTGCTGCGGGAAATTCTACTGTCAAACTGATTCATGTATATTTCATCTGTTTAACACTGCAGCATGTCTTAAGCAGTACTGTTTTTCTTTTAAATAAACTTCGTGAATGTAATACAATTCTATTTGAAGAAGAATCAATAAAATTACAGCTTTTGCAAGACATAATTTATGGGCATCACAGTGGATTGTACAGTAGTTCATTATGATTGTGCACGTTCAAGGACAAAATGCGTATCAAAATTGTACATGTGAACAATACTGTGCTTTGGAATACTTGGAAGTCGAACAGCTTTTTAAAGTTTTCTATATTTATAATGAATATTTTTCATATACAGTCCATAAATGAACTAAAAGGAATTTACTATTTGCAAGATGACATTCTATTTGGCCTGTTCTAGTTCAAACTTCCCCTTAATCTTTTACTTGGACACAATTGTCTCGGAAGAGACATGTTAAAATTTGTCACAAAATTGTCACATTACATACAAACACCATTGTAACACAATAGCAAAACACCCTGTCAATATTATACTGGCGGGTTTAGTTTTAAGAATAGAAGTGAAATCAGCAAGTGTCATACTGGCATTTTCATAATCTTAAGAGTAAACACATTCCCCTCATTTACAGATAATGCATTTACACTGTAGTAAAAAAACAAAAACAAAATTGTATTTCACATTTCATTATTCTCAAAGGACATTTGTCACTCTCACACTCTAAACAGAAAGTGAGGCGGGAGCAATTTTACGCAGGAGTTTGTTGAGAGCGGTCACCTTCTCCTCCAAAAGGAACGACGACTTCTCTGCACTTTTCTGCCTCTGCTCCGTTATCTGCAGAGCCTTCATGAGCTCAGTGTTCTCTATGTAAAGGTCTTTTAGCAGAAGATCCGTCTTTACGTTCCTTGACAGCTAATAAGAAGAAACATTGGACATGAATGTCAGCATTTACCACTACAGCCGTGATGCAACATCACATAATAGTATATAATATACAACACATGGACACACCTGCTCCTTCAGCTGGTTAACCTTCTCTTGTAGCATCAGACGCACTGCTTTTAGCTTGGATTCTACATCATCCATCCTCTCCTGCATGCTTTCAATCACTTTCTCATACTGCTCCTGTTTATACAGAAGAAAAGTAATGGTAATTGCTAATAGCTAATGAGCAGAAATGGCAAGAGTTCACAACCTTCCCTCAAGTGGTAGAAGTACAGATACTTTTACAAGAATAGTAAAAGTTGAAGTACTTTTAACTTAAGTGAAAAGGTATAAAGAAGTTTGGGCTCTGGCATGTACTAAAGTAAAACGTAGCCATTGCTACTACCTGTTTTAGTGTCACGCTGGTAACTGAACCTTACATCATGTTAATACAGAAGATTTTAAACTGTTAATTCTAATAAATGTATCCAGGCAGAACAAACACCATATAGAACACAAGCAGAGAAAAAATAATGATCAGGAATGTATCCGTTTTCAGTCATGTTTACGTTGCTGACGCTCTCCGTCTCCTCCACGTTAGCTAGACTTCTTGTTGACTTTTACCTCTCTCATTATTGGCTTCGTAAACTGGCCTACGTCTGTAGTGTGATAACATGGAAATGATGCACCAGTGGTAAATTAAAAAAGCAGCACTATGACAAGAAATAGATTGATGGGCTGAAAACAGCATTTAATGAGAAGAAATAAAATATTGATCATATCACCAAATAGATTAAACATAAAAACAAGTCTGGTTTAAAAATTTAAGAATGTTTTGATATTTGTGTAAAAAATTTAAGGAGTTATTTCTGGATGCTTCGCCTGAAAAGACAAGATTTTTCACTCCCATGACTGCATTTAGGGATTTTGATGCATTAGGATGTTTTAAGAAACACATATCCACCCTAGAGGTTTTTGGTGCATGTGTGTGAGTTGGAGCATGAGGGGTTTTGTGTGTGTGTGTGTGTGTGTGTGTTAAATACCTGTTGAAGGTTTAGTTGAGTCCTGGCCTGCTGGGCCTGAGCGTGGAGCTGCACTTCCAGCTGCTGTGTTTTACTCTCCTGCTCAGCCATCTGAGTGTGCAGGTCAGAAATCTGTTCCCGGGTATTGAGGCCAATCTGTTCCTGTAACTGCTGTACCTCACGAACATGCTGTGCCTGGCTCAGTGATAGAGTAGTGTTTGCCCTCAAAGCCTGTGGAAGTAAAAAATCAGTTTGAATTATTTCAACTAAATTACTTAGTGAGTGAGTGAGTGAGAAAAAGAAGAAAGAAAAAGAAAGGAAGAAAAAAGTGGAAAGGTAAGCTTCTAAATTTATTTTACTCTTTGTAAACATTATGTTACAATATTATTTTTGTCTTTTTATCATTTAAAAGCAATTGTTCTTGCCTGAGCTTTTCTTCTAACAAAACTGTGAATAAAGTTAAAGTTATGCAATTCATCAAGGACTTCCTTACCTGCTCTTCTGCCTCCTGCTTGGTGGTCTCTAGCTCAGTCTGTTTGTTTTTTAGAGTGGTGTATTCATGCTTTATCCTCTGCAGCTCTAAATCCTGAGCGTGTAACTTAGACTCTGAATCTTTCAACTACAAAGAAATAAAACCAACCCACATTACAGGTCCTTAATGGTATGTACATTTAGTTAAATTCAGCTTCATCACCTCAACAAAACATTTTTTCCAGTGGTGGACAGTAACAATAGCCACGCTTACATTCGCACAGTCATTCTGATTACAATTATTCCGGTTGAAAGATTTGGTGGACTGTTTCCGAGAGACGATATCTAATCCGAAATGATGTTTGCATGTGCGCTTTTCATCGGAATGACTGACATGCGCACATTAGCCCATGTCCTGTTTGCCACCTTTCATTCCCTTTCAACATGGAGTTCCATCGTTTCCTATGCACCATTTTTATGTGAAGTTTTGCTCTTAATCGAAAGGTATGAGAAAAAGATGGCCGCTTGAAGTGGAGCTTTGTGCTGGTTGTGCATCTCTAAGGGGCATCTCCATAGAACCCTTCTCTCCTCCAAAAAGCAGAAGTGTGTGGATGAAGATCTGTAGTAAGGACGGGTGGGCGCAGGTTGTATTGCTGGAATTGAGTGACCTTGAATGGAAACTAAACTTTCGCATGAGTCGCAGGTCATTCACACGTGTGTGTGGACTGGTAGAGGGATTTATGAAGAAGAAGTTTACAACACCCGATACAGATGCCAGGTGTCCCTCAAATATCAGTTATCAATGGCAGAATTTCATAGAAAGGTTTATATCCGATTACAATTTTATTCAGTTTGGTCATTTTTAATTACAATGCTCCATGTAAATGCACCTAATGAAAATTTAATTCATTACTATACTTAAAGCTTTTCACATCGGTACCTTTACCTTTACCTAAATTTCAAGTCAAAGATCTTTCTTTTTACTCAACTACATTATGTGAAATCAGTCGTTTCTTTTTATTTAAGCACGTAGCAAGCCACCAATCAGGGTAGAGCATGAGCTCTGTTTTGAACTTGTTTTGATTTGCTCTTGGAGATATCTACTGTAGCACCAACATACATTTTAGCTCTGGTTTAACAGAACATTTTGAGACACAAAACCCTAAGCCTAACTTGCCACAACACCCATGGCATTATTTGCACAATTATTTTAAAAACTTAAAAAGGTTTTGGGTTTATGATCATTTTAATAGATATTCCTCAGTGTTTGACTTTAATATCATTCTATTAATAATGTTACTCTTAGCACGCCAAAGTCTTTTCACAAAAACAGTTGATTAGGCAAAGAGTCTTGACAAAAATAATTATAGGAACATTACAGTCATAATAAATCATTGTATTTAGAATACTTCAGTAAATTTAAAGAAAAACTGTTGTACTTTTACTCAAGTAAAAGTTTTAACAGGAGCACATATTTTGACGGGAATAATATTTTACCCATTGTATCTCTACTTTAACTCAACTACAAGGTTTGTGTACTTCATCCACCATGCACATGTCAGATGTAGTTGACCAACCTTGTCCAGAAGCTCTTGGTACTGTGTTTGTACATTCCTTAGATTTTCATGTAGAGCGCTGGCTGCGGTCTCTTCCTGCATCCTACAAACAAGTTTCATTTGTTCTTTCTCCCTAACAAATTCGTGCATCCTTGTTTCAAGCTCCAGAACCTGTGCAAGAAAAGCAGTACAATAATGATTACAGAGAATATAGAATATACAACTAAAGACCTAGATTAAGTTCCCACCTTGTTTTGAGATTCCTTCAAAAGCATGCATTGTGTGGACATGTCCTGCATGTGCCCCTCCTTTTCTTTGCACATCAAATGAATCTGAGTTTGAAGCTGTGCTGACTGGCCTTCAAGAGTATTAATACACTCCTGAAGTTTTTCAAGCTGGTATGGGAACATTGTTTGTTTTAGTACAAATTCATGGAGGACAATATTGAAAGCAAGAAATCGTGACAAGGCTTCCCACCTTTATGTTTCTTTCTTTTGCTTCTTTCAACAAGCTGTCCTTGTCCTGGAGAAGTGATTGGTTTTTCAGGGTTAGGCTTGTCAGGACAGACTCAACCTCTGTTAAGTGTTGAAGCTATCAAACACAATGCATAAAGGGCAAATATTACATGTACAGCTTATTACGTGTATAAATCGATTGCTTCAAGATGTTTCATTCACATAGAGTAACAGAAAAAGCAGAAACATCAAATACAAAATATAATTCCATTATATTTAATCCAGTTCATTTCAAATACCTTGTCTTTAGCTTCGTTTAGCTCACACTCTAACAGATTCTTTTCATCCTGCTTGCTTGCTTGTAGCTGTACCTTCTCTTTCTCTAGATGTCTGTTTGTCTCTTGGAGCTGTTTGATGAAAATTGATGTCTCTGCTTGTTCTTGAGATACCTGGGTAAGCTTTTCGGTCAACATCTGCACTGTGCCTTGGTCAGACTGGAGGCGAGAATTTAACTCTGCGTTCTCATTGCTGAGGTGCAAGTTTCGTACACTTAATTCCAACACCTCTTCTCGAACCTTAGAGTTCTGTTGAGGGCACAGCTGAATGAGCATTGATTTCCCACTAATAATTGTGTTTAGATAAGTAATAAAAGAATCTCGCCTTGCCTCTTTATGCAACCTCTCCCCTTCTTCCTGAATTTTTATATACTCTTTATCCATCTTCTCAAGTTTCTTCCTGAAAGAAAAATTTTATAACATTTATGCGGTTACACAAATTGGCTGCAAACCTCAATTTCCATTCAAATGAAAGCAGACGCATCCACTAGGTCATGTACAATAAATGAGAAAGGAAGGAATGGAAAAATGATGTAGTACTAAACAGTGCTTATTGCAATGCAAACCGAATTGAGAAGCAAGTCATTTGATCTTCTGCTTTGTAGATCCAGTTCCTCCCAAAAGGATCCATTATGTATACAGTAGATTAAGTAGAAAAACCACATAAAGTCAGAAATTAAATGTTGGTAAAGCAAAATATAAAAAGATAATATTGTTCACAGAGTTTATTATTGTTCACATGGTTTAATATAAAGAGCGTAATTTGTATTAAATGGTTTCGCTTCTGGATAGACCATCATCTAATGAATAGAATAAACAAAAGGAAGATTATACCTCTTTTTGTTGACCTCCTCCTCCAACCTCATTACATCTTGGTGTAGAACAGCCAACCTGTCTTTCAGTGCACTGTTCTCAGAATGAACCTCATCAAGCTTGGCTCTAAAAGTAGGATGAAAACATTTCAGATATTTGGTACGAGGTCCAGTTTTGATTTTAAACTATGACCATTTAAGCCATTTTAAGTAATTCATCTGAAGATTATAAAAACACAAATTTAAGAACAATCAGAAAAGATTAGTTGTGAGATGATGCGGCACTGCACATTTTGCCTAAAATGTGTTATTTGTCATTCACATAAAATGAAAACATGCAGCAATTCAACAGTAATGCAGCAGTTAGTAAAATGCAAGTCAAATGGGGACTCTTATTATAGATTAATGGAAGATTAATGCAAATGTGAAGGGTTAAATGAAATTTCATTCCATGAACGCAATCCAGGGTGAGAAGTGCCCTTGCAACTACATCACTGGAACCTTCGCCTCCATGTTGTAGAAGCAAAAAAACAAAATCAATCACGATCAGGCTACATCACTGTCATCTACTGGGCCGAACGTGACAAACCTGTGTGGACTTGATGGGTCCATCACTGTTTCCAGAGCAATGACCAGTCTCTCCATCTCTAGTAACTGCCCCTTCATCTGGCTCTTCTCCTTCTCAAATGCTTCCTTCACTTGCTGAACATCTGCCTGGGAGTTCATTAGAGACTGCTGAAGCTGATTAATGGTGTTTTCTGCCTCTTCTCTCATGGAACACATGTCCTTTTCCTTGTTCTCTAAATGCTGGGTCAAAAGTTGTACTTCATCTGAGAGGTGGTTGACATTTTTAAACATTTCAGTCTTTTGGTGTACCTCATTCCAGAGCAAGCCTATCTCGCTGGATTTGGCATCTAACTGATCCCTGAGTTCTAATAATTGTTTGTCCCTGAGCTGTAATTCTACCTTAATTTTCACAAGCTCTTCTGTAATCTTGGTTGATTCAGTTTCCATTTCAACAATCTGTGATGAGAGTTGGTCTGACAGATTTCTGTAACTGGAGCTCTCTTGCAGAAGGTGGCTCTTCTCTTCTTGTTCTAAGTTTAGTTGGGTTTGGAGTCGAGTAGCTGTGGCTTTCTCCAGGCTTAAAGAATCCTGTAAGTTTTGTACTACATCATTCAACTGATCCCAGTCCTCAGAGAGATTCTGAAACTTTGCCTGAAGGTCCTTCACGACATTGCCTTGACTGCTCAGTTCCTCCGTAAGTCTCTCTCTGTCCATCTCCACCAATTTTAATTCAGAAGCCTGTCTGGTCAAGTCTTCATCTCTGCTTTTTAACGCCTCATGGGTCTTTTCCAAGTTGGTTCGAAGTTCAACAAGTTCCATCGCTTCCTCCTCAAAGTGGGTTTGTTGCTGGGCAAGTGCCATGGACAGATGATTGCAATTCCCTTGCATTCTTTGCTTTTCCTTTTGTACCATCTCCAATTCTATTTTCATGCAGTCCCATTCCTCTTTAAACTGATGAAGCTTATCAAGAAGCTCTTCTTCTCTCTTTTGGTCCTCCACAATTCTCTGTTCAAGTTGAGACACCTTGCCAAGAAGTACATCCTCTTTGTTTTTCTCCACTTTTTCTTGAGAAAGCTTCCTTTCACGTTCAAAATTAAGTTTGCGCTCTAGCTGAGAAACTTTGCCGAGAAGCTTTTGCTCTCTCTCCGTTTTAATGTCCATCTCCCTCTCTTTGGCATTGAGTTCTGAGGTCAGACTCTGAATGAGGGCATCTTGGGCCTGCATTGACATTGTGTTGTCCTCTACTTGAACACACATCTCCTCCAGCTTCTCCTCCAACTGCCTCTGCAGCACAAGGGATTCCTCCTGTGCTTTACATTGTAGCTCAGCCTGATCTTGCATCTTGTAAATACACTCTCTTAGCTGCCGAGCCTCTTCCTGGTGCTTTTCCTCCAGTTTCTTCCTTTCCTGAGCCGCACTGCTGCAGATCTGAGCCTGCTCCTCCCCTAAGCGAGCTGCACCTTGAAGGCGCTCTAGGCACACTTTCTGCTCAAGCTCCTTCACTCTAGCCTCCCATGCACCCATTTCCCTGCAGTGTTGCTCGGTCTGTTCCTGCAGCTGAACTTGCTCACCATGCAGCTGGTGCAGCAAACTTTGCAGGGTCTCGCTGAACTGAGCCTTGCTTTGTGATATTTGTTGCTCCAGCTCCTCCCTGGTACAGAGGAAGGGGCTAACTTTTTATATTGTTTATGTAAATCTGTCATGGTGGAACAGCCATGGATACCAGTAAGGAAATAGATTAAATAATGTAAATACGAATACAATTTCTAAAGTGGGGAAAGCATGCATAATGTAGTTGATTCATTTAAAAAAAGAAACCTGTGAAAACATCTGATAAGTAACTGAACACATCTATTGAGAACAGTGAAATAAGGCAGAATTTTCTAGAATCTAGTAAGGAACCACCTGAGAGCTGAGATATAATTATAGTGGGGGAAATAATTATTTTATCCCCTGCTGATTTTGTAAATTTACCCCTTTAAAGGGAAATAACAGTCTATAATTTTTTAATGGTAGGTTTAACAAAAAATAAAATAATTAATATTACATACATAAATTAATTTGTATTTGATCGAGTAAAAAGTATTTGTATTACACCCAAATTAGTCATGTCCCTTTAAGAAAGAACTCTGACTACCACCTCACTGTGTATAAAATACATCTGTCACAGAATCAACCTCTTCCATTCAAACCTCTCCACCACCATGAGCAAGACCAATGAGCTGTCAAAGGATGCCAGGAACGAGATCGTAGACCTGCTCAAGGCTGTAATGGGCTTCAGGACCATCAGCACAAAGCTTAATGAGAAAAAGACCATTGCTGGTGCGATAGAAGGAGAAAACCTTCTGCTTTGGGGCTGTTTCTCTGCTAAGGGTACAGGAAGACTTCACCACATTAATGGGGTTATGCACTGTAGAATCTTGGAAAAGAATCTCCTTATCTTAGCCAGAACACTAAGGATGGGTTGTGGATAAGTCTTCCAGCAAAATTATGACCAAAAACATACAGCCAAGGCAAAAATCTGATGGTCTTATAGCCCATTCCAGCCATGTGCAGGTCTACAATCTTGTCCCTGACATCCTTTGACAGCTCTTTGATCATTATATTTTGTCGCTCTCTGTTAAAATAAACCTACATGGTATTATACATCTTAAAAGGCCTCAGTTGTATAGCCAAAAAAATGTCACCTTTTTATCCAAATTGAATATTAGGCCCATTTTTGGAGAAAAGATTATTTTATTAAAATGTAGCGTTCATACTGTTATTGTGTTATAGTATTTAAGATGCTGTTGTTAAATACACTAAAATGGTAAAAATAAAAATTCTAAAAACTAATTATATATATAAAGAGAGAGAGAGAGAGATTAAAATAGATAATTCACATGTATACTTAAAGGTTTGATTGTGGCCTGGATAAATTAACTTTTTTCTGCTCCCAAAAAAGTGTTATTGTATCATCTCTTCTATCCATTTTGCACTGTGCAACTAAATTATAATTCAATAGCTCTTTAAATAACTCATTTCCTTAGAATCACCTACAGATTCTACAAAACGTATGAAAAAATGTAAAAACCCACCTAACAAGCAGTACTTCCTGGTCCATTTTCAACTTAAGCTCTGCCTCCAGCTGGTCCTTCTCGGCACTGAGGCGATGCACAATATTACTTATCTCACGGGCATAGTTCTGCTCCAGTTCTGCTTGCTCGCGCTGAACCCGTCGCTCCTGTTCAGGTCCCCAAGCCATGACCTCATTCTTAATCTTTAGTTCCCCTTCCAACCTCTGTGTACTATGGCGTAGCTGCTCAAGCTGTTGCGCTGCAAAAGCTTTCTGCTCCTCGAGTTCACTAATTTCCATTTTGAAGCTCTGGGCAATCTCCTTACGCTCAATCTCCATGTTCTGCTTCATTAGCTCTATGGTGCGTTCATAGAAGTTTACCTGCAAAGCATAACAAGTTACTCTTTGTGGAATATTCAGCAAAAGATTAAATAGTTAATAGGTTCTTCTCCTTGCTTCAGCTACGGGCATGTTTTCTTTTTATAAAGCAAGTTTAAAAAAACATTTTAAAAAATGTTAGCTGTAATTGTTGTTTACCTTGGTCTCCAACTGTATCCTCAGATCTTGAATCTCTTGTTCATATCTTTCCTTGATTTGCTCCATTGCCAGCTCTGTCTCAATGCTCACAACGGGGGCTAGACTTTCTAATGAACCTAATGCTGACAACATATCAAAAGTCAGCATACTCAATCTCCCATCTTTGTTTAATAAAACTCATTTCTAAAATAGCTTACCATTCTTGTTTGTGCATTTCTTGGTTTTGGGAGAAGAGCATCTTTTTATTTCAGGGTCATCTTGAAGGCAAATAGATAAGCAGTTTTGAAATTATTTTCTTCCTGGCCAAAATAGAATTTTTCTTACAAATCTTGAAAAGCACAAACGTTTTTAAATAAAATTTACCAGAATCAGACTCGGTGGTTAGTGCTCTGCGGCTAGACCAGGATTGAGTAGAAAGTCTGTCTCTTGATTGTCTGGTTTTCCTTCCTGAACCTTGATTTTTCAGTACTTCCAGCTCAGAGCTCAACTCGTCATTCCTGTCCTGCAGCTCCTGATGCACACATACAGTGGCATTCAGTGGCATAGAAACATAGCATGTACACAGAGTGAAACCAACCAAAGCTAAATGCTAAAAAAGTGCTCACATATATATGTATTAATATATTTATTGCTGCTAAAAGACATTACCTTTTTTTAACTAGTGTGTATCCATGCATGTCCAAGGCATTTAAACTTATACAAACCATTTTCTGCCCTTGTAATGTAAAGATTCAAATTGTCAAACAAGCTGCTACAAATGAAGCATGCTAAATGCATACATTAGCATGCAAATGTCACACAAAAACAGGCTCACCCTGCACTGCAGTTCATACTCCTTTATGATCCCTGAGAGATGCTCTTCTCGACTTATCAGTCCTGCATGGTTGGGATCTAAACCACCATACTGTCATCACAGCAAGCACAATTGTATTACAAGTCACAACAACTTGAGTTGTTAACTACTGACAAATGAAACATGGTCAAACATCTGAGAAAAAACAGACAAAATTGCTGACCTTGTCATGTAGAACATGATCTAGATCCTTCTTTAGTTTAGAGATGGTGCTTTCAGCTTCAGTCAGCTTCCCTTTCAGGGCACAGTTCTCCTCCACTAGACGACTGTTCTCCTATAAAGTCAGATTGCCAAATGCTTAACTTGACACCACACCACACAGAAATGTACACCACGAGTGATCAGCTCTAAGTGCAAGATGCCGGAATGGTATGCAACGAAACAGAAAAAGAATAAGGACAAAACAAAAGAAACTAGAGAAATACAGCCAAATTACTTCATATTTAAAAAAAATATGGTATTTCTGCAAACTTATTGAATTACAGAGCAAACGTGGCTATTATATCTTATTACCTTAATGGCAGTAGTGGCTTCTTCCTGCAAATTGGCTTCTAGGCCCTTGAAGAGTTCCACCTCTTCCCTCAGCTTGTCTCGCTCCTTCTCCACCTGCTGAAGTAGCATCTCATTCTCTTGCTCCGTCTCATTTCTCAAGGTGCTTAGTTTTTCCCGGAACTCCTGCTCCAAATCCCTAAACCGAGCACAGATCTCGCAATAATTAACCGATTTTAAGCTAACTGCAGATTTAACATGTACAGAAGCAGCTTACTTGATCTTGGATTCATTAAGTGACTCCATGGTGGCATGGCGATCATCGATCTCTCTGACCAGCTGGAGATTACGACGTTCTGCCAGTTCCAAATGGGCTTTGGCTTTTTCCCTTTCTTGACAGGCCTGATTTGCCAGCTCTCTTAATAATGGACATATACAAGAAGCATCCCATCAGGAAATCACACAATACCAAAAAAACCTTTAATAACAAGCAGACCTTAACTTTCATCATCATAATATACCGTTCTATGAAGACAGTGTAGCCGACACACCTCATAAAAATCTTGTATAAAAAACACCTGTATATTTGCTTATTGAAGATTCAATTCCATATTTGGTGGCCCTTTAATTTTTTATAACCTTAATTTTTCTTGGAAAATTTTTAATTACATTTTAAAGCATGGCGGTGGGTATTTGAAAGAAAGTATATTTCATTCAATATTTTAATGAAAGTTTTGGTATCTATTTGCCTATTCAAGCAAAAGAGCATTAATAAAGTAAGTATACAAGAAAAAGATGACGACATTCTAATTCATCCAGAATGTTTTGCGTGAATTTGAGGTCAGGAAAGTCAGAGATCTGCCAAACAACCTTAGCATACTGACATCACAGGCGCATTATTACGATGGAATATGACAGAACCTTTTAGTCTCACTGAATGAAAGTTTTGGTCTTTCACTTATGTTGCCACAGTTTGGTGAAGCCTCACATATGGGTAGCAGATCCACATAATAGACGAGAGACGAGTAATAATAAACAGATGTGAGTATGAAAAATAATAATAAATAAATAAATGAATAAATAAAATACAATTAAATAAACTTACTGAAGGAAGTGGATTTCATCCTTGTAAGAGATGAGTGCAGCCTGGTGGATGCCATTGCCACTGACCAGCAGCTCATTGTCAAGGGCAAGTGTGAGATCAGTCAGGCTCAACCGATCTTCCAAAGAGAAATCCAAAGTCTACATGGGGATTTAACAAAGTTATAGGCTGGAATTATTTTCTCAATGCAAAAGGTTTTGACCACATTGCAATAATTGTAGTCATCAATACAAATTGTAACCTAATAGTACATTTGACTTTAAATCAAAATCAGATTTTATTTAATTCACACACACATACGGAGTACAACATGCAGTGAAATGCTTTGTACGACTGTCCAACATTCTAGCATAAAAAAGGAATAGAATTTAAGGATAAAAAAAGTAGATAAATAAAAAGTATAAACTATATAGATATTTAGAAAATATATGTATATACATGAATGAGTATGGCAGATAATGAAAGTACATATTAAAGTAATTCAGTGATTGTCCTCTAAGTGTCAATGTGCAGTATGGTGTGGTATAAACATGTTACACTTAAAATATTTACTACAAAAATAAAATATCTTAAGATATTGTGTTTTATCAGTATCATGCAAGCATACATTCACCATTAGACAGGCCTAATGGTTGATGCTAATACAAAATGTTAAGTATGCTATTGGTCTAATACAATACGATTTTCTTTTTTTAAACTCAAAAACACATACAAAAAAAATATATCCAGACATATAACCTGAAGGATATCTCTGCTGTTATGAATTCCTTCCTCAGTCCAAAAGGTAATGAGACTCTCAGGACTAGTGCAGCCCGAGCCATCATCCAACCTAGAGAGAAGTCGCTGTCCCACTGTGGCGGAAAGCAACGAGGGTGAGGTGGAGCGCAGAATTCGCTCCTCAAGATCCTGAGAGATCACAGGTAATGACATTATACACAGCACAGTTTCACTGGTTCTCCTCAAGACAGATAAGTAAAAGAAAGAAAAACACAAATACAAAACATTTTAGCGTCTAATCAGTCCCATGCCTTCACGAGGCACTGGCTAATAATCAACTGAGAGCCTTACAAATATGAATTACATTGTTTCACATAGCAGTAATAATCTAAAGCATGCTGGAGTTGTGAGCTGTAAGCTCTTTAAAACGGCTTGGCCTACTTTTTGAACAAATTAACAACAATCATATTACACCTAAACCAGGAATACCTTTTTGCCATTTTTATTTAATTTTCTAATTACCTTTTTAATTTCATAATTGAGTACTTATAAATGTCCATTTAAAAGCTTTAAAATAAATAAATAAATAAATAAAATAATATATATATATATATATATATATATATATATATATATATAAAATGTGCTTTTAAAATGATCTCAGAGTGAAAAACCATCGCCTGATAATACTTTTATATAATACGTCTAGATTATCAGAATCACCTCAGGAAAGTCCAGAGTGCTGTCACTAAAAGGTTCAAAATTGTCTTGAATGTCCCATGTTAGTAAATGCAGCCCAGATACCATCCTGGAAGTGCAATACATTGTGCTCATGCTCCACATGACTGTGGTTGCAGAAATCCACTCTTTGTTATAGTCAGAAGGCTACAATCCAGAGAGAGCTCCACCTTCCCTGTTAACTTAATTACTTCCAGCATCTGCTGGCCACAGTTATTTGGCCTGGTAATGGAGCCTTAAAACATTCCTGTTAGGCACAGGTAAGTATTTAGCTGCCTAGGTTTTCTGCCTGTTTGAAAATAAATCTAATCGACTAAAACAATATTAATAATACATACTTTGGTGTTTTAATGAAAGCCTTTAAATTCTTCAAAGAGCAAGTTAAAGTAAATGAAAAAGCCTCGGCCACCGTCAGCATGTGAATACAGTCCCCAGATTTATAAATGTAGGATATTGTGTACATTTATATTACTTAACATAGGCTTGTGAAGGTTGGTTGTAAGCATACTGACCTGTGAGAAAGAGCAGCGGGCAATGAGACGGGCAGGGGTGGATGCAGCTTTGGGTTCAGGCAAATCTCCATGTATAAACAAACCGCTCTGGAATTCGGTAAGGCTCACTTTCCCATCCTGGTCTTTATCCAGTTTTCTAAAGAGACTGTCTAGCTCCTGTGTACAGACATAAGGGTTAAACTCGGCCCAAAAAAAAAAAAAGGTTAAATAAGATTAAATAAGACGTATTAAAGCATTTGTCATTCTGATCTGCTTTACTGTTATTGAAACAGTCATTGCCAGTTTCCAACCACTAGCTAGCTCTTCCTTAATCTTTCACCACTACTAATCCCCATACCATGGGTAAACATACTTGGGGGAATGCACCAACTGTGATGCTTTGTACTGTATATACAAGCTAAAAGAAGCCTGGCATTGGCTCATGTAACTCGAAACAACAGGGGAATTCCAGTCTGCCTATCCACATGAAGTGTGATTTTCCTATAGATTCTGTGCTTGGAATTGTTCTTGTACACTCGATTTTGACACGCCAGAGCAAGACATTTAATAAATAACTGACAGGAATGTATTTGCTCCAAACATTGTGTGTGACATAAAACGTGTTGGCTGAAGTCTCCACTTGAGGTAGTTTAAACGAAGGGGTAGATTCTGCTTCTCCACACAAGTGAATCTTTACCAAATGAAGGTGTGGACTGGCTGGGAATTTCCCCCAAAACACAGTGGAAAGAGTGCACACAAACACTTTCTATTACGATATAACAAAATCCTATTTTGAGCCTGACAGATTATGCATCTTACATACTGTATCTACAAAGTGCAAATCCTTTACTATCACTAGTGGTTGTGCCAGCCACCATATTTTAAGTTGCTTTGTTCTTTTTTTGTGTCTGTACCTCAAATTGTAGATCCTTGAGGCCGATGTGGTTACATACTAGTGACAACTCTTGCTTGTTCAGCGAGCCTTCAGTTCCAACTCCGAGCTCCTTCCAAACCGCTCTCACCTGCCCATCTGTTATATCCTGGCATGGACCACTGGAGTGCTTCCGATTTCCTGAGCTGTCTGGCTTCCAGCGCTTTAACTGGCCTGAACAAACAAATAGTTTTGAGCACTTAAGAGGATTCTCCAGCTTTTATACATTTTTAGGCAGAGGACTATATCAGTTTTTTTTAGCTACACATTTATATTGCCTCTAACAGAAATAACTATTTAAAAAAAAAGGGCTTGATAATTACAGTTAAGTTGTAAAAAACCATAAAAGTTACCTTGTGCCTCAAAATGAAGGGAATTTTGAATGCCACTTTGTTGTTCCCTGCGTGTTTCCTTGTTACTCCCTGTTTCTTCATCAGACTTCAAACTCTGAAATAAAGTTAATAAATACAGCTGATTAAATCATCCATACTGGTAAAGTTAACAGATGCTTTTATGCCATAAAATCCTCATGAATTGATTAAGTTAAGGGAGAGAAAAAAATTGGCCATGGGAAATTCAAAACTGCCAGCATCACTTGTGCTACAGTGAGCAGAAATAACTCTGAGACAGCAGAATACAATGATGTCTCTTGTCTTGTTCGTGCGGTCCCTGTAGATTTACAGCTTCCTTCCTGACTGCTCACTGGAATTAGTGAATTCTGGTCCACATAATGTAGGCTATTCTCTTAACATGTAGAATATTTTACAGTGTCATATATTTTGTGTTAAATATACCCAGTGGTGAACAGTAATTAAGTCAATGTAATTCGTTACTGTACTTAAGTAATTTTTTCGTGTATCTGTACTTTACTTAAATGTTTCCATTTGGGAAAACTTTAACTTCACTACATTTCAAACTTTAACTTCACTACATTACAAACTTTAACTTCACTACATTTCAAACTTTAACTTCACTACATTTCAAACTTCACTACATTTCTTGCTTTTTACTTAACTACATTTCGTCGTTCCTTTATTTATGAGTGCATAAAAAAACTGGTTATGCCCACAGAATGCCACCAATCGGGGTAGAACGTGTGCTCGGTTTTAAACTTGTTTCGATTGGCGCTTGGCAATGGCAGATTTAAGCATATGCTACATGGGCAGATGCCCAGGGCGGCATCTTTCAGGAAGGCAGCACAAAGCATCCACACAAAAAAAAAAAATCGATAGATTCTCAGAAAGAAGAGGCGGAGTATTGGGGGACGTCACCACAACCTTCAGGGTTTCCAGTGGGAGAACTGACAAGACCTGGCGTGACGTCACTTCAGTAAGGAAAGCTGAATCCAAATTAAATTATGGATGACAAAAAAATCCCTGGGCAGCCCAATTCAGAAAAAAAGAAGAAATAGGGGGGAAACGTGCAAAAGATAAAGTTGTGTATGCAGCTCTATCACTCCTCTTGTTTTGGGGATAGTAAAGGTTAATGCTTTTAATGAAATAGGCTATTAACTGTATATCACTCAACTTGCTGTTGCCTGCTATGCTTTTACACAGAAAAATAATATTTCTTTTAGCTTGCATAACTATAATTTATACTATGTAGTTTATCATAATGTGTAGAACAACAAAACAATTGGATTGTAGTTAAACTAGCATTTATTGATTTGGTTACCTTTAAATAGGGGATAGTCACAAAGTTTTTCTGTGATTGTACTGAATAGGTCCAGGGTATAGATGTTGTATGTATCTTATGGCTACAATTAGCCAAGTAGTTTTATGGGTTTTAGTTCTGAAAGTTTAATGAATTGTGCACAATGTATTTAATTGTGCAATAAATGCATTTAGGGTGATATTTATACATAAAAGGAAGGTTTTAGGAATCTATTCAAATTTGTGGACTGCTCTGAGAATACTGTATGTATTACTCATCTAATGACATTATCTGAAGCAGAGAGGAACTTCTCAAAGCTGAAACTAAACAATGTGGGAGACTTTGGGTCATGGCATTGTTCACCCAGGGCGTCATTCAAGCTAGAACCGCCCTTGGCGGTTGGTGGGATCTACTTAGCACAAACATATAGTTCAGCTCCCTTTTACTCAAGTAAAAGTGCAAAAGTAACTTAAAGGAAGCACTTTTACTGGCATGTATTTTTTACTCAAGTACATGCTTTGTGTACTTCATCTACCACCATATATATATGGTGTATTCCATATGGCCAAATGTTTATGGACAATGTCATATGTGGTTTTTGATCGTTACGAATTTCTTTGCTGTTCTTCTGGAAAGGTTTAGGGCATGACTTTTGGAGGTTTGGGGCACAGACAGAACACCAATTCATTCCAATGTAATCAAGTTTGGGTGAGGTCAGGGCTCTGTGCATGCTACTTTTGTTCTTCTACTTCCACTTGGCAACTCATGTCTTTATGGAGCCTGGAGCACAAAGACATGGACAAGCCTGGACTGGACTGAGTCTCTCAGTTCAAGTGAGGGGACAATTTAATGCCACCGCACCCGAACATTTATTATCCTAAATTAGATGCACCTGTTTGAGGTCGTTAGCTGCATAAAGACACCTGTCCACCCCATACAATCAGTAAGAATCCAACTACTAACATGGCCAAGAGCAAAGAGCTGTCCAAAGACACTAGAGACAAAATTGTACACCTCCACAAGGCTGGAAAGGGCAACGGGGAAATTGCCAAGCTGCTTGGTGAAAAAGGGTCCACTGTTGGAGCAATCATTAGAAAAGAAGCTAAGAAGAAGCTAAGCATGACTGTCAATCTCTCTCGGACTGGGGCTCCATGCAAGATCTCACCTCGTGGGGTCTCAATGATCCTAAGGAAGGTGAGAAATCTGCTCAGAACTACACGGGAGGAGCTGGTCAATGACCTGAAAAGAGCTGGGACCACAGTTTCCAAGGTTACTGTTGGTAATACACCAAGATGTCATGGTTTGAAATCATGCATGGCACAGAAGGTTACCCTGCTTAAACCAGCACATGTCAAGGCACGTCTTAAGTTTGCCAATGACCATTTGGATGATCCAGAGCAGTCATGGGAGAAAGTCATGTGGTCAGATGAGACCAAAATAGAACTTTTGGGTCATAATTCCACGAATCGTTTTTGGAGGAAGAAGAATGATGAGTACCATCCCAAGAACACCATCCCTACTGTGAAGCATGCTTTGGGGGTGTTTTTCTGCACTATATATATATATATATATATGTCTGTATGTATACATATTCTATAAATTAAATTGACATTGATCAACTAATGTGCATTTCATTAAGGTCCATAATATCACTTAAGCAGCACCTATTTAAAGGTGTACTACAGCCACTTCTTCAAAGTAAATATACTGCACATGCAAACTCAGTGACAAACAATTAAACACATTGTACACATTGCCACAATACTGTCAATAAACAACAAAATACAACTATAGTTTACACCTGTAGCCTAATGGCCGTGTCACAGCAGTACATACAGGAAACATCCACAGAGCAAATCAATCCAATTACTCCTGACAAACTGAGGTCTCTCTTCAGCTTCCACCAATAGAAAACACATGCAAGCCACATTCAATTTTCATCAGCTTGAGGTATTGAACAGCATTACATAACTGTTCACAAACAGTCTTCCAGCAGAGAGCACAGACTGTTTGGCTCTTCTGTGCCTCATACATAGTATCCTGCTTTCTTCCTTCCCCAATGCAGTCTCTCTATTCAGTCTCACATACACTTTCACTTAACTGTTGCTTTGTAGTAGATTCTACAAAGCTGTACAAATGACAATAAAAGCCTCAACATTACAAAAGTGCTGAATTAGAAACTTTGAGCTTACATACTGCATCATACAAAATACTAATTAAAATGTTATTAGATCTAAAAAGCATTATTCTCTTTTTGACCAAACAAAATGCGAATATGCGAATAAAAATGCAGTTGCTAAAGAGGATCCTGTTTAGACCATCTGAAAAAATGAACATTACTTAAGTACTTCCAAAGTCTGTTGGCTTCAGTTATTTGACCTCCTATTAAAGCTGTTTAAACTGTCCTGTTTGGCACCGGTAAATATTTATCTCCACATGTTTTTGACCATGTCTGTATATAGATCTACAATGCCAAAACAGTATTCATACCAGGTCTGTGTTTTAGATACAATAAATAACCTTTCTTTTTTTTTAATATTTAGAAGTCAATGAATATGTCTTGTATAAAAAATTGTCTGTGTCCACCTGTAACATAAAATCATACTTACAGCAAATCGTTTTACATGTTACACAGGAAATGCCTTTGACAGATAGATTTACAACTTCACTTATTTACATAACAAGAGTGGCTCCACTAAACATTCCAAAAAGATATGAAATCTCTGATTACTGATCCCCTTCCTGCACAGACACTCACAGCAGCTCACAGTCTTTATTCATTTCAAGTTGCATTTATTATTTAAATATGTAGGCATGGAGCTGCTTTTTATTATGGTTAAACAAACGTTTGTCATTTAAATGATCGTACTGTTTGACGAAATATTGTTTTGCAATCTCTCTTCTTCACCACACTGCAATGCAAACCATTTCATATAACTCCAAAAAATGCTGCCTAAAAACCCATGTACTCCCTCAGGCTGCTAGAATAGTCTGTGCTGACTGGGTTACATAAAAGCCCTACATATTTCAGAAGTGCAGAAACGGAGAAAGGGAGAAAATTTGGTATGCAAATATGTGTTTCTAAAATCAGCGACGAGCAGTCCTGATTACAGTGTATCACAGACTCACACAAGATGTGTGTCTTCACCCTGGTCTCCACCCAATTCAACCAAACAAGACTTCTAATTTCAACATTTAAAGCCAAATCACTAACAGATAATCATACAGCACTAAAATGACATTGGCTCGAATGTTTTATAAACAACAGGCTACTTGTGTTCTCTGCCAATACAAACTGCAATATGATTGACTTGCGGAACAGCGTGTGTTATGAGAGAGACACCTCTCACTAAGAGAGTGACACTTTTTCTATAAGGCAAGTGGTTTCTAACGACCACTGTTGGGTCAAGAATGTGCCTTAACACCCTTAACAATGCTGGTTTGAGTTTTCCTCCCCCCTTTAAACACTGACACGGATGGATCTCAAACAAAGAGGTTGTTACAGTTAGCTTTTTTCTAGCAAACTCAAACAATACCTTTTGTATTTAAGGAACTGGTAATACGATGCTTCAAAAGCAAACAGAAAGCAGAGTCTAAGCATGGGAGGAGTTCCATCACACTATTTTTTTCTCTCAAAAATGAAGACTGACAGAACGTAAAATATATCTAGAAGGAAAAAGTGAGTAACAAAGAGGCCCCATTTTAACCAGTACTCCTGCACTGCAGAAGGAGAACGAGAAAGTGTATTAAACCGTTCTTTGATCCTGAGCCAACAGTAACACAGAGAGCTGGTGAAGGTGGAGATTGGAGAAAAGGCAGCCACTTGCACATTCCACATTACCACACTTCCTGAGTAGCGAGCAGCTGTGCTCACACTCCCTTAGTGCTGGAGTCAGTGATTCAGGTATGCAGCACTCTAACTCTGTTGAACTACAAACACTTCTAAAAGCAACCTTGAGCATTAGCCAACACACAAAAACCTCTAAGAATACAACACACTGTCATTTACAAACATACCGAGCTAGAATAAATATTTATGCAGTCTCTGATATGGCACAACTAACATCCTTGAAACCAGACGGACAGTGAAACTTCTTACCTCTACACTCTCTAGTGAGGTGGAGCGTCTAAGTTTGGCCCTCCTCACACCAGTAGAGGGGGTCTCATCTTTCTCTGTATCGTCGGTCACCACCGAAGTGGATTTATCAGGTCGTGACCTGCGTCCATATCGTTTGGTCCCCTTCACAAACTTTGGGCTCACCTCCTCTGGGACTGAACAATATTGATAAACAACATGAGATTGAAGTCGTACAACAAGAAAAAAAAAGTTCTAATTTTGACTATAAAAGCAGATACGATGTCGAATGAGCTTAATTATGTAGATCTGGAATATCTCAGGTGGCTCATCATAGCTTATTAAACACCAGCTGTGTCTGGGAGAAAGCGAACTTGGGGAAATTCTTTCTTTATCTCCAGTTGCACTTGTAATGTGTGATTAGATAGTTGACCAATTGCAGTAAATAAAATGATAAAAAAACTATTTCAAAGTGCAAAAACAACAGTATAGCCATGATACTACATTGTCGAGTTTTTTGTTTCTTGTTAACTGTTAAACAAATGATTAACTGTTTTCTGTAACATTAACAAATAACATTTCTTGCAAGAATTACTACAATAATGATGATCTAATGACACTAAGCAGCATACAAACAGACACTCTAGCACTCCAATTCGGTCTAAAAAAGATGTACCTGGCTCAAGGTAGCTGCTTTCCTCTTCAGATGTAGAAAGGTCTAATGATCTGGAGAGCACAGCTACAAATCCCTCTTTAAATTCCTCGAAATTGACCTAAAATCATGAGACAAACAATGTACTTATCAAATATTTATAGAGATATTGTACATAATATAATTGTAAAGGCTCGATTTATAATCAAAGTTATTATAGCAAAAGTATGTAAAGATTTGCTCTCTTAAAACACTTTCTTTTTTATATGTTCGAAGACACTAAAAACGAAACAGAAACATAACCTGTTAGTTAAACATTATATAAGTCGATTATAACACAGTCTGCTGGATTTAAAAGATTCAAATGCAGTCATGCATCAGCACCCTTGCATAATGCTGTGGCCCGAGCAGTATGTCCAGCAGTAGAGGTAGATGGGCATCCAAACTCAGCTTGTGGCACAGTGCAGTAAGCTCTTCTTTATCCAGGTAACCCGTGCCTGTAGTGTCACAACTGTCAAACTCCTCTTTCAGCTGAGTCACGTAACGGTTCTGCTCATCCTCGTCCATTCCACCGCATGCTGTACCTCCTTATCCTAAAGAGAAAGACGTATAAATGAAACAGATTGTGTTTTAACCAAACATTTGTACCTGAACAGTGTGTATGAGGAACACAAGCAACAGAAGACAATGTAGTTTTAATACTTACACCTAACACAAACATTTGTGAGGACTGACATTACTGACAATAAAGCAGACAATGAATACTATGCATGAACATAAATCTAAGCTTTCCTTCCTGGGGAGCAGCCAAGTGTCCTCACAAGCTTATTTGGTTCCATAAGCATCTAACAGCATGCCATCACACCATGATCATCTCGACTGAGGAAGCTCCAGAGTGCACAAATCTGCATGTGTATACTGTATTATCAGTGACATTTCTTTGATAGAAAAGTTCAGTGTGTTTGGAGTGTACGTGCGCTTCCCAGAATGTACTGCGCGACGTCGGAACGCTTCACCATGGGAACGAGACTCGACTGTCCCGAAAACAAGGGCTGATCAGCCTGAACCAACTTCTTCGTTTCAGGAGCAACACTTGGTTCCTCAAGCAGCTCAGGGGGAAGAACGTGTGGGCGATCTGGACCCAAAAACTGAAACAGTGAAACATGAGTCCATCTTACCGTTTACACTGTAGCGCGCCGTTACTTTCGGGAAACTCCGTTCTGTTTTCTCCCACCGCATCACCGCACAGCACCGAGAACTACAATAACAAACTCCTCATTTAATCCGCAGGAAAGTGTACAGGACAGTGTTTCAGTTACCGGTAATGAACACAAACATACACACGCTGTACTGAGCAGCTCTCTCCGTTACTAAGTTATTGCTCATTCAGTGATGCTGTGAGTGTAAAGCGCACAGAAAAGGCCTCTCTGCAGCCCCTACCGGCCAGGCGGAGGAACTCTACCCTCTCATGTCCTCATCTACACTCACAATGTTCTTTCTTAAAGGGTAGGACCTCAATCCAAAGCCCACCGGCACACTGGTGGTCCTGGGAATTTAAAATCACAACCTTCCGGTCATGTACGGATACTATGGCACTCATGTATCATCTGTGGATAACCAAAATAGTGTATAATTAAAATATCATTCATAATATTATTTACTGATATATTTATCCGTATCAAGGACTCTTCATATCCCAGTCATAAACTGTTTAACCTCCTTTCATCAAGGAGATACAGGAACATATGCACCAGAACCAGCAGGTTTAGGGACAGCTTTTTTCCATCCACTATTAGACTACTGTACTCTACAATACACCGCTAGATCAACAACAACAACAACAACAACAACAACAACAAAACAACACTGCATATAACCTCTGTACAATACATGTACATATTACATAGTATATCTTTTTTCTCCTCATTACATCTGCACTATTTTATATCTATATGTATCTTTATATCCCTAATTTACATTCTGCCCAACATTTCACATTCATATATGCAGTATATACAGTATATATATATATATATATATATATATATCTCTCTCTCTCTCTCTCTCTCTCTCTCTAAAGTTCCCAAACCACAAGGCTGGAGATCATGTAGTACCGGGTCAGACAGAAAAAGTAAAAACTCTTTTAATGTTGTTAACGTTTTTTTTTTTTTTTTTTTCATATTATGAACTTTTAGTCTGTACAGTAGTTTAGTCTATTTATTATTTATATATAGTCAGTACTGACAAATGACCATGCTATAAACCAGATGATCCATGGTGAGGAGTGGGTTACACCAATTGAATGCAATCTACACGGGCCACTGCTTTACACTGCACTACAGCTCTTTAAAGATATTCCTATAATAGTATGTTTCTAGGTGTTTTATTTCTTATGTAAACAAAGAACACATTTTATGATTTTTTTTATGAATCTGAACGTTTCACAGCAAGTGATTAATGTGTCTAGAATCAGCGTATTTAAAGCATGAGTGAGAACATTATACTTGAATATTAGCTTCTGGAGGGGTAATTTGTTTAGAGAAATAAATGTGTCAGAGTGTATGGTCAGGACTTGAGGTGGTTCCCATGCTGGAGAGTTATAAGCAGGCCACATCTTGAATCATGAATAAATCAGATGGTACTTAAAAAAAATTGTGAAGGGTGAGTTTAGCTACATTATTATATTAAATTGGAAAAAAAACAGGTTTTCTGAGATATTTGTGGTAGATGAGATAATAGTTGGACAACAGAAAAATATGCATTTTTTGATTTTTTACAAATATTGCAGAAATTTTTTGTTAATTTTAAATTAATTTTCCACAAAACACATCGTTTGATATATGTGCTAGATTTTTTTGCAATGGGCAAAAATTATACAGATAGAAATATTTACATGTAAAATGATGTCTTGTGTTAAAAAAGAAAGAAAGAAAGAAAGAAAGAAAATCATATGAAATCTTTTTCCTTTACCAGTCTTTGACTGCTTTAAGTTAGAATAATTGAAGCAAATACATGTATGCTTCACTCCTGCATGGGGCAGGAAATACTTCAAGGAGAGAGCGACTGTTTGTCTGCTGTCTCTCCCATCTGTTTGTCTGATGTGAAGTATTTTCAGTGCTCACTATCAGAAAGGGTGATGTGATCAGTGCTACATGCTTCGCGAAAAACATCTGCTAAAGTCTACTATATTTACCCAAATCACTGTAGTCACTACTGCTCTCTCTCTCTCTTTCTCTCTCTCTCTCTCTCTCTCTCTCTCTCTCTCTCTCTCTCTCTCTCTCTCTCTCTCTCTCTCAATATAGCTTTAACCTTGTTTCTTATAAGATTTATAGTAAAGTACAAGGTATTTTACACTGCAGACGCATTATTATTTACATAGTATTTTAATATATTAATTTTAATCGATTGATAACACAGGAAAAGAGAAACTAAAAAAAATCCAAACAGTATTATTATGAATATCCAACTATATCCATAAAAGGAATTGTGATTAATTAGAGCCATTTAAAGGAGGATATGGTAAGAAAAATTTATTTAGAAATACCAGCTTCAGAAACAACCAATTTACATAGATGCTTCTCGAAATGGAGATATATTCACTGTTCAGAGGAGACTGTGTGAGTCAGGCCTTTAAAGTCGAACTGTGGCTATAAAAATACTTTGGAAGATCAGACAGCAGGAGAAACCTCCTTGGGCCAAGAAACACAAGGAATTAACATTATATCAGTAAAAAAATGTCCTTTGTTCTGATCTGGGATTTTTTTATTCTACCCGCCATGTCTTTGTTAGAAGTTCAGAGAGTGAATAGGCATTTCCCGAAAGTGTGGTTCCCACTGTGAAGCATGGAATAGGAGGTGTGATGGTGTGGGTTGCTTTACTGGTGACATTTTCAGTGATATAGTCAGAATTGAGGCCACACTTTACCAGCATTGTTAGCACAGCTTTTGCAGCAACATGCTATCCTATCTGGTTTGCATTTAGTTGGACCATAATTTAATTTCCAACATTACAATTACCACAAACATACATCTAGGATAAGTAAGAGCTATTTGTTTAAGAAGGAAAGTGATGGAGTGCTGCATCAGATGACCTGACCTCCACAAGCACCAGATTTAAATCCTGTTGAGATGGTTTGGGATGAGTTGGACCAGAGAGTGAAGGAAAAGCAGCCAACAAGCACTCAACACATCTGGGAACTTCTCAATATTATTGAAAACCATTCCAGGTGACCTTATGTACCTTATGGGGCTGACTGAAAAAATGCCAAGAATGTGCAAAGCTGTCTTCAAAGCAAAAGGTGGTTGATGTGGAGAATCAAAAATATAAACATTGTCTTGGTTATTTTAAAAGTTTTTCTTTAATTAAATGTGCACATACTATAATTCCATACATTTGTTCTCAACATCATTGGTATGTTAAAAAAATAAATAAATAAAATAAAGAAAAAACATTGAAAAAGAAGGTGTGTCCAAACAATTGTCTGATTCTGTAATTCTGATCAGAATCACATGAGCAACCACAGCAAATTAAATTGTAGTGACATGGATTTTTTGGTTTTGTTTTAAAAGGTGGACTGAAAACATCTGTGTATGGACATTGGATAGATAAATTCATACTTTTTATATGTGGAAATTACTTAAAAAGTATGTGGGCCGCCTACTTTGAATATTTTAAATACATAACCTTAGCTATTACCTTTCCTAAACGTGGCGTGGCTGCGCATGCGCAGTCGATTGGCTCGCTACTCACCGTTAACGCATGCGTGGTAAAAACCATCATTACCTAACCCCGAGTAAGTTTTCACTGCGCATGCGTGCTTAAGACACAACACAGGTTGGAGAGTCAGCAGTCATCAGCGAGTAGGTTGGAGGCTTTTTGAAATTGGTGCTATTACTACTAGTGAAATAGGTAAGCATTTGGACATGAGATTGCATTTTCTTTTAGATCTCGATGAGCGGTTTTCTAGGACGGTTTTAGTCGACTAAATCTAGATGGTCTAGTTGACAGCGCTTGTTGATATGGCATAGGCGAGTAAAATCAGTTAAACTTGCGCACTAAGTGACCAGCGAGTGCATAATTAATTAGTATCTGTACCAGCAAGCTTTAATCTGTTCAGAGTGTCAGTTATTAGGGATTAGTTTTGGGCTGATCAGACGTTATAGTTTGCGAATGTAAGTACCTACACTGGCGATCAAAATAAGAGAACAATTTATAAACAATTGAACAATTCTGAAATAATTTCATCTTCACTGCTCAACAGTTGAAGATATTTTTGTCCTGTCTATACCATGCTACCAGAACACCTTTTCCACAAAATAACTAAGGCATTTAAAAAAATATATATATATTTTGCAGAAAACACACTGATCAAAATTAGAGAACACTTTCAGATACCTCCCAGTTATTGGTGTTAATCTGGTACCTGGTGCTAATTTCCTTGATTATCTGTCAACTTCTATTTAACTGGCAGACTAACTTCCAGTTTCACTGACTCTGTAAGATGGTGGGCCGTTCTAAAGTGACTGAAAGCCTCCGGCAGCAGGTTGTCCAGATGAAGGCCAAAGGGATGACCCGATCAGCCATAGCAAGACAAGTTGGTTGTTCCAAATCTGTGATTTTAAGAATATGGAATATTTACAACATCACAAACTTATTCAAGTCCGCCAAGAAGGCTGGTCGTCCACGAAAGACAAATACAAGAGAGGACAGGATACTGTGGAGGATCTCAATGGGCAATCGTTTCCACACTGCAGCTGGAATTGCTCACCAGTTCAGTGATGAACATGGTAAGGATCTGTCCAAAGAGCTTTTGGACTGAAAGCCCACTTTGCAGTGAGCAAACCTCTTATTAATCAAAAGGCTAGACTAGGCTTTGCTGAGGAGCATGTTGTGTGGACAGAGGAGAACTGGTCCAAAGTTCACTTCATTGATGAAAGCAAGTTTAATTTATTTGGGTCCGATGGGAAACATTATGTTCGGCAACAAATTGGAGAAAGACTGAACCGAAAGTGTGTCAAGTCAATGAAAAATGGAGGAGGAAGTGTCATGGTTTGGGGCGTGTTTTCTGCAGCGGGAGTTGGGCCTCTTATACAGCTACATGGCAGAGTGAATGCAAATGTTTATCAGAACCTTCTTCAACAACATATGGTTCCTTCCATGCGTTCATCACCCAATCGGCCCGCAGTGTTCATGCAGGACAATGCTTGATGTCACACAGCAAAACGGGTAAAGCAGTTCCTTGAAACTGAAAACATTGAAATAATGACATGGCCTGCCCAGAGTCCTGATCTCAACCCAATAGAGAACCTCTGGAAAATCCTTGCCAACAAAGTTATGGCCAAGAAACCCACTACAGTCACCGAACTGTGGAGGAGACTGAAAGAAGAGTGGATCAAAATCTCACCAGAGCAGTGTGAGAGACTAGTGCTGTCCTGTGGCCGCAGATGTGCTGAAGTCATTCAGAGCAGAGGCCTGTACACTTCCTACTAATTGCTGACTGTTGTAAACTTCAGAAAATGTTGTTGTAATCTTTTTCCATGCTACAGTCATTGTTGTTCTCTACTTTTGATCAGTGTGTTTTCTGCAAAATAGTGTTTTTGTTTTTAAATGCTTAAGTTAATTTGTGGAATAGGTGGTTTGGTAGCATGGTATAGACAGGACAAAAACTTCAACTGTTGAGCAGTGAAGATGACATTATTTCAGTATTGTTCAATTGTTTATAAATTGTTGTGTAATTTCGATCGCCAGTGTAGAGGACAGGGGGTTATGGAGACGGATGATCCGCTGTGGCGACCCCTAATGGGAGCAGCCGAAAGAAGAAGAAGAAACTACTATATAGCCATACCATTATCATACTGTACCACCTGAGGGCGCTATAAACGTGCAGCAAGTGCAGGGCGCTATAATTGCATTATTAAATACAGAGGTTGGTATAAACTGTTTATAAAATTTGTTCAACCCTAATATAATAAAAGATTGGGATGCTCTGTTAAATGTAAATGCAACTAATTGCAAATTTCATAAACACATAATTTCTATTTAAAATAGAACCTAGAACACTAAGCAAATGTACGGGTACAATTTTATGGAAAATAAGGTAATTTTTTATGTATTTTATTTGAACACATCACACCAATCTGTTTATTTTACTACTAGATTTGCCCCAAAGTACTACTCTTCTACAAAACTTAACCACACTTTGGTTTAAACCACAATTTTAATAAGTCTTTATATGTAAGGGAAGGTCACACTAAATACTAAATACTAAATACTAAATAAACTTGCAGGAACCCGAGTCTTGTAAACTAAAATAGGATTGCAGGCTAATTAATGTCATTGCTTGTAAAAATGTCTACCGTGAAAAAGGTCTATTACACTAGGTTTGGGTAAGACATTCTTGAGTAGAGACGTGTGCTATGACTTTATTTCAGTTGAAGCCTGCTAATAAGACATCCTTCTATTTAAAATGCTAAAAATCACAGAATTTTACAAACACAAAATTATACTTTGCTATTATCAAACAAATTATATACTCAAGATGTAGTGTTTATGCTTTTATAATGAAATGTGAAGAATCAGGTATGGTCATGAGATTGCATTTTCTTCTAGATCTCGATGAGCGGTTTTCTAGGACGGTTTTTGTCGACTAAATCTAGATGGTCTAGTTGACAGCGCTTGTTGATATGGCATAGGCGAGTAAAATCAGTTAAACTTCCGCACTAAGTGACCGGCGAGTGCATAATTAGTATCTGTACCAGCAAGCTTTAATTTGTTGTCAGTTATTAAGGACTAGTTTTGGGCTGATCAGACGGTATAGTTTGCGAATGTAAGTACCTACACTGGCGATCAAAATAAGAGAACAATTTATAAACAATTGAACAATTCTGAAATAATGTCATCTTCACTGCTCAACAGTTGAAGATATGTTTGTCCTGTCTATACCATGCTACCAGAACAACTTTTCCACAAAATAACTAAGGCATTTAAAAAATATATATATATTTTGCAGAAAACACACTGATCAAAATTAGAGAACACTTTCAGAGACCTCCCAGTTATTGGTGTTAATCTGGTACCTGGTGCTAATTTCCTTGATTATCTGTCAACTCCTATTTAACTGGCAGACTAACTTCCAGTTTCACTGACTCTGTAAGATGGTGGGCCGTTCTAAAGTGATTGAAAGCCTCTGGCAGCAGGTTGTCCAAATGAAGGCCAAAGCGATGACCCGATCAGCCATAAGACAAGTTGGTCGTTCCAACTGTGATTTCAAGAATATGGATTAATTACAACATCACAAATTTATTCAAGTCCGCCAAGAAGGCTGGTCGTCCACTGAAGACAAATACAAGAGAGGACAGGATACTGTGGAGGATCTCAATGGGATCGCAATCGTTTCCACACTGCAGCTGGATTTGCTCACCAGTTCACTCTGCAGTGACCAAACCTCTCATTAGCAGAAGGAATCAAAAGGCTAGACTAAGCTTTGCTGAGGAGCATGTTGTGTGGACAGAGGAGAACTAGTCCAAAGTTCACTTCATTGATGAAAGCAAGTTTAATTTATTTGGGTCCGATGGGAAACATTATGTTCGGTGACAAATTGGAGAAAGACTGAACCTAAAGTGTGTCAAGTCAATGAAAAGTGGAGGAGGAAGTGTCATGGTTTGGGGCGTGTTTTCTGCAGCAGGATTTGGGCCTCTTATACAGCTACATGGCAGAGTGAATGCAAATGTTTATCAGAACCTTCTTCAACAAAATATGGTTCCTTCCATGCGTTCATCACCCAATCGGTCCACAGTGTTCATGTAGGACAATGCTTGATGTCACACAGCAAAACGGGTAAAGCAGTTCCTTGAAACTGAAAACATTGAAATAATGACATGGCCTGCACAGAGTCCTGATCTCAACCCAATAGAGAACCTCTGGAAAATCCTTGCCAACAAAGTTATGGCCAAGAAACCCACTACAGTCACCGAACTGTGGAGGAGACTGAAAGAAGAGTGGATCAAAATCTCACCAGAGCAGTGTGAGAGACTAGTGCTGTCCTGTGGCCGCAGATGTGCTGAAGTCATTCAGAGCAGAGGCCTGTACACTTCCTACTAATTGCTGACTGTTGTAACCTTCAGAAAATTTTATTGTAGTCTTTTTCCATGCTACAGTCATTGTTGTTCTCTAATTTTGATCAGTGTGTTTTCTGCAAAATAATGTTTTTGTTTTTAAATGCTTAAGTTAATTTGTGGAAAAGGTGGTTTGGTAGCATGGTATAGACATTGAGAAAAAAAAAAAGGGAATCAAATGTTTCTTAGTCATTGACTGATTTTTATGCATTGCAGATTCACATTATGGGGGGACAATTGTCCTTCGATGAGAAAGTCCATGTGGTGATTGTAGGTGGTGGGTTTGGTGGTATTGCAGCTGCCAAGCTCCTCCAAAGCCACGGGGTCCCCTTTATGCTGATCAACCCATTAGATGCTTTTCATCACAATGTTGCATCACTTCGTGCTTCAGTTCAAAGTGGTATGTTGTACAACAGCCAAATCTGACATGTTTTTTGACCCAAACTACTCGACTATTTCTTTGGGGTATTTCTTTTAATGTCTAACAATCCGTGTTTATTTTCCACACAGGATTTGCTAAGCAAACTTTTATTCCATACAAAGAAACGTTCAGACAGTTTTTTCTTCAGGGCAGCGTGATTCGAATAGACACTACGGACAAATATGTGGTGCTTGACAATGGAAAGGTATTGACTGATGTTTTTTTACGAGTTTATCTTGAAATAATGGTATTCAAATCTTAAACGAGTTTAATCTTTCACAGGAAGTAAGTTATTCACACCTCATTCTCTGCACTGGGTCAGAAGGGCCTTTTCCTGGGAAATGCAACATTGTGGATTCCTACCATAAAGCGATCGAGAGTTATGAAGGCATTGTGAAAGAGGTAGCTGTTTTAACCTTCATTCTGATTTCGTCCCTGTTTGTACAATGTTAACTTTGTTACAAACATGTTTTATGATGTTATCTACTAAACAGCATCTGTCTAAACAGGAAGGCAATTTTGTATGATGTCCTTTCTCAGTTCCAGGAAGCTGAATCTGTGCTTGTGATTGGAGGTGGAGCCACTGGGGTAGAAATGGCTGCTGAGATCAGGACAGAATATCCAGACAAGAAGGTTCTGAATCAAACAACTCAATAAAAACTAAGCATTTATCCAGATGATCAATTATGTTACTGGCTAAAATATATGAATGGCAAGTTATAGTAAATAATAAGACAAAACTAGAAACATATGAAATGTTTTAAACACAGGTAATACTTATTCACTCACGTGACACCCTAGCTGATGCAGAGCTGCTCCCCAGTGTAAGAAAAGAGGCCCGACAGGTACTGCTGGAAAAGGGAGTGGAAATATTTCTAGGTAAATCTCCTTAACAGCATTTATTTCAGATACATGCAGGGGACATCATAAAAATACGCAGATCATAATATTTTTGGATAATTACACTCTGTTGATGATTACAGCATAATCGATTGGTCCGAAATTTATCATCCAACTCTTTGTAACTTTTTTTTTTCTTCTTCTAGACCAGAAAGTATCCAACCTTGATCAGCTGGAACTCAACGTGACTCAGAAGGGCCAAGTGGTCAAGACGGATAAGAGCGAGCAGTTTACTGTCGATCTTATTATTTGCTGTGCCGGAAACAAGATCAATTCCAATGCCTACAGGTCCAGTTTAGGTCAGTAGATTTTTCTGTGTGAATTCCTGAATGAATGAAATTGGATTTTGCATAAAAGTGCCATTTATCTATAATAGAATACTAATTTGTGAAAAATAGTGTTATTGGACATTATTAAATATTAGAGCTGTCAAAATTGAACGAGTTATTGACCAATTTAAAATGAATTTTAACAGGAATAATATTATTCACACGGATTTGACCATTTTCATTAAAAATATTAATTAATATTAAAGAGGCAAAATGAAAACCTTAAACGCAACATGCATTAATTCACGATGTGCACACATCTGGCAAATAAAAACTATTGTTGCTTTAGGGTACATTTGAAACAGAGTAAAATGTGCGATTAAGTTGCGATTAATCACAAGTTAACTTGTGACAATCATGCAATTAATCACGATTAAATATTTGAATGAATTGACAGCCCTATTAAATATATATTTGTAAGTTCTAATTGTTTTTAATCGTTTTTGACTTTTATTCTATTCTACATTAATTTTTTTTACCTTGATTATTTATTTAGTAAGCAGCTGTATTCTGTCTTTTTTTTCCCCGTCCCTGGTATATTTCTCACCATCACTCTGTTTGTTGTATGTCTGCTTGTGCTACAGGTCAGTGTCTGGCACCGGATGGAGCCCTAAAAGTAAATAAGCACATGCAGGTGGAGGGCTTTGACAACATATATGCTGTTGGGGACTGTGCTAATGTAAAAGAACCCAAGATGGCTTATCATGCTGGTCTCCATGCCAAGGTTGCTGTGGTAAATATAATTAACAGCCTGGCTGGAAAAGCACTGATATCATACAACACAGGTAACAACATTTTACCTTGCAGCAATCCTTTAACACAACAGTAACATTAATAATCTGATTTCTGCACTCATCTAGCACTTTATTAGGAACGCTATACTAGTCATGTGTAGGTCCGCTCTTACTCTCAAAACAACTTAAATTCCATGTGACATGGACTCCACAAGATGTTAAAAACATTCCTTTGAGATTCTGGTCCACCTTGACATGATTGCATCAAGAATTTTCGCAGGGTTTTCAGGTGCCCTTTTTGTGAAGGCTGTGAATCGCTAGTTCCACCACATTCCAAATGCTCACCTGGACCATCTTTAACTTATTGTCATGTTGATCAAATCAGTTTAAAATGACTTTTGTTTTGTGAGATGATCATGCTGGAAGATGCCATTATTATATGGGCAAACTGAGGTGATGAATGAGTGCACACACTAAGTAAAAATGCTAAAACAAAACAACCAAAAAAAGTGTAAGTACAAATGAAATATTAGTATAATTAATGGCCCAATGTAAGCTAAGAAAGCATTCTCACCCTGTTACAATACCTCCAGCAGCTTGGACTGTTGACAAAATGCAGGCTAGGTCCACATATATATGCTGTTGGTGCCCAGTTCTAGCACTCTATCTGTGTGCCTCAGCAAAAATCATCATTATTAAGATTTGTTAGACCAGGCTACATGCCCACTGCAGCCTTCAGGTTTTTTGGCTGACAGAAGTACCAGATATGTTTTACTGTTGCCAGAGTGGTTTTCTAAATTACTGTAGCTTTATTCTCAGCTCAAACTAGTCACTCTATTGTCCTCTCTCATTAATGTGCTTACAGCTACACATCACCTGCGCACTTGTTTTTTTCTTTATAGCACTATTCTGCGTAAACTCTAGAAATTCTGGAAATCTTTAAACCACCCTGTCTGGCACCAACAAGCCTACCATTGTCAAAAATCACTCAGATCACATTTTTCAACATTCTCCTGTTTGATGGGAACATTTCACAAAATTGTTGGTCCGTACAGTATGTGCTTGAATTTTTGCATTGCACTGCTGTCACATGATTGGCTGATAATCGCATAAATGAGTAGGTGTGCAAGTGTTGATAAGTTCTCAGTGAGTAGACATATCATTACCTGATTATTAAGGGGTACATTTTATATAAATATATTGTGTTTGTGCATGTATACTGTATATATACAGTTGTATGCAAAAGTTTAGGAACCCCTGACGATGTCCATGATTTTCATTTGTAAATATTTGGGTGTTTGGATCAGCAATTTAATTTTGATTTATCAAATAACTGAAGGACACAGTAATATTTCAGTAGTGAAATGAGGTTTATTGGATTAACAGAAAATGCGCAATATGCATCAAAACTAAATTAAACAGGTGCATGAATTTAGGCACCCATGCCATTTTGTTGATTTGAATACCTGTAACTACTTATCACTGATTAATTGGAACACAGTTGGTTTAGTGCACTCATCAAGCCTTAAACTTCATAGACAGGTGCATCCCATCATGAGAAAAGGTATTTGAGGTGGCCAATTTCAATTTGTTGTTCTCTTTGACTCTCCTCTGAAGAGTGGCAACTTGGGGGTCCCAAAACAACTCTCAAATTAGCTGAAAACAAAGTTTGTTCAACATTATGGTTTAGGGGACGGCTAAAAAAAGTTATCTCAGAGATATAAGCTGTCAGTGTCCACTGTGAGGAACATAGTGAGGAAATGGAAGACCACATGCACAGTTCTTATTAAGGCCAGAAAAAGGCAGGCCAGATAAAATATTGGAGAGGCAAAGGCGAACAGCCCACAGACCACCTCCAAAGACCTACAACATCAACTTGCTGCAGATGCTGTCACTGTGCATCGTTCAACAATTCAGCGCACTTTGCACAAGGAGAAGCCTTGTGCAAAGTGATGCCAAAGAAGCCTTTTCTGCACACACGCCACAAACGGAGTTGCTTGAGGTATGCAAACGCACATTTGGACAAGCCAGCTTCATTTTGGAAAAATTTGGTCATAACAAGGGGCGTTATGCATGGCGGCAAAAGAACACAGCATTCCACGAAAAACACTTGCTACCCACAGTAAAATTTGGGCGAGGTTCCATCATGCTGTGGGGCTGTGTGGCCAGTGCCGGTACTGGGAATCTGGTTGAAGTTAAGGGTCGCATGAATCCCACTCAATATTAGCAGATTCTTGAGAATAATGTTGAGGAATCAGTCACAAAGTTGAAGTTACGCTGGGGCTGGATATTTCAACAAGACAACGACCCAAAACACTGCTCAAAATCTACTCGGGCATTTATGCAGAGGAAGAAGTACAATGTTCTGGAATGGCCATCCCAGTCCCCAGACCTGAATGTCATTGAACATCCATGGGGCGATTTGAAGCGGGCTGTCCATGCTCGGCAGCCTTCAAACCTTACTGAACTGGAGATGTTTTGTAAGGAGGAATGGTCCAAAATACATTCATCTGGAATCCAGACACTCATTACAGGCTATAGGAAGGCTAGAGGCTGTTATTTCTACTAAATATTGATGTGATTTTTCTGTTGGGTTGCCCAAATTTATGCACCTGTCTAATTTTGTTTTGATGCATATTGCGCATTTTCTGTTCCAATAAACCTTATTTCACTACTGAAATATTACTGTGTCCTTCAGTTATTTGATAGATTAAAATGAAATTGCTGATCCAAACACCCAAATATTTACAAATGAAAATCATGGACATCGTCAGGGGTACAACTGTATATATACAGTATAGATGCACAAACACAATATATTTATATAACCAAACACTCATTACAGGCTATAGAATAGAATGCTAGAGGCTGTTATTTCTGCTAAATATTGATGTGATTTTTCTGTTGGGTTGCCCAAATTTATGCACCTGTCTAATTTAGTTTTGATGCATATTGCGCATTTTCTGTTCCAATAAACCTTATTTCACTACTGAAATATTACTGTGTCCTTCAGTTATTTGATAGATTAAAATGAAATTGCTGATCTAAACACCCAAATATTTATAAATGAAAATCATGGACATTGTCAGGGGTTCCTAAACTTTTGCATACAACTGTATATTGTGTGTGTATATCCACCAGTAATTTTGATTTTGCGTGTCTGATTTCTCCTGTAGGAAATGTGACAATGTTATTGGCTATGGGCAGAGATGATGGTGTGGGCCAATTTAATGGTTATAAACTACCTCGCTACTTGGTCACCCTTGGAAAGAGTAAAGGCCTACTTCTCTGGAAGAGCTGGATGGAAATGGGACAGAAAGCCCCCAGCAAGTAGGCAGCCACGGCATGTATTTTTGTGTCATTTAAAAATTTGTATGTTGTATAACGGGAACATGGGAAATAATTGTTAATTTAGGGCCAATTGTAGATTTTGGCTTATGAATTTTTGTAAACAGCAATGAAATATAACGATAAATTCTCCTGTTATAATCAAGTCCACTTCTTAGGTGTTCTCACACAGTCCCCTATGAAAATATTGGGGAAAAAAAACAGAAAATGATTTTGAATTTCATTGTTATACAAGTTGTGTAAAACAATGTAGAACATTGGATGATTTGTTTGATTACAAACAAGTTATCAGACATATTGCAACATGTGACTGGAAGGTATGTATTTTTTCCCAGGTGTGCCCTGTTAGCTTGAATGTTTAAACAATTATTAGCTCTGAATGTCTACTTTGGGTTCATTCCAAAACCAGCATGACCACACCAGACTAGACCAGAGAGCTTTTCTGGTGAAAAAGCTAGTCATATTGAATCTGAGAAAAGGGTGAACATTGAGAAGAGCCATTGCATAAGAATGATGCATTTGCCAGTACAACCATTTGGAATGTTTTCTAAAAGAAAGAAACAACTGGTGTAATACAACCAGCCATGGCACAGTTGAGCCAAGTCAAAACAGCAGCTAATGACATTAATATTGTAAAAGACATGAATGAATAAATAAATAAGCAAAGAAAGAAACATATAGTGTGAGAAAGAAACAAATAAACAACTGAAAGAAGCTGTGGAACAAGACTGTAAAAGAATCACAAAACGTGCAGTTATAGCAAGTAAGTGACAGACAAACAAACATTTTGTGTTTAATTTACTTGAAAAACTAGCTGTGGCTAGTATTTTGTGGTCTTACACTACGGGTGCCATGTCCCAACTAGTTTCACATATCTAGATGTAAACTGAAGTGAAACCTGAAATTCTAGTACGTCATATTTGTGTTTTGAACTCAAACCAAATCTTCCATCAAAAAACAAAAAAACCCCCGACCTTGTTGTATACTTTCGGCGGGTTCTGTAACTGTGACATTTAAATGAGAAAAAAATATATATTAAAGTGCTGTTAATGGCATTTTAATGTCTTTCATGAAATGAGATTGTTTTTGCATTACTAAGATGGAAGAGAAAAGGTAGTAGACTTTTCTTTTAAATCATTATATTTCTAATAAATTATGCTGCTCTTTTATTATTAATAGTATATAGTCATTGATCTGCATTTAGAATTTTAGAAACTTGTTGGAAGTTCTAAACACAACCTTAGACAACAATATGTTTAGTGTGATCAACAGTGTTTACACTAGTGGTGTTCAGTGTTCACACTAGTGGCACGCGGTCAGGGCACTAAACACTATCAGAAGCACTGACCTACATTTACAACCTGAATTCTAATATTTGTTCCATAAAATTGTATTAATTTATTCCCAACAGTTTATTCTCTTGATTCTGTAGTGTTTGTCTTGGCTGTAATGCTTCCAGTATGTGTATGTGGATGTAAATTTTTTTGTCCAATCAGATTTTAGTCTCTATGTGCTGCCATGGCAATCCAATCTGCCCAGGGCCTTCAGAATCTGTTCCAGTGGCCTTTTTTACTATAGAGAATATATCAATGGGTCTATTTCTTTAACCAATCAGATTTCATATTCGCCTCACAGGGCCAGCTAGCTGGTCCAGAATAGCGTCAGCATTTTTCTGTTCTCTGAATGGTTGGTCAGAGGAAACTGTTACAGCCAAGTTCGACTGGCAAAATGCGTGTGTAGCTCTGCACACATTAATACATCTGAGTTACTGAGTTATCCCTAATGAAGTTTAACGTAAAGAAAAAGAAAAGTGCACATTCTGTGTAAAACACATGATCAGTTTAAATTAAAGACCTATGTGAGCCAATATAAGATCAATATAAAGCGATTATAAATGATTGACAAAAATGACCCAACTGATGCTCTGGATAACTGTATAAATGAATTACCTTATGTCACCTCTAGATGGTGACAAAAGTATAAAACAAAACTGTAATGGATAATTATTTGTAGATACAGAAATCTGAAATATGCTACACACTAATTTGTGCAAAGCTGCCTAAAGAGTTTTCACTGGAAAATCTCTCTGTTGAGAAGAACCGTCCTGATAAAATGTGGAACCCATATAGAACCTTTAAAGGTTCCCCAGTGGGGCAAGCTAAATAAGCTTTGGTTTCTAAGAGTCTTCATAATAAATGTTATTTATAAATATGGGTTTTACTTGTATAGCTTTTTAATCCTTTGACATTGACACAAAGCAGCTGTGGAAAAAATAATATATAAAATTTAGATTTAAAATCTGTGCCTGTTTATTTGGCAGTATCATTGCATTTATCCAACCTAATACTTGAATGCCTCCAGGACCATGCAAAGTTATGAATAAATGTATTTGAGTTTTTATTATTGAATCCACAGCCTATTTGGGCTGGGATAATATGACATGGTTTTTTGTTTGTTTTTGTTTTTTCTATATTACTGTAAAAGTACATAAAGTACCTGACATTCTTAAATGTCTCATGAGCACAAAGAAAAGGTTTAAAAATGCTTTAATGTTAACAAATATGTTGATGCAGTATACTGTATATACATACATACATACACAAGCATTTTCACCTATAATACTCCATATTAAAAATATTGTTACATTTACAGAACTGTTATGTGTTGTCTAAAATGTGTTGTTATTGTAATGATGCTTAATCGTGTAATCTGATTTTTTGCTTCTTTAAATGCGAAAATGCCACCAGGCTGGTGTTTTGCTAAACATTTCATTACGGTTGAACATAAGATTTTGGAGATAATGGGAGAGGCAAACAGAAACCAAAATAACTAAAGTATAGAATAAAAATGTCAGTTCTTATATAAATCTTAACCCCCTTTTATGGTAGTGATAGAAGTTTTTTGTTTGGTTTTCAAAGGCTAAAGGCTCCATATTGCGATTAATAGCATTAAGCATCCTGTTTCATGTTCCCGGAACTTTAGAGCCAAATTTGACTTCTTCTGGTCAGAGAGTGAAGCAGCTTTGTCATTTGATCTACTCAAAAGTGACTCACTGACCCCAGATTCAAATGCAAACAACAGACCTTGTGAGATACACATAGTGAAAAACCTTCAGTCACACTATTTTTTACTTTTGCTCACCACAATAATAAGCATTACACAGGAAAGAATTTACAAAGATAAGATCACAAAGCAGAGTCAGACTATAGGTCAGGCAGGCTTCTTATTTGTAACAAATGCAGTAATAAAAAGTTATGAAGCAAAACTATATATAAAAAAATAAATAGCTGCAAAAATGAAAAACTGTCAATTTAAAGAAGTGACTAAAATACAGGTCACACATAAATCAATGACTAATAGAAATGAAGTTGTTGAGTTGTTTAATATTTAAAATAATGTCATTAAAATATTTAAACTATCACAAATAAACACATTCAGACATCACCCATGAAAGGTAAAATCCTATCAAACCCTGTTCATCACAAGATCACAAAGTTTATCATGTTTTAGACATTTATACATATTTTACTAGTACATTAATTGAAATATATATTCTTATATGGTGATTTCGAATATCTTGTGATTTGCTCAAATGTGGAATCATATTACTTACTGTTTAAACTGATGTTGCAATTTGACATGTGCATTGTAGTGAATGACATTGTAGTTAATAGAATAATAAAATTTGAATTAATACAATTGTTGTGTGGTAAACATACAAAATATAACTCATTAGATACTTGTGTATATATGAAATTAACTAAAGAAACTCCCTTTTTGTATTCAATTATGTAGTTTGTGACGTCCTCACACAAACAACTCCTGTCTTACTGAGAAGAAAACAAGAATTCCATCCATGCTGAATTTGTACTGAGAGGTCATTGAATTTAAAACATAGAACAGTGGATGGATTCATGCTTTTATTTTATGTTTTTTGTTCACCCAGTTCCTCAGATTCAGTTACAGGAGAATGAACACTCAAAAACCTCTCATTTGACAAATATGTGGAAATTAGGATTTAGTTGGGTAAAGCTGACATTAAACATTCTCATTTAAGCTAATGTCAGTTTCACTACAAACCAAGTAGGGCACAAAAAAACGAAATATTTTTACCACTTGTGACTACAGCTTTATTTGTGTGTTTGTGATTTGTTGTATATTTTATTTATACTGCAAATAAGGTTGGTATTGTGTTACCTTTCTCTCCACACTGATCTCGTAACGTGTCTGCTGGGATACAAGTAAAGGCTGGAGTTCTGTTTCCATACTTTTTTGGGAGGAATGTGTGGTAAACACAAACAGTTATTCTTTTGGACAAAGGTCTCCTGACTCCTGAGCAGACAGCAGTACATGACCGCTACTGCTAATTTGTATAAAGTTCAAGGTTTTTATTTGTCAATGCCACTATATGTGCAGACATACAGAGGAATCGAAATACCGTTTCTCTTCTCTCTCATCAAGTTTAATCCATTTCAGCTGTTTGCAGCACCACAAGTCAGTTTCTCATTGCTTGCCATCTTTCTATTTCACACACATTCATCGCAATGAATGAATGCGCACACACTTTACAAATGAATGCGCAAAATTTGGAGAGTGATCCTCATTCAATGTGCTTTGAATACAAGGAAAGACTTAATTCGATTTCACTGTGAGATAGCAACACCATATAAAACTCAACTTTAGACTTAACTTAAGTAATTAACTTTTTTCTCAGGGGCAATTTAATATACAGTGGAACCCGTTTATGTCGATGTCCTAGGGGGTCGCCAAAAAGCATCGAGGTAACCGATGATCGAGATAAACGAAAATTAAAATAGCGGCAGTATATTAACGTGCTTGAAATTTCTTTATGTACATGATGTGCGTTAATAAATGAGAATGTGCATGTACGTGTTTTT
>MU601092.1:2699958-2770344 GCA_024362625.1 Silurus asotus
GCCTCCTTCAGCGTGTCAGGTGCTTTCTCGGCCGCTTTCTCTGAAGCTCTGCTTCAATCGCGCACATATGGTGCTTGTTTATCATCATCACCAGCTCCTATTTAAACTTCCACACTCTCACTGTCTGTTATTGTTGGTATATGTTGGTTCACGGCGGTCGTTGTTGTCGCTCATGCGTTTCCCGGTACGTGTCTTTCCACCGGCACTCTCTCAACGGCTGCGCTTTTCTTCCCAAAGCCGCGCCGCGCCCTTACTAACACTACGAACACTAGCACTAACTAACAGCAGAAATTCACCAGTATACAATACAACACCTGTAGCAGCTGTAAGACTTGATTTTTCCGCCACTTCCGCGAGTTCTTCTGCGGCTGCACCGAGATAACCCACGTTAAATGGCAATTTTCCCCCCCTTGTGCCAGAGATATTAGGGTTCAGCGACATAAAAACGACATAACCGATAAAAAAATGCTTAGAAAAAGCGAGAACGTCGACTTAATAGGGCTGTCGAGATAACCGAGGGCGAGATAACCGGGTTCCACTGTATATATATATATATGTATATATAAAATAAAGCGTTTTACTTACTGCATACCAATACTGTTATATAATATTCAACTTTTAACAGTCTACAAAGTGTTTTAAAATAATTTAAAATACTTCTTAGCAGCTGTAGATTACTTATAATATTTAAGTTATGACACCAACATTGTAGTTTTTGTGATTGATGATCAATCCAAATATCATCTGCTGATTCATCTGGGCAAAAGTGATGTATTATGTATGTGCTTGTGTGTGTTCTCTGTCCTTTCATTTAAAATAGAATATACAAAATAGCCCAAACATACTTTAATCGAAATATATCACAGTATTATTGACAAAATATAAAAAAAAAGTGTTATAATAGTGAAAAACAGCATATATGGCAGGTAAAGATATGGAAAAGGTAGAAAGTTGTTTTTCTAGACTACCTAAATGGATTGTAATGTGGAGTTGTTTTTTTGGGATCAGGCCAGGAGCTAATGCAGTATCATCTTGCCACTCCCTGTCGGTAATGCAGAGTCAGAACGAGGTGGCCTGATCAGTACAAAAAAAGTATAATAATAAGAATAATAAATGCAAATAATATTAAATAATTTGTTTCCGAAAGCTAATGGCTCAGTACATGAAATAAAAATTGTCTATGCTCTTCATTCTGAAGGAAACCAAAATGGTTGCAATGTTGCCTCTTGTGTGTGTCCTCTGCAGTGGTCTGAGCTGAGGTTGACATCACATGCTTTTTGAGATGGAGAGTCCGAAATCAATTATCTTTTTACGGCCATCTTAGGTCATCCTCAGCTGGCTGATTCACAGATTCACACTTAAGCATCATACAAACATAGTAATCTTTGGATACCTTAGAACTTGTGGAAAAATGTATAGCAGCTACTGAAGCCATTTCAAAGTTAAAACCCATTAACATGTTAACTATTCCGGACTATATCTCATTTGACATTTGATTCATGTCACCTGATGTTTTCCGAATAGTACATTCTCTGCTTGCCTAAGAGATATTTCATAAGAGATAATTCATGTATGGCGCAGTGTTAAATTTACAACTTATTTACATGCTTGGGCTTTAGACATTTTTTTGCTTATATGTGTGTGTGTGTGTGTGTGTGTTGGTCCAGATTATCCTAAATGTCTTTTTTTCTATTGGTCAAACCTCTGAGTTAGGTTCAGTTAGGGTAGAAGATGGGAGGAGTTAAAGAGGAACAGAGCAGCCAAAACAGCCCACCCCCAACTCATGTGCTGCACGAGAGCCTTATTTACTTTGCAGCAGAGAAGACAAGAGCATCACTGCAGAGTGCACTGTTATCCGGCATCGATTCAGCACATCACCGTTTACTCTCTCCTTCACTCACGAGCCTCACAGGCTGACTGTTTCCTGCTCATTTTCTCCCTCTCTGCACATCAAGAGTGAGCAAGAGTAAGGAAGAGGCTGCGAGTTCTGCAGCTCCAGAAGGAGTGGACGGAAGCAGCCTGCGTAGACGCAGCATATTTTTTGGGCCAGACATCACTGGGCACCAGGCTAGAGGAAGGCCACTATGTGTGACTGTTTTCATCTGGCGTTCCCCAACTGGCATGCACCAGCTGCGGGTGGGCATCATCACTCTGCCTCTCCCTGTCTCTCTCTATTGCTCAGCTTTATCCTTTAACTTGCTTCATACCTGCTATTTTTATCCCTGATCTAGCACTCAGCCCTCCTGCCTGGCATTTTATCCTGTTTCTTGCACTGCAATGACTCATTGTTTGTGTGCTTGTCTGTGTGTGTGTGTGTGTGTGTGTGTGTGTGTGTGTGTGTGTGTGTTAAAAGTTTTGGTTTGACCTTGTAAACAGCATCTTGGAACAAAGCTGTTGAGGTACTGACTGCAGTGTTTGTGAGAGATCTGGGTGTGTCTGCAGTAAAGTGGGTGGGGCTTTGTTGTAGGCGTGCGCACCATCACGTAGAATTTAGTGTGAAGTAGTTGCAGCCTAGATTAGGTGTGTCTGCAGTATTGTACAGGGATTTGTTAGACTTCATTTGAGAAATAGGGACATTTGACAAAAGCTGCAAAAGGTTATTGTAAAACTCCAACTGCCATAAATCTGGAGCCGTGTCAGAGGCTGTGAATGTTTAGATGTTTGGTTTATATTGTATTTGATGCCAAGGTTTTGTTTCAAATTTTCCAGAATTATTGAGGCTAAGACACTATTGCTAACAATACATATAGAGAAGTTATATGTAATAGATAATTCAAATATAAGAATAGAACAAGTTGGTAATACTTGGAAGGTAAATAATTACTTACATGTTTGTCTCTAAGCAAAGGAGCTGTGTGTTTGTTCATCATAGATAGATCTCATACCAGAATGTTGCAAAATTTAAAGGAAACCCTACACCACTGCAGAACAGACGTCTGATGCTTAAATCAAAATAGGACAGACATCCGATTAGTAGTTTTAAATTCATGAGTTTTTACTCACTCTTTCTGAAAACTTTCTGGAAATCATTTTAACAGATATATTGATTTTTAAATTAGTGAAAATATCATAGCACATGCAAATACTGTGTTACACTACTTCATCAAACATCGAATGATTTAATCCAAAGAGACTCTGTTCGCTAAACATTATTTTTCTCTCCGAACAGACCGAATCTGGGCGTAAAAATGTCTTCATCTTCATCGCATCGTAGCACAAAGTAAACAATAAATGTGATTTTTTTTTTATAGTGTAGAAGAATTAGAAGCACTAAGTAAATTATATAGTTGGGATAATTGTATGTACTTTTATATTATCCTCATATAGCAAGAACAAAAGGGATTACAAGCGGAAGTGGATCTTAATTATTTACACAGAATTTATGACAGTTCTAATAACACATTTATGTCAATAAGTATTTCCAAGAAGAAACTCAAGAAGAGTAGGAGGTGGCTTTCTGAAACAGTGCTCAGAATACTTTATCTATATACAGTATTCACCTGCATTTCTGACTACTTAGTGCCTATTTAGAAGGTAGTCTACAACAATCTCAAAACTTCACATGGTTCTTAATCTATGAATAATGAATGCTGCTGACTATGTTTGTGTTAATGTGATGAGACTATCAGGTTTTTCTTTTAAATACAGTTTAAGGTATTAGTTTTGGGTTTTGATTATGATTTTCTAACAATAACCAACATTAGAATTGTAATACCACATCCATTAAACCTCTCATACCTTTTAAGCAATATAATACCAAATATATGATGGTTTCTCTGGCACACTGTGGTTGGCATCAATTTGTGTTTTTGATTCATTGGAATCATGAGGTAATTGTGTCTCATGTTTTTATAACCTGAATGGAAAAAGCCAGTTCTCTTTCCCCCAATGGAATGTAATTATATTTTGCGTGCAGCCTTCTCACTTTGCCACAGCTGTGTATGTGTTCTCAATAGAGGTCAAGGTCTATGTTTCATCTTTTAGTTCTAACTGTGTTAGTGCAATTAGCATGCAGCTGAGGCTTCTCGTTTGGATGGTCCCAAAAACAGAAAAACAAGCTGTTATGCCTGTAATTTTGGTCATGGGTGATCCACTGACATACTGGATGTATGTGGCTGTTTGTTATACATAGGCATTTCAGAAAATGTTATTTTACATAGAATGATCTAATTGGGATTTTAATTGATTGATTACAAATGTGATTAAATGTTGTACCAAAAGGTCATTTATATGAAGGCATTTGGCAGACAGCCATATACAGAGGGATTATAATCATCTCATTCATACTACTGAGCAGTAATGGGGTTGAGGCTTTGCTCAGGGACCCAGGAATGGCAGATTTGGATCCAAAAGCCAATGCCTTAACCACTTAGCTATCACCTCCCCAGATTATATCAGCATAGACATAAAAATATATATTATACAGTATAGTACAAATAAACATTTGTTCAAACACATGGAGCAATTAAACTGGGTAATATGTGACTTGGTTGAAAGTCTTTATAAGCTAATGAAAACAATTCATCATGACTACTAAGAGATTTTAGTCAAGTGATGAGCCATATCTAGCAAACAACCACAAAAAATAGACTCTCAAGCCAGTTTTAGACCAGGTGTGGAAACTGCACTGCTTTAGCAACAACTTGCAATAGGCTTAACTGTTAGTCAATGTGCACAATGCAACATTCTTGATATTGTGTAATCTATTCCCATAGACAAAACTGCACAAATGTAATAAGATATTTCTGTACAGTAACAGTAGCACTGATCTGCTCCTGATTGTTTCTATTTTTGGTCCAGCAACAGGAAATCCATGACCACATGTCTGTCAATGGATTGAATAAAATATTTAATAAACTGAATTTCTTTTTTTTTTAATTGAATAAAGATTGAATAAAATCTATTTTTATTAGCACACTCTAATGTAGCTAGATGCATTTGTTGAGCTATTTGCTGAATGCCATTCTCTTAACATGGTTGCAGCAACTGCATGTATGTTTCAATATTCTGTAATAATAACTAGCAGTTAGGAAGTTCTTGGGATTTTCAACACACATTTAATACCAAAACTGAGTAATTATACAGTAATTTCTTAATGATCTTGGTTATTTGCCCACATAAGCTATAATCAATCAATCAAGTACTAGAATCTTGTAATCTTGTAGATGAGATTTCTTGGCTGCACTCAGACCACTGAAGGAAAATAATAAGATTTGTATTATTTTCTTTTTCATTGTTTTGCATCTAACTTAATTTTAATAAGATTCTAGGCCCAAATCTTTTTTTCTAATACTCCAGGAAGCAAAAATAAATGTGTTTTTTAAGTGACATTTCTTACCTTGGGTATGAACATTGCACAACCATTATTAATACACTTAATCAGTCATCGGATTATCATTCAAGTGGCACCCTAAAAGCAAATATTTGAGTAGGGTGGAGCGGGATTATGAATTTAGCAGTGTTCCGATTTCCAGACCACACAAAGCAGAATGGACAGTATATGCATAAAAAATATAAACAAAAAGTATCAAACAACAAATAAAGTTAAGCAACATTCATTGTGCTATCTGGTTGCCCTGTTTGTGTGGTTTATGATCTCCTACTGTAATAACCCAGTAAAATGGTAATAAGTGTTATATGGTAATACGCTGAATACTTAACTTGTTTACAAATCTCAGCGACTGCAGAAAGTACAGTTATCTTGAACACCTAAAATGTATTTAAATTCTTACTGAGCTGATTTGGCATAAATAAAGACTACTGTGTTATCAAATTACAGATGAGAGTTTTTGGCAAACAATATTACCTAAAAAAAAAGTTTTTAATATTTTTTTAATTTTATCTCTAGATGTACATGCACAAAGGTATCATGTATAATCATTTATATTTATGTGGACAGTAAATAAATACTTCACAATTTATAAAAAGTAATATTATTTGATCTTTTCACAAGTGTGCATGTTGCTTATATGCCCAAACCTGTGTGGAGAAAAGGGAAGGGAAGGGCAGGGCACTGCAACTCCTCCTGTATTGAAATTCAGATACATAGTGGATTGGGCAAGTCACAGTTACAAACTTATTCAGAGGGAAATTCTTTCACACAATAACTCGGGTAAGTGCAGCATTTTGGTCTGAAGAGGATTTGGTTAAAGAATGGTCTTTGTTTGATAAATGATGATGCACTGACATTGCAGTTTACTGATAGTACGTTGGTGATGTTATAAACAGGAATGTCTGTGTGTGTTTCTTTTCTGTTTTTCTGAAATACATCTGGATTGATTGATTTGGAAGTGATACATATTTTCTAAGATAAAGATGCTGTTTTTTTCTTTTTATTAATGTGTTGTCTGGAGTTCAGAACAGTGTAGACACTCTTTTTTTGTCAAAGAAGACTTCTCCATATGGTTGCCTTTGTGTAATTTACTGTGCTATATTGGGAACTGGCTTTTAAATGAATGCAGTCATCTTCAAGTAATCTTTATACGTTTCGAAAAATCGTCCAAAGTGGTAGTATGCACCTATCAAGATAGGTTTGTTTACATTAAGAATGAGCTCAGCACACAGTGCAAAACTGCCCTGAATCATGGGTAATGATGATTGATGTTTGTTAGTAATGTTTGAGTTTTGTGGGTTAGTAGTTCTTATGGATAATTAAGAACATTTACTTTACTGAGCTCTATTTGCACTGATAAATGCTGTTTTTAATCTGAAACAGGTGCTGGGCGAAGGCTAAGGGGACCAGAACAAGAGGCAGAGGATGATTCAGTGAGTGTCACTCAAACAATTATCAGTCAATTTCAGAACATTTGGTTTGGTACATGTTGTATTTGAACATTTAAACCACTTTATAAAAACTCACTTGAGCCAAATTACAAAACATTCATTCTTATGTAGGGTACAGCTAAGCAAGTAAAATATAGAGATGTATGCCTTTTAAAAAAAATTTTGTCTTTGGGTTTTGTGTGAGATTTTACCGAATATTTACTTCTACAAAAATGCATTCACATACATCAAAATACATACATGTAACTGGTAATTGTGTAACATGTAATTACATCTTGTGTTTTCTTAGTTAAAAATATATATATTATTGCTGATACTTAGGTATGTGAGGAAGCTGAGATTTTAGAGAAGGAAAGACCTCGTCCTCAAGGCTCATCCCCAGTAGAAGAATTTCCTGTAGAAAAACAGGTAACTGCAATCTTTAGTACAGTTTCAGTTTGTTAAAATCAGTGACTAATATTAAATCTGTGTCTTGCTATATATATATTTATTATCTTGTCAGGCTGAGGAGGATATTTCTGTATACAAAAGTGGAAGCAACAAAAAAAGCAGAAAAGGTGGCTTCGGATCGCTCTTTGACAAGCATTCACCTAACAAAATGAATGAAACTGAGGTCAGGCTTACAGAAACAATTCATTTTACCTTACACATACATTTTTACATATGTAGCATATTAAAATCCTGATTGTTTTATAAAGATATATGTACAATGTACAATGTAAAAAAACAATTACACAAAAACAAAAAACAAAAAACTTTTACATATACACAATTATACATCATAGACAAACTCTCACAGTTAAAATTGAGTTGAAATGTGTTTTATATTAAAGGCCATTGCATGTGATTTAATCTTTTTCCTAAGTATCAAACCATTCAGTAAGAACTTTTGTGAATTGGGAGATTTTAAAGGAGACATATTTTAATCTTAAAAAGATTTAACCACTTTTTTCTCTGTGGGAAAACAATGCTAACAAACAATGCTAACAAAATGCATTCAGAGGAAAACTATATTAATGAAATATAGTAATCTATTTTTCTTTTACATTTCAACTGATGTTTTTGTGAAACAAGTTTAGTAAAGATGATAAAAGTGTTAACTTTGCCATCTGTGGTTTCAGGATATGCAAAGTGATGAATGTGAAATAATTGTGAAAACAGTGAACGAACCATGTATTGAGGGCTTAGTCATGACTGGTGGAGGGAAAGAAGGCATCTTCATCAAAGAAGTGAAACTAGATTCACCTGCCTCCAAGCATCTAAGTGTGAAAGAGGGTATAGAAAACATTACAATCAAAGTTTATTTTTATTTTATGTCTCAAACTTCTAATCTTTATTTACATCCCACCAGGTGATCAAATTCTAAGTGCTACAGTATACTTTGATAATGTTTCATATGAAGATGCGCTTCAAATTCTTGAGCGTGCTCAGCCATATAAAATGGAATTTTGTCTAAGACGCAAAGTGGAGCCAGCGATACCAGAAAATGCTGAAATTATACACCCAAAGGTAATTGCAGCCAAACTTATTTGCTTTAGAGTTTGAGGTGTAAAGTACTTAGTACACATTTTTTCCTCCATAGGAAAAAGACCAGGACCCACCAATGATGAGAAGTCAGACAAAGATTAAAAAACAGCAAGAACGCATCTCATGGCCAAAGTTCCCCTCCTTTGGCAAGGGACCCAGAATGCAATTCAGGAGATCTCACAGCACATCAGAGGCAGAGGAACACAGGAAATTAGAGATGAGTCCACCAACAAGTGACACAGAATCTCCACTGAAATCTTCAGATGGAAAAGACAAGAAGAAAAAGCATAAAGTTCAACTTAAAATCAAAATGAAGGGCCACAGGAGCAAGTCTGTTGAGGAACCCCAGAGAGATGAGCAGGTGTTGGTTTGGGAAAATCAACAAGTTGAGGATATATTAGAAGAAAAGGTTCCTGAAGAACCTGAGGAAAAAATGCAAGACATCCCACAGGTGCTGGATGGAGCTAAATATGAGGTTTCTTCCAAGACTGGGAATGATGATCCACTCCAGAAACTGTCAGGAATGGAACTGTATGAGGCTCATTTAATTAGTCTGGGCAGCACTTTAAAGACTACAGATATTTCAGTTGCTCTTTCAGAGGGAGGAAAAAATGAGAGTTCAGAAATGAAAGTCAGAATTAATCTGAAGGAGCAGCCAGATATTGACACAAAAAACCAAGCAGAAAATATTAATGATTTGTACACAACTTCAGAACCAGCTGCCTGTGAAAATGTTGTATTATCACAGGCAGAAGTAGAAATATCTCAAATAGACAATGACCCTAACAAACAGGGAATAGACCTTACAGAGAGAAAAATGCAATCTGGAAATGCAGAACTTACAATACCAAATTTAGATTTTTGTGTAGGAGAAACAAAAAAATCACCAGGGATTGGCAATGAAAAGCAGTGGAAGGAGAAATCTGTGCTTGAAAATGAGAGTTATGGGATTCGTACAAGAGGTCCATTAGCAGACATGGCCACATCGAAGGCCCACTTTGTGAACACAATAAATGGGCTTCAGTTCATTTCACCAGATTATAATGAACTTGCACAAGCGGGGGAAATATCTGATGTAATCAGTGACGCCAAGAAACTAGCTGTTAGTCCTGTTTTTACTCTAGACAAAGATGATGCACTTTTGGAAATTAAGACTTCCAAGTTATCATCAGAAACTGCTGATTTCATTCAAGCAGATCAAGAGCAAAGATCGGCATCAAAGCAGTTTAAATTGCCAAAGGTTGATCACTCTGGATTTGTAACTCATGAACTAATCAACATGACAGAGGTGGAAAAAATTAGGACCCATCTACCAAAACGAGAAGATATTGAAATTCCAGGAATGGAACATAAAGAACCAAAACTCACTCTTCAAAAACCTGATATTAAGTGTCCTAAAATTGAGAAAGTTATACATATTACAAAGGAGAGACAAATCCAAAGTCCACAAACAGAGTTCAATGTTGAGGATGTTAAAGTGGCTGTTTCCAAATTCCCTGCTTTTAAACTACCCGAAGGTGATATTACTGGAGTTCTTGTGCAAAGAGAAATTACAATAATGGAACAGAAGTCAGATAAGTCTTCATTGACTCCTAGGGGATCTCCACATAAAATATCCATCACAAGTACAGAAAGTAGCCCTTTTATCACTAAAAGCAAAGTAGATGAAGAAAAGTCACCTTCTGATACTGTCGACAAGGACACAGCAATCAAGATGGCAAATGTTGAGCTACCATATATTTATGAGCAAACATCAACCACTGTAATGAAAGTAGACTATACAAAGCCACAGATGACAGATTATGGAAGATTGGGTGATATCAATTTCAAACTTCCAAAGCGGGAAGATATTGAAATACCAGGGATGGAAGCCATAAAGGAATCAAAACTCCAGAACACATTAATCGAAGCAATTAGTGATGTAGACATTGACCAAGTTGAAAAAACAAAAACTAAAAAACATGGTGACAAAAAAGGCCATGAAAAGAAATCAAAGAAACCAAAAATATCCATTGAAGGATTTGACATCACTAAACCTGATATTCAGTCTTCAAATATTAGCACGGAAATACCAAAGGAGCGCTCCTTTAAAATGGATATGGAAGAAACAAAGATCCATGAAAAACACAAATTCAAAACCCCCAAAGTAGAGGAAGTTGATAATATAAGTGTTTCAGTACAGGAAAGCAAGATTTTAGAAGACAATATGGATAATAGGAAAACAGAGACAAAGTTTGGTAAAACAAAATTTAAAATTCCCACACTCACAATTCCAGAATTTGGGACTGAACTTCCAAGGGAAGAAAATATCTCTGCTGTGGATGTGCGAGGAAAAGCAGCTGAAAAAACCTTGCTGGACCATAAATTAAAAGTATCAGCTGAACCAGTATTATTTGATACAGATGGCACTGATGAAAATAAAGATGGACAGTACGGTAGAGTTCATGATACTGATCCTGAAGAGCAAGGAAAGAAGTTCAAATTGCCAAAATTTGAGATCAGTTTTCCAGAAGTAAAAACCCCAAAGATTATTTGCACATCAAAGAAAGATGATGACAGTTCTGTATCAGAGGAAAATGGTGAAGTGCCAGTGGTGCATTCACCCAAAACTGGACCACCAGATATAGAACCTATAGTTAAGATAGACCAACCAGAAGTAGGTTCTGCGATAACTGAAGTGAAGTTTAAAAGGCCAGGGTTTTCATTTCCAAGGTTTGGCATATCTAAAACAGAATATATTGCACCAGAAGCTGATGTTAATGTCACAAATGTTAATATTGCTTTACCAGATGGACAGAGAGAAATGGACAATCCAAACAAAAATGTTGCAATATCAGTAAAAGATGGTAAACAGAAGGATGCAACAAAGTTTGTTTCTCCAACAAAGTTTAAAATTCCTTCAATCAAGTTTCCAAGTTTTGGCACTAAAGTTTCAAAGGCAGAAATGGCAGGTCCCGATGTAAATGTTGATGTAAAAGGGCCTGAAATAAGTGTACCAGATGCAGAGATAAAATTAACTGCTGAGCCAGCTTTAGTAAATATTAAAGGGCCTGATGCAGACATTGAAAGTAAATCACTTAGTAGGGAAAATAAAGATCTGGATATCCACATTGAGGAACAAGGTAGTAAATTCAAATTGCCAAAATTTGGAATCAGTCTTCCTGAAATGAAGGGACCAAAAATTGATACAATTTCAGATCAGGAAATTGACATTTCTTTACCAAAAAAAACCATACAGGTGACTCTACCTGATTTTGAAGTCCAAGCTGGAACAACTGAAGTGAAGGCAGACTTGCTAGTTGACCTAGATAAAGTTCACTTTGCAAAGACAGCAAGAAAGATTTCTGATGTGCATGTTGATGTTAAAGGACCTGAAATAAGTCTACCAGATGCAGAGATGAAATTGTCAGCTGATCCAGTCACAGTGGATTTTAAAGGACCTGACGCTGACAAAGAATTTAAATTGCTTAGTGTGGAAATTCAAGATCAGGATTTCCAAGTTAAGGAGCAAGGGAGTAAATTCAAATTACCAAAATTTGGAGTTAGTCTTCCTGAAGTAAAAGGGCCAAAAATAGATGTAAGTTCAGACAAAGCAGAGATTGACATTTCTGTACCAAAAGCAAGTTTAGATGTACATCCACCTGATGTTGAATTGCAAGGTGTAACAGCCAAAATAAAAGGCGACCTACCAGAAGTAGATTCCAAAGATATTGAAATGAAAATGAAGACACCAGGCTTCTCGTTTCCTAGTATTGAATTTAGTAAATCAGATGTCAAGTCACCTGAAGTTGATGTGAGTCTCCCAAAAGTTGATGTTTCTTTGCCTGAAACAAGAATGAAAATTGAACACCCAACTACAGATGTTACAATGTCAGTAGAAGATGCAGAATTCAAAGGTCGATCAAAGTTTAAAATGCCTTCATTCACATTACCAAAATTTGGAACTAAAGGTCGAAAGGCCTCAGGAGAGGTCGCTGATGTGGATGTTGATGTGAAAGGACCTGAAATAAGTCTACCAGATGCAGGGATGAAATTGTCAGCTGAGCCAGTCACAGTAGATATTAAAGGACCTGATGCAGACAAAGAAGTTAAATCACTTAGTGTGGAAATAAAAGATCAGGATTTCCAAGTTAAGGAGCAAGGGAGTAAATTCAAATTGCCAAAATTTGGAATTAGTCTTCCTGAAGTAAAAGGGCCAAAAATAGATGTAAGTTCAGACAAAGCAGAAATTGACATTTCTATACCAGAAGCAAGTTTAGATGTACGTCCAACTGATGTTGAAGTGCATGGTGTAACAGCGGAAATCAAAGCTGACCTGCCAGAAGTAGATTCTAAAGATATTGAAATGAAAATGAAGACACCAGGCTTCTCGTTTCCTAGTATTGGATTTAGTAAATCAGATGTCAAGTCACCTGAAGTTGATGTGAGTCTCCCAAATGTTGATGTGTCTTTGCCCGAAGGAAGAATAGAAATTGACAGACCAACTACAGATGTTACAATGTCAGTTGAAGATGCAGAACTCAAAGGACGGTCCAAATTTGGTTCTCCAACAAAATTTAAAATGCCTTCATTTACATTACCAAAATTTGGAACTAAAGGTCCAAAGGCCGCAGTAAATGTCTCTGATGTGGATGTTGATGTTAAAGGACCTGAAATATGTCTACCAGATGCAAAGATAAAATTGTCAGCTGATCCAATCACAGTGGATATTAAAGGACCTGACATAGACAAAGAAATTAAATTGCTTAGTGTGGAAATACAAGATCAGGATTTCCAAGTTAAGGAGCAAGGGAATAAATACAAATTGCCAAAATTTGGAATTAGTCTTCCTGATGTAAAAGGGCCAAAAATAGATGTAAGTTCAGACAAAGCAAAGATTGACATTTCTATACCAGAAGCAAGTATAGATGTACATCCACCTGATGTTGAAGTGCAAGGTGTAACAGCCAAAATAAGAGCTGATTTGCCAGAAGTAGATTCTAAAGATATTGAAATGAAAATGAAGACACCAGGCTTCTCGTTTCCTAGTATTGGATTTAGTAAATCAGATGTCAAGTCACCTGAATTTGATGTGAGTCTCCCAAAAGTTGATGTGTCTTTGCCTGAAACAAAAATGGAAATTGAACACCCAACTACAGATGTTACAATGTCAGTAGAAGATGCAGAACTTAAAGGTCGATCAAAGTTTGGTTCTCCAACAAAGTTTAAAATGCCTTCATTCACATTACCAAAATTTGGAAGTAAAGGTCCAAAGGCCACAGTAAATGTTTCTGACATGGATGTTGATGTTAAAGGACCTAAAATATGTCTACCAGAAGCAGAGTTGAAATTGTCAGTTGATCCAGTCACAGTGGATTTTAAAGGACCTGATGCAGACAAAGAAATAAAATCGATCAGTATGGAAATACAAGATCAGGATTTCCAAGTTAAGGAGCAAGGGAGTAAATTCAAATTGCCAAAATTTGGAGTTAGTCTTCCTGAAGTAAAAGGGCCAAAAATAGATGTAAGTTCAGACAAAGCAAAGATTGACATTTCTATACCAGAAGCAAGTTTAGATGTACATCCACCTGATTTTGAAGTGCAAGGTGTAACAGCCGAAATAAGAGCTGATTTGCCAGAAGTAGATTCTAAAGATATTGAACTGAAAATGAAGACACCAGGCTTCTCATTTCCTAGTATTGGATTTAGTAAATCAGATGTCAAGTCACCTGAAGTTGATGTGAGTCTCCCAAAAGTTGATGTGTCTTTGCCTGAAACAAAAATGGAAATTGAACACCCAACTACAGATGTTACAATGTCAGTAGAAGATGCAGAACTTAAAGGTCGATCAAAGTTTGGTTCTCCAACAAAGTTTAAAATGCCTTCATTTACATTACCAAAATTTGGAGCTAAAGGTCCAAAGGCCGCAGTAAATGTCTCTGATGTGAATGTTGATGTTAAAGGACCAAAAATATGTCTACCAGAAGCAGAGTTGAAATTGTCAGTTGATCCAGTCACAGTGGATATTAAAGGACCTGATGCAGACAAAGAAATACAATCGATCAGTATGGAAATACAAGATCAGGATTTAAAAGTTAAGGAGCAAGGGAGTAAATTCAAATTGCCAAAATTTGGATTTAGTCTTCCTGAAGTAAAAGGTCCAAAAATAGATGTAAGTTCAGACAAAGCAGGGATTGCCCTTTCTGCACCAAAAGCAAGTATAGATGGTCATCCACCTGATGTTGAAGTGCAAGCTGTTACAGCTGAAATTAAAGGTGACCTTCCAGAAGATTTTAAAGATACTGAAGTGAAAATGAAGACACCAGGCTTCTCGTTTCCTAGTATTGGATTTAGCAAATCGGACATCAAATCACCTGAAGTCGATGTGAGTCTCCCAAAAGTTGATGTATCTTTGCCAGAAGGAAGAATAGAAATTGAAAAACCAACAACAGATGTTACAATGTCAGTAGAAGATGCAGAACTCAAAGGTCGATCAAAGTTTGGTTCTCCAACAAAGTTTAAAATGCCTTCATTTACATTACCAAAATTTGGAAGTAAAGGTCCAAAGGCCACAGTAAATGTTTCTGACATGGATGTTGATGTTAAAGGACCTAAAATATGTCTACCAGAAGCAGAGTTGAAATTGTCAGCTGATCCAGTCACAGTGGATATTAAAGGACCTGATGCAGACAAAGAAATAAAATCGATCAGTATGGAAATACAAGATCAGGATTTCCAAGTTAAGGAGCAAGGGAGTAAATTCAAATTGCCAAAATTTGGAGTTAGTCTTCCTGAAGTTAAAGGGCCAAAAATAGATGCAAGTTCAGACAAAGCAAAGATTGACATTTCTATACCAGAAGCAAGTTTAGATGTACATCCACCTGATGTTGAAGTGCAAGGTGTAACAGCCGAAATAACAGCTGATTTGCCAGAAGTAGATTCTAAAGATATTGAACTGAAAATGAAGACACCAGGCTTCTCGTTTCCTAGTATTGGATTTAGTAAATCAGATGTCAAGTCACCTGAAGTTGATGTGAGTCTCCCAAAAGTTGATGTGTCTTTGCCTGAAACAAAAATGGAAATTGAACACCCAACTACCGATGTTACAATGTCAGTAGAAGATGCAGAACTTAAAGGTCGATCAAAGTTTGGTTCTCCAACAAAGTTTAAAATGCCTTCATTCACATTACCAAAATTTGGAGCTAAAGGTCCAAAGGCCGCAGTTAATGTCTCTGACATGAATGTTGATGTTAAAGGACCAGAAATAAGTCTACCAGAAGCAGAGTTAAAATTGTCAGTTGATCCAGTCACAGTGGATATTAAAGGACCTGGTGCAGACAAAGAAATACAATCGATCAGTATGGAAATACAAGATCAGGATTTCCAAGTTAAGGAGCAAGGGAGTAAATTCAAATTGCCAAAATTTGGAATTAGTCTTCCTGAAGTAAAAGGGCCAAAAATAGATGTAAGTTCAGACAAAGCAGAGATTGCTATTTCTGCACCAAAAGCAAGTATAGATGGTCATCCACCTGATGTTGAAGTGCAAGGTGTTACAGCTGAAATTAAAGGCAACCTACCAGAAGTAGATTTTAAAGATACTGAAGTGAAAATGAAGACACCAGGCTTCTCGTTTCCTAGTATTGGATTTAGCAAATCAGACATCAAATCACCTGAAGTCGATGTGAGTCTCCCAAAAGTTGATGTATCTTTGCCAGAAGGAAGAATAGAAATTGAAAGACCAACAACAGATGTTACAATGTCAGTAGAAGATGCAGAACTCAAAGGTCGATCAAAGTTTGGTTCTCCAACAAAGTTTAAACTGCCTTCATTCACTTTGCCAAAATTTGGAACTAAAGGTCGAAAGGCTTCAGTAGAGGTCGCTGATGTGGATGTTGATGTGAAAGGACCTGAAATAAGTCTACCAGATGCAGGGATGAAATTGTCAGCTGAGCCAGTCACAGTAGATATTAAAGGACTTGATGCAGACAAAGAAGTTAAATCACTTAGTGTGGAAATAAAAGATCAGGATTTCCAAGTTAAGGAGCAAGGGAATAAATTCAAATTGCCAAAATTTGGATTTAGTCTTCCTGAAGTAAAAGGGCCAAAAATAGATGTAAGTTCAGACAAAGCAGAAATTGACATTTCTGTACCAGAAGCAAGTTTAGATGTACATCCACCTAATGTTGAAGTGCAAGGTGTAACAGCCGAAATCAAAGCTGACTTGCCAGAAGTAGATTCTAAAGATTTTGAAATGAAAATGAAGACACCAGGTTTCTCATTTCCTAGTATTGGATTTAGTAAATCAGACATCAAATCACCTGAAGTCGATGTGAGTCTCCCAAAAGTTGATGTGTCTTTGCCGGAGGGAAGAATAGAAATTGAAAGACCAACAACAGATGTTACAATGTCAGTTGAAGATGCAGAACTCGAAGGACGGTCCAAATTTGGTTCTCCAACAAAATTTAAAATGCCTTCATTCACATTACCAAAATTTGGAACTAAAGGTCCAAAGGCCGCAGTAAATGTCTCTGATGTGGATGTTGATGTTAAAGGACCTCAAATAAGTCTACCAGATGCAGAGATAAAATTGTCAGCTGATCCAATCACAGTGGATAATAAAGGACCTGACGTAGACAAAGAAATTAAATCGCTAAGTGTGGAAATTCAAGACCAGGATTTCCAAGTTAAGGAGCAAGGAAGTAAATTCAAATTGCCAAAATTTGGAATTAGTCTTCCTGAAGTAAAAGGGCCAAAAATAGATGTAAGTTCAGACAAAGCAGAAATTGACATTTCTGTACCAGAAGCAAGTTTAGATGTACATCCACCTAATGTTGAAGTGCAAGGTGTAACAGCCGAAATCAAAGCTGACTTGCCAGAAGTAGATTCTAAAGATTTTGAAATGAAAATGAAGACACCAGGTTTCTCATTTCCTAGTATTGGATTTAGTAAATCAGACATCAAATCACCTGAAGTCGATGTGAGTCTCCCAAAAGTTGATGTGTCTTTGCCGGAGGGAAGAATAGAAATTGACAGACCAACAACAGATGTTACAATGTCAGTTGAAGATGCAGAACTCGAAGGACGGTCCAAATTTGGTTCTCCTACAAAATTTAAAATGCCTTCATTCACATTACCAAAATTTGGAACTAAAGGTCCAAAGGCCACAATAAATGTCTCTGATGTGGATGTTGATGTTAAAGGACCTCAAATAAGTCTACCAGATGCAGAGATAAAATTGTCAGCTGATCCAATCACAGTGGATTTTAAAGGACCTGACGTAGACAAAGAAATGAAATCGCTAAGTGTGGAAATTCAAGACCAGGATTTCCAAGTTAAGGAGCAAGGAAGTAAATTCAAATTGCCAAAATTTGGTAGTCTTCCTGAAGTAAAAGGGCCAAAAATAGATGTAAGTTCAGACAAAGCAGAGATTGACATTTCTGTACCAAAACCAACACTAGATGTACATCCAACTGATGTTGAAGTGCATGGTGTAACAGCCGAAATAAGAGCTGATCTGCCAGAAGTAGATTCTAAAGATATTGAAATGAAAATGAAGACACCAGGCTTCTCATTTCCTAGTATTGGATTTAGCAAATCAGACATCAAATCACCTGAAGTCGATGTGAGTCTCCCAAAAGTTGATGTGTCTTTGCCGGAAGGAACAATAGAAATTGAAAGACCAACAACAGATGTTACAATGTCAGTTGAAGATGCAGAACTCAAAGGACGGTCCAAATTTGGTTCTCCAACAAAATTTAAACTGCCTTCATTCACATTACCAAAATTTGGAAGTAAAGGTCCAAAGGCCACAGTAAATGTCTCTGATGTGGATGTTGATGTAAAAGGACCTGATATAAGTCTACCGGATGCAGAGATGAAATTGTCAGTTGATCCAGTCACAGTGGATATTAAAGGAACTGATGCAGACAAAGAAATGAAATTGCTTAGTGTGGAAATAAAAGATCAGGATTTCCAAGTTAAGGAGCAAGGGAGTAAATTCAAATTGCCAAAATTTGGATTTAGTCTTCCTGAAGTAAAAGGGCCAAAAATAGATGTAAGTTCTGACAAAGCAGAGATTGACATTTCTGTACCAAAGCCAACAATAGATGTACATCCACCTGATGTTGAAGTGCAAGGTGTAACATCAGAAATCAAAGTTGACCTGCCAGAAGTAGATTCTAAACATATTGAAATGAAAATGAAGACACCAGGCTTCTCGTTTCCTAGTATTGGATTTAGTAAATCAGATGTCAAGTCACCTGAAGTTGATGTTAATCTTCCAAAAGTTGATGTGTCTTTGCCGGAAGGAAAATTTGAAATTGAAAGACCAACTACAGATGTTACAATGTCAGTTGAAGATGCAGAACTCAAAGGACGGTCCAAATTTGGTTCTCCAACAAAGTTTAAAATGCCTTCATTCACATTACCTAAATTTGGAACTAAAGGTCCAAAGGCCGCAGTAAATGTCTCTGATGTGGATGTTGATGTAAAAGGACCTGAAATAAGTCTACCGGATGCAGAGATAAAATTGTCAGCTGATCCATTTACAGTGGATTTTAAAGGACCTGATGCAGACAAAGAAATGAAATTGCTTGACATTTCTATACCAGAAGCAAGGTTAGACGTACATCCACCTGATGTTGAAGTGCAAGGTGTAACAGCTGAAATAAGAGCTGATCTGCCAGAAGTAGATTCTAAAGATATTGAAATGAAAATGAAGACACCAGGCTTCTCGTTTCCTAGTATTGGATTTAATAAATCAGACGTTAAATCACCTGACGTTGCTGTGAGTCTCCCAAATATAGATGTAGATGTTAAAGGACCTGAAATAAGTCTACCAGATGCAGAAATGAAATTGTCAGTCAAACCAGTCACAGTGGATATTGCAGGTCCTCGTGCAGATAAAGAAATTAAATTAGCCAGTACAGAAATGAAAAATCAGGATGTCCACATTAAAGAGCAAGGGAGTAAATTCAAACTGCCAAAATTTGGATTCAGTGGTCCCGAATTAAAAGGACCAAAAATAGATGTAAGTTTAGAGAAGAAAGAAATGGATATTTCGGTACAAGAGGCAAAGGTAGAAGTGCATCCACCTGAAGTTAAAGTGCAGGGTATAACAGCCGAAATAAAAACCGATCTTCCAGAGGTAGATTCTAAAGATATTGAAATGGAAATGAAAACACCAGGCTTCTCGTTTCCTAGAATTGTATTCAATAAATCAGATGTTACATCACCTGATGTTGATGTGAGTCTCCCAAATGTTGATGTGTCTTTGCCTGAAGGAAGTATGGAAATGGAACAACCATCTACAGATGTTAGAATGTCAGTGGAAGATGCAGAACACAAAGGTCGGTCAAAATTTGGTTCCTCAACAAAGTTTAAATTGCCTTCAATTAACTTTCCAAAGTTTGGAACTAAAGGTCCAAAGGCCACAGTAGATGTTTCTGACGTGAATTTGGATGTTAAAGGACCTGAAATAGGACTATCAGATGCAGATATAAAATTGTCCGCTCAACCAATCACCATGGATGTAAAAGAGCCTGGTACAGACAAAGAAGTGAAATCGCTCAATATGGAAATAAAAGGTCAGGATTTCCAAGTTAAGGAGCAAGGGAGTAAATTCAAACTGCCAAAGTTTGAAATCAGTGTTCCTGAAATGAAAGGGCAAAAAATAGATGTAAGTTCAGACAAAGCAGAGATGAACATATCCATACCAAAGGCAAAAGCAGAAGTACATCCACATGATGTTGAAATGCAAGATGTCATGGTTGAAATAAAAGGTGACCTGCCAGAAGTAGATTCTAATGACATTGAAGTGAAAATGAAGACACCAGGATTCTCATTTCCTAGAATTGGATTTAGTAAATCTGAAGCTAAGGCTACGAAGGTTGATCCGGGTCCCCAAAATGTTGACATGCCTTTGCCTGAAGCAAGTACAGAAATGAAAAGACCAGATACAGATGTTACAATATCAGTTGAAGATGCAGAACACAAAGGTCGGTCAAAGTTTGGTTCTCCAACAAAGTTTAAATTGCCTTCCATCAACTTCCCAAAGTTTGGAACTAAAGGACCAAAGGCCACAGTAGAGGTCTCTGATGTGGATGTAGATGTTAAGGGACCTGAAATAAGTCTACCAGATGCAGAGCTAAAATTGCCAGCTGAACCTCTCTCAGTAGTTATAAAAGGACCAGATGCTGACAAAGGAATTAAATCCCCCAGTAAGGAAGTGAAAGATCAGGAAGTCAAGGAGCAAGAGAGTAAATTCAAATTGCCAAAATTTGGAATCAGTGTTCCTGAAGTAAAGGGGCCAAAAGTAGATGTAAGTTCAGACAAGGCAGAAATTAAAATTTCTGTACCAAAGGCAAAAGCAGAGCTATACCCACCTGATATTGAGGTGCAAGGTGTAACAACAGAGTTTCAAGCTGATCTAGATTCTAAAGATATTGAAGTAAAAATGAAGAGACCTGGATTGTCTTTCTCAGACACTAAGGCTCCAGCAGGTGATGAAGTCTCTATACCAAAGTTGGATTCCAAAGTGGGAAAAAGTGAAGATGATGATACATTTGTAAGTGGTAATGCATTAGATGTCTTTAAACAAAAATACACACAAGGAGTCAAGACATCCTCCAAATTCATATTGCCATCCCTTGGTGATGTTTTTAGTGGCTTTGAAGTTGAATTTAATGTACCAACATTTGAAGAAATTGAAGAAGCAAAGAAAATTTCAGAAGTTGAAAAACAAAATCAACCACAACCTGAAGACAGTGACTGGTTTAGATTTCACAAGTTTTCCTCTTCAACCAAAACATCCATTGACAATGAGAATGTAGCTTCCAAATTTCCCAGAAAATCTGAACAAAGTCCACAGAGTGGCATAAATGAAAATGAGTATAAGAAAAGCTTCACAAGAGAGACTGATGAGGAGACTGTCAGTCCTACTTTGTCACTGAGTTCATCTGATGCTTTTGCTGATGTAAGTTCTGCACTTACAACTGAACAGATTGGCCTGTCGATTACCAGCCCTACAAAAGTCAAAGTAAAATATTCAGAACCTGCTGTTAATACCGACGTAAGCGATATTCATGGTGATATAATTACTTCAACAGCCAGGACTGAACTAATTTCCATGGAGCCTTATCAGCCAGAGAAAGTGAACATTCCATTCTCTTCTGAAACATCCTCTTCTTCTGTCGATACTCTCAAACAAATATCAGGACACATAGTTGTGTCAAATGTGCAAAGTGTGTCTAAAACACAACATGCGACAATCTTCACTAAACTGGATACACAAAATATAGGAAAAGTAACTGACTCACTTCTATCAGCTGAGGAAACAGTAATGCGAAAGGGGCACACAATAGTGGAGAAGCATGTTGTAAAAGAAATCTTTGGTGATGACAAAGAGAAAATATTTGTGACACAGAGAATACAGGTCTTTGAAGGAGACTCTTCTGAGCCTATCTCTGATGACACAGCATCCTCAATTCAAAGGTTAAGAGACACTGTACACACTGAAAAAATCAGATTTTTTGAGGGGGCAGAGCCAAGCAACACAATTGTAATGAGCACTGAAACATTACTAAGGCATGCAGATTCCTCTACAGATGAGAATGAGGGGCAATGATTTGAGCTGACACTATATTAGAACTAGTATTATGGCTGTATCAATCTGATAAATCAGTATAGTCTCACAAATCCTACACATTTCTGTAAGCTTGGGTTGCATTATTTGGTAATGTGCTTCAAAATTTATTTTATTACTTGTATAACCAAATGTGTTGTGGAAACCTAATACAAGTTACGGCTAGTACCAAGACTTATTTAACATAATTAAATCAATATGGTTATAATAATAATTAGAATACTACGTATAGAAGATAACAATTTTAGTGCCCATTACAGTAAAAATATTATCTGTCAACATTGTTTACGGTGCCCACTTGGTCATATACAAGTAAATGTATCTGTGTCACATTTAAAGATGTTTTTTTTTTTCTTGAAATTGTGCTGTCATTTATTTATTAACTAAATTATAATCATAACTAAGTTTAAGCATCAAAGATTGTGCAGCTCTGTGGAGAGTATCCAAGTTCATGTCTTACATTATTGTAAAACGCAATATAACAACATCTAACTGAATAGCTGTATTTACATACAAACATATGCTACAATAAATATTGTAAAAATAAATTTGTCATCTAATTATTGAATAACTTTTGAAAACAAGAAGACGTATTCTCCTATTCTCTTAACTCTCAGAATATGAAACAGATGTGTTTGCTTTGGTAGAGGACTACAATTGTACTCGAAAGCCATAATTTGGTATTTATTTGTTACTTAAATTATACTGTCTGAAGTATTAATAAATGCACAGTTATAATTTTAATGAATTAGCCACACTTGTGGACACCTGATTATTACACCTATGCGGTCGAGTACATACGCCTTTTTAATTAAAAAATATTGCATTAAACATTTTAAATTTACAGCCATTTTTACATAGTCCAACCATTAACTAAGGTTAAAAAGAAACTGGACAAACATAAATGTAAGTTTAAAGATAATTTTTAAAACACAATGTTTTGCAGTTAATGGTGGCCTTAGGTTTGGGACTCATGGACATCATAAAATGCTGATTCTTGAGAAGCTTTGCTGGATTATTATTGCAATAATCTTGGGTTGCTTATCTATCTGTATTTTGAAGCACTGGGCTATCAGTTTTGAAACATTTGACTGAATCTGGACAGAAAGTATAGCTCTATACACTTCAAAATTCACCCTGTTTCTTCTGTCAGTAGTCACACAATCAATAAACAACAGTGATCTAGTTCCATTGGCAGCCATGCCAATTGGCTTTGCCATGTGTAACAGTTGATGTGCTATGGTTTGGATCTTTCTCCATGTTTTTCTTTCAATATTATTTTGGCACAAAATAATCCTTGTTACATCTGTTTAAAGAGTATTGTTCCAGTGCTGGACAGGGTTTTTATTTTTTTTATTTTTTAGATGTTCTTTAGCAATCCAAAAACTGAAACCTTTTTCAGGCCTTATCAATTTATTTATTTTTTATCATGCAGTAAATCTATATTATTTACATTGATGTTCAATTAAAGACTTTCACTATTACACTCCTCGCTCCTCAAGATTTTTTTTTTTACTAGGTTTATTTGCTTTGAGGGTTTGATTAAAAGACGGGAGGCGCAGCTGAAGATTGGGGAGTTGAAGATGCTAAAATTTCATTGGGATTAATGAATAGAAATGAGTTTATTACAGGGACTGCGCATGTAGAATGTTTTGGAGATAAGGTAAACTGAGATGGTTTGGACATGTGCAGAGGAGGGACATGGGGTATATCAGTATTAGAATGTTGATTATAAATGCCACCAGAAAGGAGGAAAAGAGGAAGTCCAAGGAGGAGGTTTATGGATGTGGTGAGGGAATACATGCAGATAGTTGGCTTGAAAGAGGAAGATTTTGAGAACACGGTAAAATGGAAATCGATAATCCGCTGTGCACACCCCTAATGGGGGCAGCCGAAAGAGGAAATGTGCTTTGAGGGCATTTTCTTAATCCAAGATCTGAGATCTACATTGGTTGTCTTTTATGGTTTTTCAGGCCTTTTAGTGATGCATAGATTGCCAGTGCATTCTTTGCTTTTAAGGATAACTAAAAAAAGTTGATTTGAATAAAATAAAAATCACTTCCTGTTAGTTTTATTTCACAATCTAACGTGAGGAACAATAGAAAATTATGAAAATTAAAAAACTGTCTAAATCCTTATAGACCCCACTCTGTGTGTGATTTACCAAGAATTGAAAGTGTCCTTGCTACTTTGCAAGCAAAACAAACACCTTAGGCTCTTGTTGTGCGACTGCTCCCATGGGAAATCCTAAAGGGAATCCAATTGTGAAGGGGCACTTGACATGAAGTTGTCTTTGACAGCCTCAACACCACCAACTGCACTGCAATTTAATAATGATTGTCACCAGAAGATATTTATAAGCATCCCATGCACATGAAACAGGAATTAATTGACTGGTCTGGTTACACGCTTGCATATTTCTTATACATATGGTATATTCCTGCTTGATCAGATGGAGATTAGACCCTGATCCTAAAAAATGCCTGACCTTCCTGTCACACCTGAAAACCTGCCTATTTTTTTTCTCCTCTGTCCTGGTGGAGGATTTAAGAAGACAACAGATGTGACATGGAAAAAGGGAAGAAAAAGTTGGAAGGAAATGGAGTTTGGAAGGCCAGTTTTGGGACCTCCACACATTTTGTGTTTTGAAGCTGTAAAAAGAGGGGAGAAAGAAAAAGCACCAGGGACACCTGGAGTGGGAACCATTAACAAGTGGTCAAACTTGCTTCCTACAATAGCAATAAAAACAGTCACATAATCTTTCCTACTTGGTATTTCCTACTTCCTTAAATCAGTGTACCTGAAAATACACGTCATTGATGTTTGTCTAGCACAAGAATTTGACTTAAAATGTTTGCAGTTAATTATTATCTTTAATAATCAAATTAATAAAATGTTCTTCCCTTTTACACATGGTACTGTTTCAACCTGAAAGAAATATAAGCAATAAACAAAATTGCTTTAAAAATGATACAAGGTCAATCATCTAAAATGTGTAGATCCAAACCACACCCTATTATTTAACACTGTTAGCTGAAGGTTTACACAAATCAAATAATAAACAACTAATAATACACAGAATTTTAATGTTATTCGATATTTTGGAAACACACAGCATAGTGGTTGATAACATTCGTCAGGTCGCCATCTAGTGGCGATTACCAGCAATGTACAGAAAAAAAGGGTATACATTTGGAATCCAGATTTTGCCTTTTTTTTATTTTTATTATAACTGTTTTTAAGACCTTAATATATAAAACAACAGAAATAAGACAATATAAATGTGAATTATATTAAAATATGATTCAATTCTGAATTAAAATTGGAAACACAGATCATAAACATATTGAAACCCACCCCATCAGCTATATTGTTTTAAACAAACAGAATTGTTATTATATTTTTAGAAGGAAATCACAGTTTGCATTTTTATATCTTATTTCACGAAATCTGAACTTTTTTCCATCATTCTTTACTTTATTCCTCCTATATACATTCCAGCAGTTATCTAATCAACTACTAATGTGGCAGCAGCACAATGCATCGAATCGTGCAGGTAAAGGTTAAGAACTTTAGTCAGTCTTCACCCATTCAATCAATTCCATTCACATACATATTTACATCATTCTGTGTAAACCTTAAATACCATTGTGTATGGATTTTCCAAGTTATCAGCCGTTTACAGAATAATCAAGCCAGCCCACATGGCACCAATAACCCTGGCAACCATAGTTAATATCACTAAGATCACCATATTTTTCATTCTGATGTTTAATATAAATATTAACTGACACCTATGAACTGTATTTGCATGTTTTTAGCATTGTGCTTTTGCTACTGTACATAATTTTCTGATAGTTGAATGAGAGAATGTGTTGAAGTTGTAGAAGTAATAAACACTGATTAGCCATGACATTAAAACTATGTATCTAGTATTGTGTAGGTCCCAAAACATAATCAGACCAATTAAAGCTTTTAATTTGCAAGCCTCTGTAGATCAGACTGCTCCGAGAAATATCTTAAAATTTCAAATCAGGCCGAATTAACATCTTGAATTTCAACATCTTTATGTTCAACATATGGCAGGATCCAAATTTTCTTAGCAGAACATTTTCTCGAGCATCATATGCCCTGTCTTGCCTTCTTCTTGTAGTGCATGCTGAGAGAGAATTTCTTCCCCAGGTAAATCATAAACATGGACAGCCAGGTGCATGCTTATGATTTACCTGGGGAAGAAATTCTCTCTCAGCATGCACTATAAGAAGAAGGCAAGACATAGAGGGCATATGATATGATCAATGCAGCAAATGTATTTCATTAAAAATAAAATAAAAATATAATAAGAAAAAAAAATGTGGTAGTAACAGTAGTATTAGAAAGCTATGTCCTATTTTTACACGACACAAACTGTCAGCGACTGCTTTCTAATACTACTGTTACTACCAAGTTTCTTTTTTCTTTTTTTCTTTTAATGAAATACATTTGCTACATTAATACTTGTCTTTTCCACAAATTGACATTTCCCCAAACCTGTGTTTTAATCCAAGCTGAACTGTTTTCATGACACAACTGATGTAATAATTGAAGTCATCAGGGCTTAGGGACTTCTAGGAGGGCATCAGGTTGATTTCTGTTTCACTAAAAAATAAAGAAAGGATTTGTAACCATTAGAAGAATCTCTACAGATATATTAATGCAAAAGATATAATTCTGGTGTACAGTGGTAATTGTCCAAATAACATTTGCCTGTATTCTACAGAATCCATTTCCCCTTTAAGTAATGTTCTTTCCAAATAATTACATTTACAGACTTACAGGTCAATATAGCATGTCATTTTATAAATTAAGACAAGTACCTTGATGTCACTGAAGAAGGTGTGATTTTCCTGATTTTTTCCTGTTTTCTCGTTATCTATCTTCCGCTTAATCTCAGTAAAGTACTGAATGGCTGGTGACCTTTCAAACTTGAAACCACTGTTTCTGAAGTATAGAAGAGCTGATAGTTGCTTTTTACTAGAAATTGAAAACATTTAGAAGGAACATGTCATTTCAAATTTGCAGTTCGATAAATGAGCATGTATAAAGAATGAGAGACTGTGCTTGCCTTATATCTGGGTAATTTTCAACCAATGCTGTTAAGACGTTCTTCATATTTTTCTCATCTTCCTGTTTAATTATTTCACTTATCTTATATCCTAGTGAGTGAAGCCAGTCTAAGGATGATCCCTGAATGAGCAACATGTATACAGTTTTACATTTGAATACATAATAATGGATATATACAGAACAGTTTTATTCTGAGACATATCTTCTATCTTACCATGTCACAGAACAGCTTCTCAAGCTCAGTCCACTGCTCATTGATTTTAGCAGCAGCCATTTCATTCTTCTTGCCTTTACAGGAATATTTATTCTTCAGTAGTTCAGATATGTACTTTTTCACTACGTAGTAATGCACATCATTGGCAAAAGACTGCAGGATAAGACAGTATTAACATGTAATGTATACTTTTTTTAATAAATTTACAGAGAGCCCAAATGATCATACTTACTTGTGCAGGTATATTTCTCATCAACTTCTTGTATCCAGAGAAAGTCTCTATTCTGTTAACTAGTTCTTTAAAACCATTGTCTGTGTTAAGCCAATTTCTGGTCATTAGATCAAACAGGTAGGGCTGAAAAACAAGATGAAAAAAAAGTGTCTGCATTAACACTGCTTACACATTAGCTAGCTGAGTTTTAATCATGTGTAAAGCAACACACACAAATGTCTATTTATTTCCTATATCCTATATAAACAGCCAACCTCAATTTCAACCATAAATTGCTTCAGGAGAGCTTGTCTTAGACAGTCAGTGAGTCCATTCAGCTCTGACACAAGTTCTTCCACCTGCTCTCTGCACTTGTTTTTATAGCCCTCAATGTTCTCTCTGGAAACATACAATACAGAACATGCATCATACAATTATGGCCAACGCAAAGTCTTTCACAATAATCACGTTTGTAAACTGCAAGATTTCAGAAATATGTTTCTGAAAAAAACTACTTGGCTCGTATAAAGTCTTGTAAGTACTTACCTGCCCAAATATTGTGAACAGAGTCACTAAAACATTACCTTTACTGAAAACTTACTTGAGAAAGCTAAAGCTGTTGATGTAGGCAATGTGATATTCAGCCCATAGGCAGCAGTCCAATAAGTCTGAGCTCAACAACGGCTGGCACTGCTTTGAAAACTCCTCCACAAATCTAGACCAGAAATAAATGAACACTGGAAATGTCAAATAAATGTTCATTAAATACAACAAATAAAGCAGCAAATATCATGTTCGCATGTAAGATTTTCTTCACCTTTTGGGAAACTGTTTTAGCGTCTCCATACATTTGCCTATAGCCATCTTTTCCAGATTCTCATCAATTTTTGCACAATCATCAGAATATTTCCTAATTAACTAAACGTGAAAGAGATGAGAGCAAATTTTCAGTTGATTAAATATCAGCAAATAAGAGAGTAAAAAAAAATTAACATATGTAGAATAAAGTTTATCCATACAAAACTTATAAAGCATATTATCAGTTGTCAGAGAAAACCATCATGTTGTGAGTTGGGTACGACAGCATGGTTTACATGGTTTGCATACCTCTAAAACAACTGTGTTAACTTCAGAGATAATGAATAGTCCATCTTCTGTTCTTTTAGGTGTTACTTTTTTCTTCCAAACTTCTTCCTGTTCAGCTTTTATGATGTTGCCTAAAAAAGCATGTACAGTTTCCTGAAGACAACACACACACACACACACACACACACACACACACACACACACACACACATATAATAATTATAATATTTTCGCTGAGCATGGCTGTTTCTTACCTGCAGACAGTTGCAATATGCTTTCTTAATTTGTTCTAGCAAGTCAGCAGATAGTGTAAATGACTTTGGCTCTTTCATCTCTGGCTGCAAAGAGGGACTACCAAGAATCATCTCACTGTAAAGTACAAAGTTGGAGTAAATTTTATTGCCAAGCTTGTCTACTAAATAAAAGTGCTTATAATATTCATTCCAACTTCTCACCTATGATAGCGATTAAAAACAAAATCCAGCATGGCATTATAATCTTTCAGCTCAGTTATCTTCCCCAGGAGCATTTTTAGGTGTTCACCTACATACTCATGACAAGATGAAGCATAGGTTCTGAACACTGGAAAACTTGGTGGATACAAATTCAAAATCTCTACTTTTACCATCCTCAGCAGCTCCACAATGTTTTTACCCAAAAGTTCCAAGTGTTCTTTCATACAAGAAACCTTTTGCTCAGTACTGTTCATCTTTCCGAGCATCTCTTTCACCCCTTTCTGGATTGCAATCTGCCAGACATCTCTCCATCCCTCCACCCCATCTACATTTCCTTCTCTCTTTTCTTTGTCCTCAATAATGCCAGCCACCAGCACCATTAGCTCTTTGTCACAGGAAGGCTTGGAACAGGATTGACGGACAATTTCAGTGAGTTTATTTTTCAGGTTGTTGTAGAGCAGATTCAGGTCTGTCTTTTTTTTGTCTAGTTTCACAGAAGAAGCTTCTTTCTGCTCACACTGAACCTCATTCTGCAGTGCAAGTATATTTAGATAGGCCTCTTTCAAGTCTTTCATTTCAATGAGATTGTTAATCTCCATTACTGTACAAACAGATATGAAAGAAAATGATTAATATTAAGACATTAAAACAAGATTGTTTGACACATTTTCATATATAGACAGATATCAGTCACAATAAAGAGAACTTTTTTCAGTATGAGTAATTGAGTGTTTGAATAAATGTATTTTTTGGAAGATATATTAAAACAATAGTTCTGTTACATGCCAACCTCATTTCAAAAGAAAAATAGAGACAAAACTAAGTATTCTTACCTGATAAAGGTGTTGAAGGTAAACAATTATAGGTAAAGTCACAGTTGTAAGTGGTCTCTTTCTCCATTACATTGCTGGGTGTTTCAGCATCCGCTTTAGAAGTAAACAATTCATAGATAGATGTTTTCTCCAAACTTCTTCTGATATTTGCAAGCTTAAATCCATTTACTGTTGAAGGCGACTCTAAACACCAAATAAATAAAGACTGACAAACTGAACTTCTTCAGACCTCCAATGGTTCAAGACTTCAATTGTCTTTATTTACTGTATCTTAATTACAAATTACACTTATTTATTATTATATTTAACAATGACATACATCTCTATGAATGCATTTGTATAAGAATGCATTCTACAACATTCTTTTTGATACTACATTTATTTATATTTTTTTTAGTTGTAATGAAGTAAAAAAGTAAAAAAAAAAAAAGAAAATCGAGTAAAGTAAATTAAGTTTACTTTGTGTGTCAGGAGAGGTCGGGCTGGTATTAGAAGCCATGTCATCTGCTGCTTCACATTCTCTGCTTTTGTTCAGTGAAAAAACTCGTTTTAGGGACTTTAGAGTCACTGATCCCTGTGAGGGCTTTCCGCTTTGTGCCATTCTGTTAACAAATATCATAGATGAGCTTCCATGTCCAATTTCTATTTGGATCTATTTTCTATTCTATCTATCTATCTATCTATCTATCTATCTATCTATCTATCTATCTATCTATCTATCTATCTATCTAATGTCTGTCTGTCTGTCTGTCATCATCATTTTCTAATTAGTCAATAAAAGATTAATAAAATCATCTGCAAGGGTGAATAAAAATTTTGACATTTGCACATTTAATTTAGAATTAACATTCTTTTCTTTCTCTTTGAATTGCCAGTTTGCACTTTTTTTATAGGTTTCATCATCTGCAATATTGGTTTTATGTATTTAAGTTCACATTTATTATTGAATTACATTCTGCTTTTTTTTTCTGTAAAAATTACAATTTTACAACAGTATATGAGTGATCAAAAAAAAAAAAAAAAGAAAAGCTTATCTATCTTTTTCATCTTTAAAAAGAAGAAGAAAAAAACACACTACATTCCTGCATACAACCTTTGTCAACAGTTGTAATTGAGTTTCGGTGAAACACTGACATTTTAGTACAACCGCAAACACCACGTTTTTTAATAGGTTTAAAACGGTTTTCCTTTTTTTTGTTGTTGTTGTTGTTTTTTTTAAGACGCAGGCCTACCTGTGAGGCACGTCGTATAAAAGACGGTAGATTACTATAATTGATTTTCTTTATGTATTTCACCTCATGTGATTTTTAGTACAACCAAACGTTAATGCAACTGTTAAAAAAACCCAACAACAACGAACGATTTAATAACAATTACAGTAAAAAACAAACACCTGGTAGATCTCACCTGAGCTGCTTCTTGTGCAAGCGTGCTTTCACTTTCAGTCTCTTTAACCACGTCGTACACTGCAGTGTGAAACGTCACATTACATTTTAGGTTGTACTTTAATTCATCAATTTCAGTTCAAATGTAGAATAAATGTATTTAAAAATAAGGTTATTTATGCACAACATACTGTCACAGAGACTATAAACCTGAATACAATGTCAATATTTAATATTCGTGTTCAGTAACTATCTCCAGTATCTTTAAGCATTATCTTTAAGATCAAATATGATATCAGGCAACTTATCAGAATATCATACTTAAATGTTAGTGCTTCACCGTTTGAGTGGGCTAGTATACATGACCATATCTATTTACTGTAGTTTTCTTCTCTTCCATTTTAACCAGTCTATTTTAGTCTGTGGTTTATTTAAATATTACAATTTTACTACGTTTTGCAAGCTGTAAGCCTCTTCTTCTTCAAAAAATCATTAACAGCAACCCTGTCGTTATTCAGTAACATGAGCTAAAGGCGTTTTAGACACGTTTTCCCTCAGTGGAGGTGATATAAGCTAAAGGCATAGCCTTTTATTTTTACGTTTTATTTGTTAGATATATGCACAAGTGTGCACAAGCTCAAATCTGATTACGTGCGAAAATAGGAAGTGAATTCAGCCTGGTTATATTTCAGTGTTAATGTAACACAAGGTCATTGGCTGTGTTCGGATCCTCCATTGTTTCTATACATTTACAGGATTAACCAGGTATTTTTCCTCTTCTGGTAAAACACGTGGTTGTAATAGTAGTGTGTCGCTTTAATGCTAAATGTAATCATATCGACGACCAGGTGTTTTCCGATGTCATACACAAAGGTAAGTGCAGGTCGGGTGAACGAAGTGGAAACGAAAGGAATTGCACATGGGACTTTCAGGTGTCTGCTTATCTATAACCGACAGTAACTAACCTACAGTGGCTTATGGTAAGTGTCCTTCGATTACCAAATCATATTACATTTTATTAAATCGATATAAAGTACAAGTTTTTGGAGCTACTACTAACCTGCTTGAGTGGTAACAAAGGGTTAATTCCCTGCACCTTCTGTTGCTTACCTGTAATCGTGCTGTGGCCGAAGCTTATCTCAAGGTTAAAGCAGGTTTTCTCTTACCTTCACCTTTCAGACTGACTGTAGACTATAAGACAGAGTTTGTTTGACACTAAACAGGTACTGTAGGATAAGCTGTAGCTCAGTCTGCAAAATGGGACACTTGTTTTTCGAAGAACACAAAGACCATAGACTTCACTATACATTATACTATTCACTGTTTATGAGCAGCCTGGATCCTTATGTCAAAGTTACACAGTTTACTAGACTTGAAAGCTGGATTAATAACGTGTGAACAAATATGAATTTTATTATTTTGGTTTTATTACAATGGTTCTTCTAAAATGTATTTTTTTTTTTAATGTATATGGTTTATGCATTGTTCAACTGCCAGGATCCTCCTGACTTATTATCTTATTCAATATCTTATCATTGTGCTGCTTTATGTCAATGTCTTGTAGGCTTGTACATAAATTATTTGTTTATAGACGTGGTTTTAATCAGGTCAGGAATGCAGAAAATCCAGAGCCTATTCTTTATACTAGGTGAGACAATTCATACTGGGCAAGACAATTCCTTAAACAGTTCAGGCATTTATTTTTACAAAGTAGCCAGTCCCACTTTTTTTTAAGTTTTAGGAGGTGGTAGGAAACAAGAATCCAGAGAAAGCCCACACTGACAAACAAATCTCCACACAGTTAGCTCTTGACCTGCCACCAAGCTGCCCTTATGTATGATTTACTTTTAGTTAATAGACAAGCAGTAAGGGTGGAAATACTTGAACTATTTCTACTGAACTCATGTATTATTGAGTAAATATACTTTTTTATTTAAGTCATGACCAATTCCATACAGACAGTCTGACCCCTTATCCCATGCATGAGTTTACGGACATCCATGAATTGCTTGTCTCAGAATGATTAATAAGGAAGAGTGTACTCCACCCCTGCTTCTTACCGAGACTGTAAGGAATTGGAATTGAATTTATATTTGCAAAATTATACTAATTATTGCATTAAAACAGAACAGATGTATAGCTTGCATTTTAGTTTTGTCCATTAATGTACCTAAGATTGTACTTATATGTGTGTGTATATATCTAAGTATTAACTTAGACATTTCTTTTTCACTTGTTTTTGCTTATTTAATGGTGCAGTATTTCTTTTTGCTATTTCTTCCTAGTGAAATATGTAAAATATGACTAAAAAATACTCAAAAAATCTCATTGCTTTAACCCAAGTTTAAGCCGTTTGCCTCAACATAACATATATCATGTGGATAAGCAAACATTATTATGGTTTTATGATCTCAAAAACTATTTTGTGTTAGATAAGCCATCTTTTTAGTCATTTTATAAGATTTGTATTCACATGTTACATTCTCATAAATCATTTAAAAGCAAATTAATATTAAGTTTATTTTACTTTAAAGTTGTGGAATTTCAAAATGTATATTAATTCATCTTGGTATATTAGTTAGGAATTTGAAGTTACTTGAATGCAGTATTATAAGTTTGTATATTTGCAGTCCGATATGCACCACCTCCCCCACCACCTTGGGACAGATTCCATGTTTTCAGTAAGCAAAAAAGTCATGGTGTTAAAAGACAGCTTACAGGATTCAGATAATCAACACCTCTCAATGTAAGACAGTGGAAATGAGTATTTAGCTATTTTGAGAAGTCTTTTTTTTTCTGTCACACTTTAGAGATTACAGGGCTTTGGTTGGAAGGATGGCTGATAATCTAAGCGGTGAAGCAAATGGATTGAGTGAAAATTCTGCATGTGGTGAGGACTCCAGTAACAAAACACAGATAAAGAAGAGGAATAGTATAATGAATGTTTTACGAAAAAGCATTCGAGTTGGAGAGATTAATAATTTGCCCCTGAGAAACAGTAAGAAAGAGCCAAATAGCAAAATGGAGAAAACACATATTGGAAATGACCTTGGGAATTCCTTTGACTATCAGGATCAGTTTCCAAATTCGCCAAGTAAGTATTATATTATAAAAGTTTTTGTAAAAATCTATTTTATATTTTATCAAAATAAGATCAGTAGCTACACTTTGTCCAGGTATAACAAAAGTTTTTAGTTTAAGCATATCTGAATAAATAATTTTTTTTAATGTTTTTTGTTGATTTATTAATAACATTAAATAACTGATCGTAATCTGATTCTAATACTCAGTTTAAAACTAAATTACATTGTTCACAATAACTTGGCAGACAACAGGTATGGCTGTAATGTAGGTTTTTTCACCACTCTATATTTCTTTTTCATTTGTCCTTTTCTACTTCCCCATTTTATTTAACTTTGCATAAAATCATCGTTGGCCATTTTTAGGCCAGAATTTTGATGATCTGTGATCAGTTATTTTTACTTGTTCTTTTGTTTATGATACAGTAGAAGAAGAGGCTTCAGTGTCATCAGAGGAGAAAATGGCAGAGGTCTGGAAGTTTTACACCCTCCCTGAGATCCCCCCAGAACCTTTATCAGGTATTTGTGTTTATTTCAAATCGTTTTTAACTTTTCTACTTATAGTCGTGGGAAGATGTCACACTCCTATGTACAGTGGCACCATTGCTGCTTAGAATATCTTATATATGTATGATGTTTCCATTCAATATTCATTTAAAGACTGAAATATTTATTTTATATATTCATAATTGGGACTGTTTTTTTTATCTGTTTTATTTGTCTAGTAATGCAGATTAGCAATCTCATTAAGAACAATGTCTTGGATGAGGCCTATGCCAATATACTCTCTTTGTGGCGTGAGGTTCAATGTGAGCATGAGGAACTGGGTGAAAAAGCTTCTCAGAAGGAGCTCTTAAACAAGGAGAAAGACTTGAAGTTCCTCTACAACCACCTAAGAGATAAACTCGCTGAAATTGTCCAGCAATCCTCTGTCCAGCCGTCTTGTAATGATCAGCAACTAGTGCGGGTGGCTGCCATTATTTTAGAGGAGGAAAAGCAAAAAGGAGACACGGAGGAAACTAGGGGATGGAGAGATGTCTGGAGGACAGCAATACAGAGAGGAGTTAAAGAGATAATCAAAGAGATTCCCCTGGACAACCATGAACAAAATGCCTCCTGGTTATCAGTGCATTTAGGACAAGTGGGAAAAGTGATTGTTGAGCAGCTGAAGAAAGTAAAATCAGAACTAACCAGATGTTACCCACCAAACTTCAATGTGTTTGAAATATACGTTTTAACCTTTCAAAAAGCTGTGGGAGAACACCTGAAAGGGCTTCTGGAAAAAGTGACAGAAGGAAAAGATTACTACGCCCTGCTGGATTTTATTTTGAAGCGTTACCCAAGGTGAGGAGCTGGTTTGTGATTACTAGAATTTCTTCTTGAATATTTTGTAGTCACATTATCAATGCTCTTGAAGTATTATTTTCACATTAGTACAAATTGTACATTATTCGATATTGATGATTCATTGTTTGACCCTATTGACCAATTGAGTATTTTATAAGCAACTTGGAAAATTTTTGTGTCATAATGATGTTGCTCAAGAAAAAAAAATTAGCTTCAGCTTTCTATTGTCTCTATTGTAGCTTTCTACCCCTCTTGTGAATTTTGGATTCACAAGACATACAATTTATGGGAAGAAGTGTCATAGTATGTTCATATTCTTCAGTTTTGGATACTATTAGACTGCTTTTTTTCATAGTAATATAACATTTAAAGTGGGTAAACATTCAAGTTATGGATTTAATTGTAAATATCTATGAACTTATTATTGCTACATATTTGTGAAATAATATTGCACAACAATGTAGTGCACTATTATTGTGGCTACACAGTTGCAGTTGATACCTCAGTACATTCAGACAAATGAATAATCTTAAATACGGCATTTACTGCACTTGACTATACTAAAGATTATTGTCTTATTCTATAATTATATTACTACTCTAATCAACAATCAATAAATAGTTTTATAAGAAACATTTTAACGAATATAGTGATGATTTTTCTAATCACTTCCACAGTGAGAAGATTATGGGAAACAAGTCCTTACAGCCAGAATTGAAGGAGGAGCTGAAGACTCTCAATTTAGACAGTCATTTTCTCGATCAGATCAAGAAAGCATACTGCAATCGCATTCAGGTAAAATACAGATGCAATAAGGTAGTGAAATAAAGCTACTGTGATTAGATGACACACTCAAAAATAAAAGATTTCCTAAATGTTACAGGCAGATGTGGAATTATCTCTGGACAACATCATAAAGCTGGAACAGGATGAAATGTGGAAAGACAAAATTGAACCACAGATTGATGAGAACCTTTACCTCTCTCACATTCACATGGATATCTTGATGGTATGCATTGCGGATATTATCGCTTTATTAATATGGTTATTTTAAATTTACTGTGAGGTACATTTTCACTGTGCAGGGAAATACATGCAGAAGATGTAATGAATAATTTTAACTCTAGGTGGCAATAATGTTCATATATATCAGGATTCACCAACCTTTTTGAAACTGAGAGCTACTTCTTGGGTACCGATTAATGTGAAGGGCTAAAAGTTTGATGCACACAGTTTTCAGTTCAATCTGAAATAAAATATTTGCTCAATTTACCTTTTATTATATGTTATTATTAATAATTAAGGATATTCATCTATGTGATGACATTGATCATGTTAATGATTTCTCACAATAATTATCAACAATGATTAACAAATGAGGAAACAGCTATTTTTTTAGAAAAGGCCCGTGGGCTACTCATGTGGTCCTTGCGGGCTACCTGGTGCCCGTGGGTACCACGTTGGTGACCCCTGATATATATATTGTTTATTATGTCAACGTATCAATTTGCACTTTTCCTCCCTAGTACATTAAAGGACCAATCCAGGCATCCAGTTTGCTTGATGAGAAACTGGAGGAAGAAGTGATGTGCCGCTGCCTTCATGAGCTACGGGAATTTCCCAAACGGTTTGTAAATCACTATGTGTATATTGTTTTAAGCTACAAGGTGTAAATATTCAGGATATTTGTCATCGGGGCCCAAATATTCCACTGGCTCAGATTCTTTCCTAGAATATTTGAACTGTTTAATATATAATTAGTAAATTGTCCGGCCAAATATAGATCAGTGGCAACTATTATGTCCCTCTGTAAAAACAATGACTCTGTGTTTTTTTCACTTTCATTTTGCTTCATCGTTCTGTGTTGTAAGAGTGGAGTTTCTTTTTAATACATATTTCAGATTTCTTAATCAATGACACAACACTGATTTTTTTAAATGGGATCTGTTATCTGGGTCAATAGATTTTGCATATATTTTAGGCAGGTGTGAAAGAATGCTGTAAATTAAGAATGCTGTAAATTAAGAATATATATATATATAATATAGATCAGTGGCAACTATTATGTCCCTCTGTAAAAACAATGACTCTGTGTTTTTTTCACTTTCATTTTGCATCATCGTTCTGTGTTGTAAGAGTGGAGTTTCTTTTTAATACATATTTCAGATTCTCCATCCTTTCTGCAAACACATTTTTTTTTTGCTATAGCAAAATGTTTCATATTTTGACTACCTTAGTCAAAGGTATGGCTTTTGGCCCGAAGGCCTATAACAAGGTTCCTCCCTGGCGGTTTGGCTCTTGTAGGCGAAATGTCCATACTAGCACCTGGTTTTGGAAAAATTGTGCTAAAGAATGGAGACCATTTCTGTGGAGACAGGTTTCTGGTACCTTGGTCGTAGAGGGAGGTGGGCTCGGCCCCTGGCATAGGCAAGTTGTCGATGGCAGCCTCAATATCACCCCCTGACATGGTCACGTCATGGGAGGAGGCCTTGAAATGACCCTTTATGGATAGTGAGCGGAGGCTTAGAATGGTCTTGGGAGGCCACCTGAATTTTGTGGCAACTAGCCTATAGAGCGTGTCTACACACTGCTGCAAATGGCGGAGACAGGGCGAACCTCTCATAGCTATATCTGTGTTCCAAATACAAATCAATGTCTGTGTTGAAATGCTAAGTTGAAGTTTCTTTTTTTTGGGAGGATTTCAACATACCATGTATTATCATATCAAAGCTTTACTTTACTCTTTATCTCTACCTCTCTCTTTCAAAAGATTTGAGTCGGCCTTTGTACAATGGAACAAAACTCTGGATCCCTCTTTATGGGCTGAATATCACATAACTTACATCAACAGTTTTAGAGATTTCAAGTAAGTACTTTATTAAACATGGAATCCCCAACACAAAGTGTGTAGTTAAACTGTGCAGAAGCTAAATACTGTAATCAGTTCATGTCTGGTAAATATTTGAAGTGACGCACAAGTTTTTTTTTTCTTCAAAACTCCCATACATTGATTTTCCGGCTTTCAGAGCGTTTCTCTGAGGTACTTTTTCCCATTTTCATATTTTAAAAATAAAGGATCATTGTACATTGTATTTTTCTAAATTATGGTAAAACCCTGTTTGTCCTGTGCAATATCTAACAACCAGATTCTGAATTATGTGGCTATACTTTAACATAAATCACATAAATAGCAACTAAATAAAGATTAAAAAAAATACTTTATTCTATTTATAAACAAACCAGTGGCACAACAAAATGCATATTCACACAGATTGCACAAGTGTCAACAAGTGTACAACACATAAGCTGCTATTTAAACCAGACATGAGACAGAGTACAGTGACCAATGTTTTTGTTAACTGTATACTAATAGAGCATTTAAAAAAATTGTATGCATTTCATTTTTATTTGTCAGGTATTTTGTCAAAACAATAAATATATGATTCAGGGATGCAGATTCAGGTAAAACTGCAGTCAATAAATTATTCAAAAGAATGAGTTTCTGAGAGTGTTAAAGCCCTTGCTTGTAACCTGCAAGATTTTAAGTCACATGATTTAATGGAAACGGTGCAATTGACAGTGGAACGTTTTTTATAGCTCACATGCACTGTTGTGTGGGGGGAAAGTCCCTAAAGCTCTGAAACAATATGCACTCTGATCAGACGTTTATTTCGTAAAAAAAAAAAAAAAAAAAAAAACAAAACCCGGCTTCATTCTGCAAACTGGTTTGTATTGTTGCTTTAGTGTTTGACTGTAGTTTATGGATTAGTAAAGAGTTTTTACTATTCATGACAAGTCATAATACGAGAAATCCCACCTAAAGCATGTGCTTATTCATTTATTTATTCATTCATTCATTCATATATTCATACATTCAATTCTTAATTTGTATTATGTTTTTCACTGATGGATGGCTAACATACTACAGCCTAAGAAAATCCCCAGCCTTGTAAAACACTGCATATTTAGTCTTAGCTCCTCCTCATGGGGGATTTTGGAACGTTTTCCAACTCTTTGTGAGATATAATCTCTACTGCAGTTCCTGGGTTTTCCCATTCATTGGGACATGTTCGGTCTGGAAAATATTCCTTAATTGAAAACTAACTTGGGGCTTTCTTATACACTAAGTTGCCTAACAGCAGCCACAACCCCAGCCCAACTGGGAAATTTTTCAGATCAATGACTTCCCTCCAGTACTCTCCCAGATTACCAAACTTTTTAATTTATCACAGAGATGAACTCATGCAGCAATACAAATGCAGTGATTGCAACATGGCCACCACTGATCTGACCTGCTTATTAGTCTCACTTTTTTCCCCATTTGAGGTGACCATCCCCCACTTTTCTGGGAGAAATTGTCCCTGATTTGGAGGTGCTGATTTATTGTTCCCAGTGGAAGTTTATATATCTGTATGGATATCACACTGATACCCAGTAATACCCAGTGTTTATTTTAAGAAAGCAGGTACATTTGTTAAATCATTTAATCATACAATATATATGTATATATATTTTTTGTGTGTGTCCGTATGTGTGTTTGTATATGTGATCATCTAGAGAGCAAATTGAGAGCTACAGACAGAAGTGGCCAAGTCAGGTGAATCAGCTAGACAAGGAAATAGATGGATTGGTTAATAAACTGAGCCAGGCTCTTATAGATTATTTCAAAACTGACACTAAGGTAAGGCAAATTATTAGTGTGTGCCAATTTTTTTCCCATATAATAAAATGTTGTGATAAATGAAGTTGTATTTAATTTCTATTCTGCATAGCCTCTACTGAAGATGATGATGACAGGAAAGTGGCTGAACTCCGATGAAGACTTTAAAGAGCTGCATAAGAAAATTGAAAGCCTGTCAAAAAAATGCAAACACATGAGTCCCCAACATGCAGAGGTATCAATATCTGTGCCATGTTTTTCTCTCTGTATGTGTCTGTCTCTCTCTCCCTCTCTCATACACACACACACACACACACACACACACACACACACACACACACACACACACACACACACAGAGTCTAATTTAATGACTTGTTGCATAGCAAACAAAGTGCAAACATTTAGACCTAATAGTGAAGAATGTCATCAGAGAGGCATTATTCAATCTTATGTGAGCACCAACAACGTATTGTGTCGGCTTTTGGTATCAATGATGCCAAAATATTATCTAGAATATCTTTGTATGCTTTAGCATTAAGATTTCAATTAACTGAAACTAAGGTACAGTACACAAACCTGTTCTAGTATGCGCACAAAAAGATTTCCATAAAGACATTGTTTGTCAAGGTGTGTGTGTGGAAATATCTTGGCCATTGTATTTTTAGTAGGCGAATGGTCAAATGGTGGTAAATAAAAGTTACAGACAGCGAATACAGAGGCAAATCTTTTTGAAGATTTTTTTGAAGTGAATGTTTGAAACATGTAGAGACACACAGCCTCTACTTGTGTGTACCTTTTCAAACCATGTAGCACGTAGAGCTTTGGATAAAGAGCAAAGAATCAAAACTAAAAAAATAAATCCAGATGGTGTATTTTTATCTAAATGTCAGTGGGTGCTGTTTACAGTAGTATTACACTTGATATCAACTGCAGAAAAATCAGAAAACAGGTGCAACAGTCAAAAGTCAAACAAACAGATTTGCAAAAGGTTTTGCTTTCAGGTTTCCTTATTTAGATAAAACTCTTACATACAGCATGTATCAAATTGTCAAATTGCAGTGAAAAAGTGTTACAATTGGGAGTATTAGGAAATCCTGTATCTCACAATAGAGGAACTCAACTGCTAAATCCACACAGTTATAAAAGGCATATAAACATAAAAGTTTGAGATATGCAGTGTCAAATCTTACAGTTCCCTATTTTGTTGCTAAAACAGATTTTATCTTAAGTAAAAATTCTGTCAATAAAAGAAAAGCTTTTTTCTCTAATTTTCTGTTTGTGTATGTATGTTTTACTGCAGGAATTTGTGAGTGATGTGCATTACTTTGTGGTGAAGGAGTATATATCTCAGTTGATGAAGAATAACTATTCATGCAAAAACAGGAAGAATGAAAAGGCTGCAGCAAAAATCGGAGAGCAGTGGGGTGAAATCTGCGAGCTCTTCCAGGAAATGGTATAGAAACCACACCTTCTTTATGTTTCTTATTGCTTGTTGGTTTAAAATCTAATACATTATAATCTCTTTTTTTGTTTTGTTTAAGTGACATATCTATTAATTTGCTTTGGCATTGCAACATTCTGATCCAGAACAATACAAAAACACTTTCAGTATTAAAACCTTACAGTATAAAAATCTTACTCCTGTAATTAATAATGTTTAAATGATTAATGATTATGATTTTGAAATTGAATACCTGAACCTTAAAAAGTTTACAGTATTGATGTAAGTAGCTTTAATCTGTATTAGTAGCTTAAAACCATTTTAAGGTTGTTGTCAAGCTGCAAATAAACATCCTGCTATAGTTTCTATATGTCTTAGGAAGGAGATGTCAAGTCGAGTCAAGTTTATTTTTATAACGCTTTTCACAATGGACATTGTCTCAAAGCATCTATACAGAATTTAACAGTTAAGGTGAATGATGCGCATTTATCCCTGATGAGCAGGCCATAGCGACTGTGGCGAGGAAAAACTCCCTTAGATGTTATGAGGAAGAAACCTTGAGAGGAACCAGACTCAAAAGGGGAACACATCCTCATTTGGTTGATATGAAGAGTGTGATTATAAATCTTTAAACAATACAGACCACTGGAGTGTGAGAACTAACATGAGCACTGGAATGTGAGATTATGAGTAATGTCCTTTCCACAGTCTTCTACAGTCATTTCATAGTATGGAACCAGGAGCTACTGAGCGACTCATAAAATAGCTCACTATTTGTGATCATCACAGATCCAACACCAGTTTCTCCATGCACTTTAAAGAAGTCCAATGTCCAAACTCTACATTAATGGAATCCAAATAGCGCTGGTACATCTCTAGATGGTTCGGGATGTTTGTGGGGTCGGCATTTACTTCTTTAAAGGGCCATAATCTTCATGAGGTGGGACATGACTGGAGCTGGCTCAACCACAGGATGCCTCAGAATGGTTAGAGAAAGAGAAGCAGTGGAAAGGAATTAGCATAGGTGCTGTTCATGATATTAAAAAGCACAAGTTGATAATGTGCATTCGATCAATTGTACGGGAGCACAAGTGTATGATATGTGTTATGTGTAGGCCTTGCTAAAAATATGTGTTTTTACTCTGCACTTAAACTGGGAGAGTGTGTCTGAGCCCTGAACACTGTCAGGAAGACTATTCCAAAGTTTAGGAGCTAATTGTGAGCATGCACTACCAACTTTAGTGGACTTTGCTATTTTAGGAACTACTAGAAGTCCAGAATTTTGAGATCTCAAGGAGCTTGATGGATTGTCGTTATCATTTTGTAGACTTAAATAAAAAGCTATCCAGGTTAAAGCAAGTAAATTATAGGGTGCCACAAGGTTCAGTTCTAGGACCCCTGCTTTTCACAATATACATGCTTCATTTGGGAAATATTATTAAAAGGCATGGGATTAGCTTCCACTGTTATGTTGATTATACCCAGCTATATATCTCATCGAAACCAGATGATACAGCTCAATTGGCTCAGATAACTGAGTGTGTTAAAGAATTAAAAGATCGGATGACTCATAACTTTCTATTATTAAATTTTGCTAAGAGAAAATTTGCTCATCAACCAAAAACCAGTACACAGAAGCTTCAGCATTTCAACCTGCATTTAAAAGGATGTACTGTAACTAATAGTTTAACAGTAAAATACCTGGGAGTTATAGAGTGCCACAAGGTTTAGTTCTAGGACCCCTGCTTTTCACAATATACCTGCTTCCTTTGGGAAATATTATTAAAAGGCATGGGATTAGCTTCCACTGTTATGTTGATGATACCCAGCTATATATCTCATCAAAACCAGATGATACAGCTCAATTGGCTCAGATAACTGAGTGTGTTAAAGAATTAAAAGATCGGATGACTCATAACTTTCTATTATTAAATAGAGAAAATTTGCTCATCAACCAAAAACCAGTACACAGAAGCTTCAGCATTTCAACCTGCATTTAAAAGGATGTACTGTAACTAATAGTTCAACAGTAAAATACCTGGGAGTTATTTTAGACAGCAACTTTTCTTTTAAAAATCATATCAACCATATTACAAATACAGCCTTCTTCCACCTTAGAAATATTACTAAGCTAAGAAACATGTTGTCTATATCTGATGCAGAGAAGTTCATCCACGCATTTATGACCTCCAGACTGGACTATTGTAATGCATTACTAGGTGGTTGTCCTGCATCATTAATAAACAAGCTACAGTTAGTCCAGAATGCAGCAGCCAGAGTTCTTACAAGGTCAAGAAAAAATGATCATATAACCCCGATCTTATCATCCCTACACTGGCTACTTGTTAAGTTTTAAATTGACTACAAACTACTGCTACTTACTTACAAAACCCTAAATGGTTCACCTTCCATGAATCTTTCCAGTCTCCTAACACGTTACAATCCGTCACACTCCCTGAGATCTCAAAACTCTGACTTCTAGTAGTTCCTAGAATAGCAAAGTCCACTAAAGATGGTAGAGCATTCTCACATTTAGCTCCTAAACTTTGGAATAGTCATCCAATCTTTTAATTCTTTAATACACTTAGTTATCTGAGCCAATTGAGCTGTATCGTCTGGTTTCGATGTGCTATATAGCTGGGTATCATCAGCATAACAGTGGAAGCTAATCCCATGCCTTCTAATAATATTTTTTACTGGGAATCATGTATATTGGGAAAAGCAGGGGTCCTAAAACTGAACCTTGTGGCACCCCATAATTTACTTGCATTACCCTGGATAGCTCTCCATTTAAGTCTACAAAATGCTAACGACAATCCATCACGCTCCTTGAGATCTCAAAACTCTGGACTTCTAGTAGTTTCTAGAATAGTAAAGTACACTTAAGGTGGTAGAGCATGCTCACATTTAGCTCCTAAGGATGCGTTGCTCCAGCCCCAGTCACGTCCCACCTCATAAAGATTATTGACCTCTAAAGAAGAGATGCTGACCCCACAAACATCCCGAACCATCTAGAGACATATCAGCGCCAATTGGATCTCATTTAATGTGGAGTTTGGACACTGGACCTCCTTGAGTGTTTAAAGGCTCTGGCTTGGAGAAGCTGGTGTTGGATCCATGATGATCGCAAGTGTCTATTTCATGAGTTGCTCAGTAGCTCCTTTTACATTCATTTCAACAAATGACTGAAAAAGACTGTAGAAAGAACATTACTTATAATTGTACATTCCAGTGCTCATGTTAGTTCTCATTTTCCAGTGTTCTGTATTGTTTAAAGATATATAATCGCACTCTTGATATCACTAAAATGAGGATGGGTTCCCCTTTTGATTCTGGTTCATCTAAAGGTTTCTTCCTCATGTCATCTAAGGGAGTTTTTAATTGCCACAGTCCCCAAGGCTTTCTCATCAGAGATAAATACGCATCATTCGCATTAACACTTATATTTGGAAAAGCTGCTTTAAAACAATGCTTGTAGTGAAAAGTGCAATAGAAATAAACTTGACTTGATTGTAGCGTGGTTGTAGCGTGACACACCTGGGGGTCTGTACACGGTGGCCAAAACAAAAAATAGTATGGGTTTTTTATGTATGTCTGAAAGTAGAACTTTAAGAACAAGCACTACAAATGTTTTAAACCTGAATCCTAATCTCTGACTAACATTGAGAAGGGCACAATAAATGGTAGCTACACCACCCCCACAACCATGCAGCTATTTTGAATGGTTTTGCCATGTTCAAAACTAATTTCCTTGTGTTTGTTTTTTTGGGTTGACACATCATTTAATAGTTTTTATTTATTCAACTAGTGGGAAAGGTGGCAAGAAACGTTCTTTAGAATGTGTCAGTAAGGAAAAGAAAAAAAAAAGTTAGAAAATGTAGGAAAAACACATTTTTCTTTATATTCCTGACTGAAAATTATGCTTTAAGTCATAATTCCAAATAATTTTAAATATAAATTAGCATTTCCAGGTTGGTTTGCAAGAACCTAATATAAGGTTGTATCATTAAAATGTATCATTATATTAAATTATGATTAATATTAATATTAATTTTGTTTTATTGAAATATAAACTAAATTATGTTTATTTAGTAGAAAATAATATCTGAAGTATAAATGTTTATAAAGATAACCTAGAAATGTGGGTAGGTCCATCAGTTAACTGTCATAATTCATTTTAACTACTTATTATAAATAGCCTCCTTTTCCAGGCAACCCTCAAAGATCCTATGCCATGTGCGCAATTTCCCGGACATCTGTTGAGCTTGTTTAACACCTCGCTTCCTTCCTTTCCAAATATCTCTGGCCCTGCTTCGTGTTAGGGGTCATCATTTAAAAAAAAAGAAAGTTAATCTAAAGAACTGGATTACTATATTACCTTGCTCATTTTTCTCCATAGAATTCTGTTCAACACTGGCTCTATCCAGTAGGGTGCCACCTTGAAAAGATCATTGGTGAGATAAAAGAGAGTGATATAAAAAATCACCTACGACCAATGGTTGAGGAATATCCAGATTTCAGGTGAGGTCCATTTTTTTTATTTAGCTGTAGTTACCAGCAATGTGTAAATGGTTTAAGTCATTAAACAAATCTTGCACTGAAAGAAGAAGAAAAATTATTTAACAACATTAAACATCATTAAACAACAAAATGAATATAACAGATAATCTGACTTTCTGTGCCAATAGTAACCCCATTTTACAAGATCATAGGTTCATAGGTTACTTGCCAAAGTAGTTGTACATAATTGGCTTTTGATACCTGGATTACATGTTTTAGAGCTTTGCTCTAATCAGGGTTTTTTTTGTTTGTTTATATTTACAGTAATTCTAGTATTTAAAAAAAAAGTTGTCTAGGCCTTGGTGAGTCACACATACTTAGCGTAAATGGTATTGGCTCTTTGTCTCATTTGTTTTCACACATGCAGGAAATTGTGGAGAAAACGATTTAGAATAGAGGGAGATGGAATTTCCAGCCATATTCCCAGAAAAAATAGGATACTACAGTTACTGTACATGTACTGTATAAAAAAACAATTCAGTACACTTAATTTATATATAAATAAACAAAATTAAAACATTTATTTTTAATCAATAATTATTTGTTTTACTGATGCGGCAAGTCTCAAATTATGCACCAAAATCTGCCATGATGCACACATCCCACAGTTACATTTACATTTACATTTGCGGCATTTAGCAGTGGGGTGGTGTGAGAAATTGGGTAGGTTAAACACAAGTTGCGCAGCTTCGTTTTGGATCATAGCTTTCAGGGGTAGACCTGCCAGCAGACAGTATTATTTTAGGCTACATTTAGAACAGATAAAAATCTGCAATTAAGTTTGCAATTAATCAAAAGTTAACAATGACAATCATGCAATTAATTGCGATTAAATCTTGTTAAATATATAGTATATTTATATTTGTAATAACCATTTAAAAATGTGAAAGTTATGGTAACAAAAAAAATAAAAATTGGAAAAAATATGATCTAACCCTCAATTTTTTCCTCATTTGCAGCCACAAGCATTTGTCGGCAGTACTGTATTTTCGTGGAGTAACAAGGGGCAAGCAGAGACAGATCCAGCAGATGCTTTCTAATCTGAAGCAACATGCCAGGAATGCTGGCACTCTACAGCATGCCCTATTTAATGAAATGGAGGTATCAGAGATTACAGATTGCCTGATCAAAATCCCATTCTGTTCTCCCTGGTAGTTGTATTTTCTTAAGTCAGATAGCTAAGTCTAGAGATGCTCAGGGTTGGAATTTGCCAAAAAAACATGATATTAGTTGTATATATAATTTTTTTAAGTATATTTTATAAATGCATGAAATCAGGCAGCTTTTTAGGACACATGTGCTTTGGGTTGAGAATACTGCATGCAACAGTGGCAGCTACAGAACCTGATTTGTAAGGAAGGCTTAGTTTACAACATATTTACACCTACAGTTACAGTAAAAGTCAGGACACACCTTCTCCTTTATTGTGTTATATACGGTATATATACACACATGCACACAAACTTTATATACATATACACCTACAGTTTGTGTGCATGTGTGTATATATACCGTATATAAAACACATGCACACAAACTGTATGTGTGTGAATATATATTGTTAATGACAGTATTAATATACATTAAAATGTATTATACATCTTAAAGTATATTAATACTGAAGACATTCAAACTATGAAAGAACACATATACAGAACACAGAATATGTTTTAGATTTTAGATTTTCCAAAGTAGCTACATTTCGCTTTGATGACAGCTTGGCAAACTCATTGCATACTCTTAGTTGATTTACAAGGTTTACCTGCCATAGTTTTCAGTTCACGTGTTCACATTTCTTGCCTATATAGTCGAATTTCAACCAAGAAACCATCAATTTAGAATGAACAAGCAGAAGAGACTTGCTTGGGCCAAAATAAATAAATGGTCATTAAATCAGTGAAAAGTCTTTTAGTCTGGTGGCTCCAAATTTCAGATTTTTGGTTAAAAATTTTGTGTCTATGTTATGTCTATGTATGGCAGTTCCTGAAAGTGTGGTTCCCACTGTGAGACATGGAGGAGGAGGTATGATGGTCTGGGGGTGCTTTGCTGGTGACACTATAGCTGATTTAGTCAGAATTGAGACCACACTTTACCAGCATGGCTAGCACAGCATTTTTCAGTGATGTTAAATCTCATCTGGTTTTGCACATGGTGGGACCATAGTTTGTTTTCCAACAAGACAATGGTCACAAACACACCTCTAGGGATATGTAAGCGCTATTTGTTCAAGAAGGAGAGTGATGGAGTGCTGTATCAGATGACCTGACCTCCACAATCACCTGATCTAAATCCAGTTGAGATGGTTTGGGATGTGTTGGACTGGAGAGTAAAGGAGAAGCAGCCAATAAGCACTGAACACCACTCAGAACTCCTCAGAATTGTTGGAAAACCATTCCAGATAACTTCATGAGGCTGACTGAAAGAATGCCAAGAGAGGGCAAAACCCTCATAAAAGCAAAAGTTGGCTACTTTGAAAATTTGATATTTGATATTAATATACAATGTTAAAAATATTAAATATGAAGAAAAGCTACTGAAGGAAAAGGTGTGTGCTAACCTTTGACTGGTACTATAAATCTTTTTTATGGTTTTGAATTGAGAGAAAACTATTTACTTTTTTAAATGCTCACAAACATTTTGTAATCATACTATATGCATAAAACTTTCACAGCAGCGTTCTAAAATCCAAAATGTCAACACGTATGGTAGTGAAATTAACTAATTCATATAAACAGTTTATTAAAAAGAATTAGCTTAATCAAGAAAGTAAAAACTCAATTTAAACATTTACATTTAAATACATTTGCAAAGGTATTTACTTATATATAAAATAATATCTATTTTTAAATGTGAATTTTAGGACTTGTGTTTTTAGTATTTTCTCTTTACTATTTACTAATGATTTTCAATTTAGATTGATCTTTCACTGTCTTTTGGGTATAATATATATAATATATAAAATATATAATTGTTTTGGAAACACTGACTTCTGACTTTTGTTTATATCCAACAAACTAGATCATTTAAAAGTATGAAGATTTACTTTTGACAACAAATATACAGATGCCGGTACAAAAAATGTAATAAACAGTTACATTTTATTTTCACACAAAAAAAAAATCTCATATCATGAATAACAGCTAAGATTTAAAATACTTTGTCATTCCTTTTGTAAAAGTGTTCTTCACTAGTTGGATATTTCTTTCTGACCTTGGGGTCCAGTTTATCCCATACCAGTTCAATAGGATATGGATCCGGTGACTGGGCAGGCAATTCCACGATAGATAACACTCCAGCTGACTGCTCTCTAAATAACACTTACAGAGTTCAGGCATATTTTTTGGGTCACTGTTTGTTTGTTCCAGATGGAATTGCATGGCGTGAAAGTATGGAATGGTAGCCTTGTTCATACAATACTCCATTGAACTGAGAATGTATCTCTCAGACATTATAGCTAAAACCGCAGTTTCAGAAATTTCAGGATTGAGAGATCAATTGGAATAGGACTAAAATTAGAAATTAGTGACAACTGCTAGTATTTAAAAGATGCTGTAGTTTGGAATCATAAAGTCTTTAGCAGTTTAGGGAAAGAGGTAGCTCAGTCATTAAGGCATTACAAACTGGATCGGAATGTCACAAGTTCAAATACCAGCATCACCAAGCTGCCACAGCTGGGCTCTTGACCCGCTCCTGCTCAATTCTAAGTCAACCTGGAGAAGCATCTGCCAAATGTAAATGTTAATTTGTCCACATGTGCCTGACTGCAGGAAATGTGGGAATATATTGTAAATTGTGCAAATATTCTATTAGTATTAAAAAGATTATATTTTTCTTTAAATGTGATAAGAGTAAACCCTTTTTGAATTGCCTGGTATTATTTTTGTCTAAATGATATGTCCATGTCTGTAACTGTTTTTAATAACATTGATTAAATGTTGATTTTTTTTTAACAGCATATAGTTGATCACTTATAATTTTTAAGTGGGAATGACCCTCTTACTAGTCACATTGAAGCGTTGTGTTAGATGTCTATCCTTTGGTTGCACTCAGAATAAGCACATTTTAAGCTTAAATGAATAATGCAATATTCTTGCATAATCGTGAATTCTTGGTATTTAGCTCATGTACAATACTTTGGGTCTCTTTATAGCTTAATAAGATAAATTTTTCTGTCTTATGAATGTTTTTACTACCATATTTCAGTTGCTGGGATTAATTTACTGTGGCATGATAATGAGAGTTTTGTGATTTGCCTGCTTTATCCTTAACCCTTTAAATGGCTGCCAATCATAGTCACATGATGTTCACATTGAGGAATGTTCTAATGTACTTGATATTTGCATTAAGATGTAAAATAAAGAAGGTCTGACACATTTGTATCTCGTTTTTTTTTATTTTTATCGTTCACTCATAATGTTTACTTTCTATCAGTATAGTTTAGGGTTAAGTGAATCAAACTGCAACATAATACAAGTGTAATAAAGTATGAAATACAACAACCACACCATGCATCAAAATAAACTACTGTACTTTTGTATTTTAAAAATACTAAAACATACTTTTAGAAGGGCGCATGACATTTCTATCAATTGGCCTGTTTGCTCTGTCCCTTCACCATTACACTGACTCAGTTGCTTAAGTAAACATTGATAGCAACAGCTTTTGGGTTTTTTTTGTGATAAATTTTGTACTCAAGTTAAAGTAAATAAGTTTCGGCTTTGACATGTACTTAAGCAGAGGTGACAAAAACACATACATCATTCATTTAAGTAGAAGTACAGATACTCACATTTTTAAATATTCGGGTAAAAGTTTAAAAACTGACTGCACTTTTTTACTCAAGTTAAAGTAAAGAAGTTTTGGCTCTGACATGTACTTAAGTAAAAAGTAGCCATTACTACTACCTGTTTTAATGTCACGCTGGTAACTGGAGGTCACGTTATATTAATATTAGGGCTGTCATTTAATTAAACTATTTAATCGAATGATTGTCATGAATTAACTCAGGAATAATCTCAATTTAATCGCACATTTCTATCTGTTCTAAATGTACCTTAAATAAATACTTTCCATTTTTAAAATATTCTAATCAACATAGGCATAGATGCTTTATGCAATGCATGTTTATTATTGGTGAAACTAAACTCAACATAGAGCATGAAGACAAAATATTATTGTAAACGTTTTAAAGTACTTATTGTGTTTTAATTAACGTAAATTATCAGGACGCCAAACACAACCTTTGCTATGTTTCCACACGGACAGTTAATGAGGTGATACCAGAGATACTGTACATTTCATATGGATTACATAATCAAAACTTGACTTTTCAAGCTTTCTATACATATGTTTTATTTTTATTGAGGCAAATATTCACTGAGATTTAGGTTGTTTTATTTGTAAAAGCACAGTGTTTTCTTGTTATTATAAGTGTATAGTCATGAAAGTAGACCCTTTACAGATTCAAATAATGTATTGCTCTTATCTGTACGATCAAAAAAGACAGTTATTAAAGTTAGTTTTGGAGTTGTGGGAAAAACAATGCCACAAAATGCGCTGACGCGTTTGACTTGAAAGATCAGTAAAACAAATGTTTACTGATTCAAAATTGTTATTCTGTGGAGGTTTTTTATTTATTATATCTGAGTGAAGAAAGAACATTTATTTATATGTTTAATAAAAATAGTCAAACAGAAATGTGTGCTGCATTAATTGCTCTTTAATAAAACCAGAGCCGTTAAAATGACATATCAGCCCTAATTAAAATATTAATACAAAATTAATTTAAATAAAATCTGGTCACCTAATAATATGGTGGTATCCAGTCTGAATATCCACCATACAGAACACAAGTATAGAAAAGATGATGATGATGATGATGATGATGATGATGATGATCAGGTGATCAGGAATGTCTCCATCACTGATTCCCTCTGTGTCATCCACGTCACCCCCATATTTTTTGTTGCCTTCTGCCGCCACTTGTAGTTTGCAAGTCTGTGGTGTGTGAGAGCCAGGAAATGATACACCAGTTCATTTAAAAAGATGTGCAATGACATGAAAATCGGTTGATGGGTTAAAACAGTTCAGTAAGAAGAAAGAATATTGACATTTCACCAAAAAGATCAAAACGAGCCTGTTTTGGTATTAGTGTTAAAATGTAGAGTAAAAGTAAAAAGTTGTCTGAAAAATAACTAGTAAAGAAAAGTACTGATACCATAAAAATCTATTTATGTATAGTATAACAAAGTATTTCTACTTCTATTATTAAAATATTACAGTTTCTAATACAGTTTTTGCATACATTTGAGGTCAGGGTGAGTAATACAGTAATACAAATTTAAGATTTAATAGTTTGATTTTTTTACACCTTAAAAGATTTTAAGCAGTCATACACCAAAGCATGAATTGAAGTGTGAGACATCTTCTGAGAAGACAGAATAGGTAGACAAACCACAATCCACATCCTTCCTTTCTGTGTTTTTTCACATGACTTTCTATATCATACAAAAGCACCTGTTACTGTGAGAGAAATTACAGTACTGAAACCCTGTGCGCCCATGGCATGCTTTTTACACTGCTGTAAGTTACTGGACTGTTTTAGTTCCAGACAACGAGATGGCGGTAAGAAAACAAAGCTTTGCAATAAAAAAATTAGAACTATAATAATAATAATAATAATGATAATAGTAATTATGATTATGATAATAATGATGATGATGGTTGTGGTGGTGGTCGTGATTGTTGTTGTTGTTGTGTCCATACCCCTACTTTAAAACAAAATAACACGCACAAATCAAAAATCGAAATCTTTGCGCGCAAAGTTGTTGAAAGTGTCCTCCCTCCAAAGCTACGCAGGAACGATGCTTGCATTTCGTTTTAAGACTCTGTAAACAGGTTGATGGATGCTTTGAAAAGACATGGTCTAAATATGAATGCGCAATATGGCAGTTGTGAAACATCAATTTGTTTAATCATGTGATCATGTCGAAAGCGTTTAGATTTTCACTGCGCTTGAATCAGTTCCTGTATGTGGGGTATATACTAAAAAAAAAAAAAAAAAAAGTTGAAAAAAAAAAAAGTTGACAGAAAATCAACAAATATTTAAAAGAAAGGAGATCAGGGGGAACCCAGTGTTTAAGATCAGCGCACTGGTACTCAGGATGCAGCGGTTAATGAGCATCCCAGATGTGTCCTGTTCACACTTTTACCCGGAAAGTTCAAGCGTTCGGGAAAGTGTTTCTCCACGCTCCAGTCCCTCCCCCGTGGGTTGTAGTGAAGGAGAAGGAGGAGGAGGAGATACTCCATATAAACAGCAAAAACTCATAAGTTTGAACAACCAGTTTGAGCAAAGGCTGGTGAGTTGACTGCTTATGTCTTTAGTAAACTTTAGACAAACTTTACTTGCAGCCTCAGCAGGGACAATTTCTTTATAATCTTTTTTGTGTTTTTATAACACTCATTATATATTATATTTAGTCTCTTTTTATTTTGCTTTCTAACAAAACATGCTTGCCTGTTATCAGGTTATGATCGCCTAAGCAGGCATCAATACCTATATTATTTTAAACACTTATTGTGTGCTTTAGTTAATCCATGACTACTTTCTGCCTTGAAGGAGCAATGACTGTTGGATCGGCATCCCCCATAGACAAGAAGATTTCCAAGTCCAGATTTTCCAAACTGAAAGCAAACCTGCCATTTTTCAAAAGGAATTCCCATGTTCATGCCCATACCCATGTTGACCAAAACCCATCAGGTAAGAACATTGTAGTTATCTTTTCAAAAAATGTAAATGAAATCAGGTACCTGGATGAATGAAATATATATTTTTGTTGTGCTCTTTACAGTTCATTTGTGTGAGGTTTGTGTTGTCCTTGGATCCTAACAGAATTTCCTTGCTTCTGTCTTCTTTAGAGGTTCTGTTAACTTTTCAGCAGAACCTAGAGCAGAATCATTTTTCAGTAGCAGGGAAGCAGCTGATATGTCGAGAGGAGCGTTTGTTTGCACTGAAACAAGAAGGCGTGGAATCCAACAAATGCATGTTGGAGGAAGAGGAAGAAAATGCGGATGAAAAACTGAAACAAAACTTTAAAGACTTGTTAACGAAAGTCATGTCAACAGTTGAGAGATCTCTTGATGTTCAAACTAACGAAGAGAAAGAATTTCTAAAAGAGGCAATCTTAGCCATAGACCAGGAGGAGGAGCAGGACAGGAGATGGGATGGGGTTGCAGAAAATGAGCGTCCTCCATGGAGGCCGAGGTGTTGCAGACAGGATCATGATCGCCTGATTCAGGATATGGTTATACAGCGGATGGAGAAGGCACAGCTAGATTCAAATATCAACATTACATCTTCGATTAAAAAGGAGATCACTGCTAAGGCTAAACAACTAAAAGAAGACCTGCTCAAAATTGTAAGAAATGTGAGGAGCTGCTACCCAAATGAGAACATGTGCCAACTATATGCTGAATTATACCATCAGCTTTTTAGTGCCAGTCTCATAGAAATTGCTAAGTTTGGACTAGTTGATGACGACTGCATATACATGCTACAGTGGGTGAACAGTCTTTACCCTCAGTAAGTGAAAAAAGTCATACCAAGGCATTCTGTAAACTCTAAATGCTATTAAAGTTGTTTAATTTGAACTACATCTTACTTTTTAGGATTCTGAAGCATAATGAGCTCTTAGAGGTAATTAAATATGAAGATCTGAAGCCAGTACTCCCTGATGATGTCCTTGAGCCATTGGAGAAGCAGTTTTTGTTCAGTAAAGAGGTATATATTCATTTGTTATTGTATAATCTCTTACATCTAAGACTGCCATCAGAGAAACCAGGCAATTCAAAAGTGCTGTGACTTTTGAATTGTGGCTTTTGTGCTCAGTCACTGATAGATATATCTTTTCTGTCCCATATTTTGTTCCCTTATCTAGAGTGAGCTGCAAAGATTGTGTCAAACAGTCATAAACAGAGAGAAGAATTATATTCCTGAACTGAGGGATGATTGCTACATAAGCCATCTGGCTACTGATATAATTCAGGTACTAAGATTACAGACAAAACAGTGTATTGGAAATATATATATATATATATATGTGTGTGTGTGTGTGTGTGTGTGTGTGTGTGTGTGTGTGTGTGTGTGTGATTTCTAATTCTGATGTGTTTCTTCTGCAGTGTGTCAATGCTCTTCTAAAATTATCTAGGGACGTGCTGGGCTCTTGGTCAAAAACCCAAAGAATCACACAGCCGATAAAACAATTTCTTATTAAGTGAGTTTCATTTGTTATAAGTTTGTTGTATTTTTTTGCAATGTTCATTAATAACATTATAATTTTTATCATTTAGTAGATACAATTATGACAATTTAATCATTTTGGGCCTGTTTTTAGTTACCACCATTTCCTTGAGAAAGTGATTGAGGAAAATCAGGCAAATGCTGATGCCACATTGAAGGCCAACCTACAGTGTATCCTAGAGCTCAGGTAAGCATCTGGATATCTACTTTGGAGTTTTGCAATAAGACATTGTACCTTTGAAAGGAACAGGGTATAACAGTTGTTGTTTCGATAGGAATTACATAATGATGAATCCAGAGCCCTTCCCCCAAGACATCAGGAATGACTGTATAGATATTCTGGATCAGACAAGAGACACATGCCACAGATATTTTATAAATCCAATCCAGAAGGATCTGAAGGTATCTCAGATGCAAAAGTGTTTTTATTGTATTAATTATTTTACAAATGTATATCCATATTAACGTACACCAACCAGGGATAACATTATGGCCACCTAACTAATATTGTGTTGGTCCCCCTTTTGCTGCCAAAAGAGTCCTTTGAGTCCTTTAAACATTAACAGCATTAACTTCTTCAGCAATTTGTGCTACAGCAATTTGTTTGTTGTAATCAGTGTTAGTCTCTTCGCTGGTCATAATGTTATAATCTTATGCCTGGTCGGTGTATGTCTATGTATGTCTATTTATTGTCTGTCATCTATATGCTTTAATATATCTATTCCTTTTTGGTGTCTTAATTTTGATTTGCCTTCTCCTATTAATCCATATGAGAGAAATTAATGTTGCATATCTTTGCATGGTTTAACAGATGCTATACTTCAAACTGGGTACCAAAGAATGGCTTAAAGACAATGAATATGTGTGCGGTGAATTGCTCAAAGGGGTGCAGAGACACATTGATGAAATAAGACTTCTAAATGAAGCATCCTTTAAGGTAAAAAGTGCATAGATTTATTAATTCATTGATTTATTGATTTATTCATTGATAAATTTACTGGATTCTGCATTCTGGTATAAACTAATGGTGCCCTGCTGGATTTTTTAAATGTACTCTATTAACAGGATTTGGTCAGCAAGCTTCATGAACAAGTTTTGGCTGAGTATGTGAGAAAAATGATGAAGAAGAAGACCAGGTTTAAAGATCAGCAGAAACAAAATCTGGCAGCTGAAAGACTAGTCACAAATAGTCAGAAAATACACACTCTGTTTACCGAGGCTGTAAGTTTTATATATTTCTTTTGTCTGTCGTTTTGTTTCTACTTTAATGGGAATATTGTTTAATAGTCCTGATTCAATTGCCTTCTTCTACAGGGGACAAACATGAAGGGACTGGAAAAGATCCTACCAAGTCTAGCTGAACTGCTGACAATACAAGATCCACACTGCATTGTACTCCATCTGGCCACACTCTCTAAAACTTACCCAGATCTCAGGTAATCCTTACTTTCATAAATTCATATGCACATTTGTGTAAAATACAGCTTTGTACATCTCGGAAACTAATGTGATTCTGTTTCATTTAACAGTGAAGCCCATGTCTCTGCTTGGCTATACCTTAAGGCAACCCTCACTGCTTCAGACCTGAAAGATATTAAGAAGACCTTTGCTATTTGTAATGCCCAGAATTTAGAAAGTGCTGTGAATGGCAAGGAACCTCTTTATTCAAGCAGGAGTTTCTTTTCCAAGGTAGCCATTAGGTAAATCCTCTGTACTGTAAAGTGACAAATGCTTTTATTTCTAATGCTGGATGTTGTATTTATAATTGTGTTGTGCAGTGTCATGTGGTGATGTAAATAAATGTTAAGAAAATTTACTCCATGTTACTGTGTATTCATTTCACGTGTTTTGTCATAAAATGCGCTCCACATAGTCTAAAATGTAGTAATTATTATTTATAGACTTTAATTCCCTCCTTAACATCAAAAGGGAGAGTAATATAGAGTCTATTTAGTGTATAAAAGTTCTCTTCCTGATGTAATAAAGCTTTCTATTGTTTTAAACATTGAAGTTTCTAGATTAACACTTGTTCTGGTATGTGACCAATATTCTGTGGGAATATCCTCAGTCCTCAAAGAAGTCCATAATTACTGAAGGATACAGGATATGAGTTTTCCTGTACAACAGAACCAGGTATAGCTATAACTATAACGAATGAAACAATAACATCCACATCCTGTTTAACATCCTCTACTGTTTGATTGTTTTATTGTTTATAGTTTTTCGGATCCAAAAATGTTAATCTGAGCTTTTTAAATAAAGAAAACATTATTAGGGCTTACAGCCACCAAACATAAACATAGTTTAATAGTTTTTTAGTGTCACTCTACATCTTATAAAATAATAATTCCCAAGCATAGATGTTTATACATATTTTCCAGTTCTGTGATGTTTCAGTTTACAGTACTTTAAAGCAAGTTTAAATCAAATTATACAATGCTGCCATCAAGTGGACATAGTAAGATTTTAACACTGAATAAACACTCAAATAACGTGATATATCAAACAGTTAAATAGAACGGACAAATACAACAAAGTCTAAGTCATAAAGTAAAAATAATCAAATGAAATCAAAACCATTAAAATGTTATCACATGTTGCTTTGACACATAGAGCTTCGTTTTTATATAAAAGTACAAGCATACATTTCACATTTCTATCTAAACCCAAGCAAATGTTAAAACTTAGTGTCTGTTTGCTAAATTAGACATTAGGCAATTGTTGAAATGCCTCATTGCGCAATGATGAAGATGTAGCAGCTATCATATGGTTTAGCTTGATGACTGTATATTAGTTTAATTAGCTACTGGACATTTCCTGGCTGACCTGCCCTTCCTGCTAATTCATTGAATTACAGTAAGTCTTGCTTCAGTATACGGGGCATTAGCTATTATTATTATTATTATTATTATTATTATTATTATTATTATTATTATTATTATTATTATTATAATAATAGTTAACTGAAGCATGACTTACTGTAACTAAATGAATTATCAGGAGGGGCAGGTCAGCGAGAAAATGTCCAGTAGCTAATTAAACTAATATACTATAAGATTATTATTATTGCCAAACAAAACGTCATTCTTGGAGAGGTTTTCCATTCGATCTACAATGCCCGTGGTGCCTTTTCACATCAGGGAACAGTCACACAGCAGGCAGTATGGTGCATATGTTCTTCTTGAATTTAATGCAGATAACAGACATGTATATACACACACTGGAAAAAATAAACCCTGAGCTGAAACTGTTCCTGATTGGGTAAGAAGACATAATAACCGGAGATGTGTGAGCCCAGATAAAGACTTCCTGTATACCTTACATACTCGGATCGTAAAGATCTTATATACACTAAACAGATACCAGGAATGTGTTTAGAGAACCAGTGTAAGAACCATCTTAACACTAACATATACAGTCCTCAAGCTAAACCATATGAGAGCTTCTACATCTCCATTGTTGTGCAATGAGGGGCTTCCGAAAAAATGCAGTAACGTCAGATTCGGTGTTATGCGTTAAAAAGCTCCCCTGCCACAGATCCCCCCAACTTATCTCATATTTCTGAGATATTAAGTCATAATTGTGAGATAACGATCTCACAATTATGAGATAGGGATTTTACAATTATGAGATACTAAGTCGTAATTATGAGATACTAAGTCATAATTATGAGATCCTTTTATGTGATTTTTTTCCTTTGTGAATGCAATGCGCTTCCATGACATAAGAAAAAATCAAGTAGTAAAAAAATAAAAAGAATAATTTAAAAGTCCAACGCAACATTTTGCCTCCCAATGTTAACCTTTAAAGTGCTTTAAAAATCTAATATTTTATATATATGCTTTGAATTTATATTTAATTAAGACAGCACCACATATGGGCTTTGATGTGGTCTCCATTTCTGACATGGTCTTCAACTTCTCTACTCACATTAATTATTTTCTTAATCTGTCGACTAGACAAGTCCCCTCTCCAGTGCAGTAGGTCAGGAATGTACTCCTCGCTACAAGAAAATTACAAATACCACTTTTTTTACTCAATACAAAAATGTACCAACATTTTGAATGATTTCAGCTTTATATTAGAAAGTGCATGAGTTTACCTCTCCTTGGGGAAAATGATGTACACACTTGAGCAGAGAAGCTTAAGAGCATCCACATTACGGCACTGTAGAAGCTCAGCTATTTTCAACAGGAAAATGTTCTGGTCATCATCCCTTCCATTCTGTTAAAAAAAAAATGTATTATTAAGACATTCATCAAAATGTACAACTAATCTGATGAAATGCATACAAGTTTGCAATCTGTATTTTCAGTCACTGTGCAGCACAAATTACATTTATATTCCATTGTTATATAACCCAATCAAGCATAACCGGCGACATGAATAACACTGATTATCTCTTCATCATGGCACCTGTTGTGGGTTGGATATATCAGGCAGCAACTGAACATTTTTTCCTTAAAATTGATGTGTTACAGGCAGTAAAAATCAGCAAGTATATGATTTAAGTGAGTTTGACAAGGGTCAGAGCTTTTTCCCTTGTGGGGTGGTTTTTTCAGTCTGCAGTGGTTCAGTGGTGACAAGGTCATGGGCGGCCAAGACCCATTGATGCACATAGGAGTCAAGGCTGGTCCGTATGGTCTGATCCAACAGACAAGCTTCTGTAGCTTAAATTCCTGAAGAAGTTAATGCTGTTAATGCTCGAAGGTCAGGACTGTTTTAGCAGCAAAAGAGGGACCAACACAATATTTTTGGCAGGTGGTCAAAAAGTTATGCCTGTCAGTGTAAGTGTACGGTAGGTGTTTATAGAAAAAATTATATTACTACTTACTTGATTTATTCAGAAAATAGTCTACATTTATCTTTATATCTCATATCTGTCCGCTTGTGGGTTAACAACATCCAAAAGGTGTTCGTGGTGACTTTATAAATGATAGGGTGCTTTGTAAAGTGCAAGAATGTAAAATATAATTAACATTTGTGTTTCTTACCTGTTGTGTAAATCTGGCATATAAATGTTTAGCATCCGCCATTATTCTCTTTTCTACATCATTCCATCTCTTTTCTAGTTTTTTTACACTTTTCTCCATTAAACATTGCAAATATGCTCTGATAACACTGTGGTATGCTGCGTTTACCATGAGCTTAAAAAGAGAGTAAAAAGAAGATTAAAACGTTGCAATTTTTGCAAACTAGAACTACAATTAACAGTTAAACAATAGCAGTAAAGTACATCAAATGTTTTGGGGAAAAAAAAATATGTATTTTTTTTTTATTAATTTTAAATCAGTGATCAGAAAATTCTAAAAGATATCTAATTTAAATATCAAATTATTATCATATACATACCTGTTTTGTCTCCTGTCCCTGTTCTATTTGTGGTAAAGTTGCAAGCATGCATTGAATTATGGCCATCATTTTACAAAAATGTGCATCCTCTTTGTTGAAATACTTCTTTAAATTGTCCTAAAATGTGAAAATATAATGTATTATAGTACTTTATTACTTGTACATTACATTATATTATAATATAATAGTAATGTAATATAATAGACAGTATTTACAATTTTTTACATTTTTATTAAGGTTGTCGTGTGTGTTAGATATTGACTGTAAAATCTTGTAATACTGCTTACTAAACTCACTTTTGCTATGAATGCAAAGCACTGCTGTGTGCTGGATAAGGATTGACTCTCCATCTTTTCTAACATCAGGAGAGTGGATGAATCTGTGTTATTATTTAAATCAATGATGCTCAGAGCATAGGACCTGCAGCGAAGAAAATACATTTCAAACCCTGTAACTTAAATAGTGAAGACCATGAAATCCGCATTAATGAAAGAAGAGGATTTGAGATAAAACACTAAACAAAACTAAAGTGTATCATTTTAGTAAATAATCGTATGGAATGTGTTTAAGCACTACAGATGATTGATTTAGATTTTTACTATATGCATAATTTGGACGAAATGCTTATGCAGGAACCAATTAAAGTGTTTTATCCCATTAAACATGATGCATTAAAAAAGCTGTTTACTAAATTGTTGCATGCTAACCATCATAGAAAAACCTTTCAAACTCACCTGAGTTGCCGACAGGTATAAATTGTCCTGAAGTTACACAGTAGATTTGCCTCATCTGCTCTATGCACATTCATATACCTGCCAACACACATTTGTTTGGTAAAGAGGCAGTTAATTTTATACCATTTGATGTTATATAAAACTAAGATTGATACAGGGCAGAAAATCTAATAAACTCACTTCTGTATGAAACTGTGAAGTTCATCACAACAAAGTCTTTGTACCGCATTTGAAAGGGACTGACTGACTGTCTTACTTGCTTGAATGGGAGCATTCAGACACTTTAGAGAGAAAAATCGACGGTGGGGGGTGTTAGGTTGAAGAGATTCTACAGGATTATGATACTGGGAGATATTTTTTGTTTAGTACCTGTATAACATCAAGTTGGACTTGAATGAAATCCTCCTCATTGCTATCATCATTAATAACATTAAGTACATCATGTTGCAGGATGTTGTACAGGGTAGTCGAGATATTGTCCTGAAGGAGTTTTAGAAGTTTCTGCTTTGAATACTCCATCCAGTCAACCAGCAAGAAAGGGTCTGATACACTGAGTACACAATTCTGTGTGTGAAAGCATCCTTTATATTCCTGCCTGAAATTATAAACAATTAAACAACCCATTCCATTTTGTGTGCTTTTCCAGGTTTTTGGTTCTTTAAAAAGTACTTACCAAAAGAATGTCTTTTTTACCCATTGTAAAAGGAAGAACGAATCTTTGACTGATGAACTTCTATCCATTAAAATGTGCAACATGCCAAACAGGTGGTGATTATAACTGTCAAGCAGGTAATGAAATAGTTCTGAATTGTCCAATACTGGACATAAGCCAGTCACCTGGCTACAAATCAAGCTCATAACGTCATTCAGGCATTCCCCAGTGTATGGCTGTGAGTTTGGAAGCAGTTCAGGAAAGTTGTTATCTACAAACTTTTCCACTGCTGTGACGTACTTATTCAACTTGCTTTGAGAATAGCTGCCACTCCCAACACACATGACACTATTTTGTTCATCCGACTGTTTTACCTGCTCAGCTGCGTCTATTAGCTCCTGGAGATATTTGTCTCCAGTAAGTGTATCTGTGACATTGGGAGGGATTAAATCTTGAGCGTACATTCGGGGATCTGCACCCAACTGGTCTGTCGTGTTCATGAGGCAACCACTTTGTTCTCTGGGATATTCTGAAAATTATACATTTCTATTAATTTAGCATCTAACATATAAAGCTGCTTTTTATATTGTTCTGGTTTTTACAACAATAATTATTTACATTATATATAATATATTGCAATATCCAATGCGGAATATGGCTATTAAGCCATGGCAGCAATCTAATACTTGGGATACAGTAAGCAATAAGTGACTAAAATTGTTCCCTTTAGTTTCTTAATTATAAACTTTACTTTGAGGATGTTAATTAAGTACATAACAGTAATATATGAACACATAACTTACCATCTACATGCTCCAAGGGTTCTGCGCTTATGTGCCTCACCAAATTTTCTTTCTCCATATCTTTATTTTTTTTCTTGAAGAAGTGGTTTATGTTTTTCAAAATCCTTGGCATTTTTGCTTGTCTATTTCACTAAAAACCTAAATATACTCAGTGGTGGTGGTATTATTATGAGCTCTGATCATTGTGCATTATCCACAAGCTCTGAGCTGTCAATTTAAATACACACCCATGGCTGGTATTCCCCGAACATTACCAAACGATTATCCCACTGAAAGTAATATCCACAGCAACTTCCCCATTACCTCAAAGCTCTTTTACTACTTAAAAATCCCAACCTTCTTCCTTGTTTTGGTAAAAGGAGCGATCTAGCTGATATGAAGAAGCAAAAAAAAGGTAGATATGTTGCGTGTTAAGGAGAGCAAGTAAAAAGGAAGTAAAACCAGAAACATTGGAGGTTGGTTCAAACTGTTTTACCAAGGTGTGGATAGAAAAGAGAAATAGTGTAGGGGTGATCCTGAAGGACAAGTTTAGTAAAAGTGTAGTGAAGGTTAAAAGAGTTTCTGATAGGGTGATGAAAGTGAAGCTGGACATTAAAGAGGTGATAATTAATGTCATTAGTGCTTATGTTTCACAAGTGGGTTGTGTGATGGAGGAGAAGGAAAAATTCTGCAGTGAGTTAGATGAAGTGGTGGAGAGTGTACCTGGGGAAAAAAAGATTGAGGTAGACTTTAATAGTATGTAGCATGTAGGTGAAGGGAACAGAGGTGATGAGGAGGTGATGGGTAGGTATGGCTTTAAGGAGAGGAATGTAGAAGTGCAGATTGTGTTAGAGTTAGCTAAAAGGATGGAAATAGCAGTGGCAAATACTTATTTTAAGAAGAAGAAGGAGGAGCATAGAGTTGGACTAAATTCTATGCAGGAAATGTAACCTGAAAGAGAATAGAGACTGTACCCTTACAAAAAATAACTACAGTATTAATACAGTAAACTTAAGTACAACTGTAGTAAAATTGCAGGTTATAGAAGATTAACTGGAATAATATTAAATACAACTGCAAAACTGCAATATAATGAAGTTCAAAAACAGTTCAACAATAGTTCAATCAAATTAAACAGCAGTAAAATCTGCAGTACATGGAAGTACAACTGCAGTAAAAAGGAGTAAAACTTTAAGACTGGCAATATAGTGAAGTATAAATACAGTACAACTGAAGTTGAGCGATACACTGAAATGCATGTTTGCTGCACTTGTACTACACTTGTGCTGCAGTTATGTTGTATAGTCAAGTATGCCAATGGTGTGGTTTCTGTACTTCATTAATTACAAATAAATGAGGTGAACCACTACTATGCAAAATCAAACGATGAAGGTGATATGTGTGTGTCATGTTCAAAGAAAACAATAAACCATAATCAATTCCTTGTGTTGAGTGGATTATGTTAAGATGTGTTTATTTATTTGCTTTGACAATGAGAAAATCTATACTGTATGAAAATATTTAATTTGTCATATTCTGAGATTAAAACATTACAGCAGGTAAATTACAGTAATACAAAAAATATGGTAGACATCTGTGTGACTTTTTACAAGTTATATTATGAACATAATACATCTTATTCAAAATTATAGTTTATCAATAAACATTTTATTTTTTTCATTTTTTTAAATCATTCATTTTCTCTGACACATTACACTGAGACACTGTCACAAATTCAATAATTCAGATTATTTGTTAATCTTGTTCATATGAATTTGGTAAAGGTAAAACAACCAACCTATCTGGTCTTTTTTCCATTTTTATACATTTGTTTGTTATTTCAGATGTACTTACTGCAGTAATAATAATAATAATAATAATAATAATAATAATTTATATTTAAAAAAATATATTTCGTACTTCTTTCTTCTGGGATGTTTTTTATTCAGAATCGAGTTTTCTAAATAGAATTTGTATGTCTTTCACATATAGGACATTTAATCTGCATTTAATAAAAGTGGCCTTGTCGAGTCATCTAATTTTGCTGTGAGTATATTATTATATATTGTCCTCACAACTTTATAATTTAACAGATGTGTTAACAAACTTTATTTATGTGTTATGTCATGTACAATATGCTTTACAAATGTCATAATCAGAAAACAGAGCTGAATTGTGGCATGCACATGAGTGAGCCAATGCCTGGAGGTAAAAACTAATTTTCTCCTTAGTGAAATAGATTTTTAACAATAACTGAACCTTTGAAGACAGACCTGTTGTGAGCTGGGTCACTTGTTATTTACTGATATTGAACTCATATGTTCAACTTATTAAAACAAATAAATAAATAAAAAATACTACATTGCCCATGATCCTGTGCAGAAAATTCATCAATCAGCGAGTGATATCAGGCAATGCGTGCCAAAAGAAATCTTCAGCTCCACAACTGCTGTGAAACACCGCAATGATGTAATCGAGAAGGCTGTATTACTGATTTATTTGTATTTATAAGAATAATTCTCTTTAAATTTAATTATTGCTATTCCTCCGTAATTTTTTATTTCATTGTGTTATTCTTAATGATGCAGGGTTTATATTTATTTTCCTCTGCAAGGTTGTTAACGACACAGTTTTGTACCTTTGTCTTTTTGTTTTATTTTGATATACCTACTAATTTGCTTTAAGTCAAAGATTGTAACATGATTCACCCTGTAGCTTTAGCTTATTAGTTTGGACTAGAAATTCTATGGGGAAATGAATGGGGAACATCAATAAAATAATTATTTAAATTTATTTTAATCATTTTTGGAAGGGTCCAATTTTAAATATGGATGTGTGACTGTTTCACCAAATATTACCAAACATTTCCGACCAGTTGGGTGTCCTGTACAAAGATTTAATTGCGCTATCACTGCAGCACAACACATTAAATATTGTATTGTTAAAATAACTCTCCAAGAGTTGAATTTAACACTAGACCCGAGTGTATTTGGTCCCACTCAGAATTAGTATTAAAATGACTCTTGACATAATGTTCAATTTTCAGAGTAAAATTAACTCTGTGAGAATTAAAAATTTACCACTGCTTAACACTGAATAGAGTTCCTACGATTTAACACTAAAGGAAATTAACTCTTAATAGTGTCACCACAATTTAACATTAACTCTGATTTGTGTTATCAACTTTAACACTAAAGGTAAATTAACGTGTAATTAGTGTTAATATTTCACTTTTGTAGAGTTTATTTACATTTTTATTAGTAAAAATATCCCACTCGGTGAGTACAATAGTAAAACCCATTTGGTGATCAAATAACTCCAATAAGTGTCAATATTCCACTATGTGGGTTGACTAATTTTCTCTGTTTCTATGCAAAGTCAACTCAGGGTTTTCTTTTTTTTCCACAATAAATACATGGAATAGAACAGAACAGAAAACAAGTTCAACATACCATTTAAAACATTTAATAAAACAATGTCAGGCTTACATGCACAAAAAAAACATCATATTTGCATAAAATGGCAATAGGGCACTATATGCAGTGCAGAATCGGTTGTACCATATTTCATTTGAACATCAAATGGTTTGAAATAACACAGCTCGTTAACATTCACTACCTTTAAAACTCGGCCTGGATGCAGTCTGACTGTAAATGCATGGTAATGGTCATCAAAACAGAGTGTTTCCATCAGTTTTTCACATAACAGTACATTTTCATCTTTCACAGCAATGGTCTTGATCTTACAAAACACTGGCATCTCACATGCTACTTCTGTACAGATAATAAAGTCTGGGCAATACTCTATACCATAATGTTTGATCCACTTTACAGAATAGACAAGTTCTGATATTTCCACTCCTGGTTTGGAAGCCATGTCAATGCCACCTTTAAGTCCACTGAGTTCCACCATCTTCCCTCGACCAAGAGTCGATCTGAACTGGCTAAAAGACTCCCAGTGCATTGCACTCTGGTGATTTATCGCTAGCATTTTGGTGATGTTTTTGAAGCTTTTAATTGTGTTTTGAAGAATTTGTGTTTAGCTTCGCAACACATACACCACATGTGCAGGATCGGCCCAATTTTTCTTATACATTGTGGGTAATATATCATTATGTGATGCTTTGGCAACAGATTTTAGCCTATGATGTTGGACGTTAACAATATGCAGAAGTAAAAGCAAAATATACCATAATACCATAATCGTCTTAAAATATCTTTTTTGTGTAAAATAAAGGGTAACTTTTAAAATGTGCTGCATCACTTAAGTCAACATAAACGCCTTCCTTTGGAACATGTCTGGGTTTAAACAAATCAATAAGATGCGGATTTTGTAAAGTTGACTTTAGTGTTTCTAAAATGGGAATATACGAAAACTTATCTGTTACAACAACTTGATCAAATGTTCTACTGGTTTTATTTCTCCTGCTATCAAATCTTGTGCCAAGCACTACTTCAGTTGGTTCAACAGTTCCCCATTTCTCTGAAAAAAATCTCTTTCGTTTGGCTTTCCCAAATTTAACAAAGTAAACTGATTTTTCAAATGTTCAATTGAACTTTCTATTTTCCTTTTAGAAGCAATGTCATTTGGAGACAGACTCTGAATCTCAAAAACAATTTCGATGAAACAAAACCACTTATAATAGACTGACAACCCAGCAACTTTTAGTTGCAACTTTTAACAGCACATATCCAAAGTGCTCTTATTTGACTTTACCAATACAGTTGTTGTGGCCACCTCTCCAACACTGCCAATCTGATCAAATGCTTGAGCACAAATTTGTCCTTCTGCCTCAGCAGTCTCACAGTTGTCAGTGTGTCAAAATTCTGGTTACTTTGCTCAGCATGTTTTGTATTTAAATGTTTTTTTTTTAAACCTGAAAAAGTACCAAATACAGAACTACACCCTGCCTCTACACATTTAAGGCGAAGATTCTTTCCATGAACAAAACAATGAACTAATCTGAAGTGCCAAAAAGCAATTTTAAACAAAGTAATTCAACCTTACAAACAAAACACTTCATGAGGGCAGAAAAACCTAAGGCACCTAGCTAAGCAGCCTCACTCTAACCTCAGCAACACAAGGACTCTCTTTCACTTTGTCAACATCTATGTCGTACACAGTGGTCTGAATAAAAGTGTAAATGTTGTGTAGCATAATGTTGTAAGAGGTGCCAAAAACAAAGTGTGCTTTAAACAACACGTCAAAAGAACCAAGAGAAGAGGTTGACATGAATGGAATGGCATGCTCATCAAGAATGATGAAGTACCGGTGAACGGAATTCTTCTGAGTTCCCACAGCCAGAAGGTTGGGCTGAGCAATAGTTGTGATTTTTAGAAAATGCTCCTCAATGTTTTTTTTCACTCTGAGAAAAACAATCAAATTGAAGAAAACAATCACCAATATGTTAAATGTAAAACTGAAAAAAACAACAACAAACAAACAAATAATGTTATAACTGCTGATTGGTAAACCAACACTTTACCCATCTCTTCCCTCTTGTTTAAGCAGTAAATGGGCCTGATGAACCAACATGGCTTCTATTCCTATACTTTAACACCATATAACATTAAAAGTAGGCCGAACAAGTTTTTTAAAAAGACGAATAAATAAAGCAATCTTTTAAACAGGTCTCTTAAATAAACAAATAGATTTACAGTTTAATGTCACAAAGTAGACGAACAATAAGATTTAAAATAATAAAAATATTACCTTGGAGATGGCAGGCTTTGAATGCCCAACCTGGTAAAAGCCTGCTGATTGGTAAACCAACACCTTATCCACTGAGCTAACTTTCCGCTCTTATGTTCCGCTTATGTTCCGCTCTTATGTTCCTCTCTTATGCTCTTATCTAACATGGCATCTTTTCCTATACTTCAACACCTAATAACATATTAAAAGTAGGCCAAACAAGTCTTTCAAAAAAGACAAAGAAATAAAACAATATTTTAAACAGGTCTCTTCATTGAACAAATTGATTTACAGTTTAATGTCACAAAGTAGACAAACTATTAGATTTCGGAATAAAAATAAAAATATTTACTTGGCGATGCTGGGCCTTGAACCCACAACCTTGGGGGAACCTGCTGATCGGTAAACCAACACCTTAGGCACTGATCTATCTCCTCCCGCTTGTGCAAGCATTAAATGGGCCTAATGAACCAACATGGTTTCTTTTCCTATACTTCAACACTATATAAAATTAAAAGTAGGCCAAACAAGTCTTTTAAAAAAGAACAATAAATAAAGCAAGCATTTAAACAGGTCTCTTTAATTAACAAAAGATTTACAGTTTAATGTCACAAAGTAGACAAATAATTAGATTTCAAAAGAAAAAAGAAAAATTGCATGCTGGCAACAGCAGGATTTGAACCGACAACCTTGTGGGAACCTGCTGTTTGGTAAACCAACACTTTACCCACTAAGCTATCTTGTCAGGCTTTTGTGTGTAGTCAATAGGCCTAATGAACCAACATGGCTTCTTTTCCTATACATTAACACCAAGTAACTCATATTAAAAGTAGGCCAAACAAGTCTTTTAAAAAAGAACAAGAAAAAAAGGCAAGCATTTAAACAGGTCTCTTTAATCAACAAAAGATTTACAGTTTAATGTCACAAAGTAGACAAATTATTAGATAAAACAAAAAAGAAAAATTTTACTTTGGCCAAAAGCAGGATTCGAGCCCACAACCTTGTGGGAACCTGCTGTTTGGTAAACCAAGACTTTACTCACTGAGCTATCTTGTCACACGCTTGCATGTAATCAATAGGCCTAATGAACCAACATGGCTTCTTTTCCTATACATTAACACCAAGTAACTCATATTAAAAGTAGGCCAAACAAGTATTTCAAAAATGAACAAAAAATAAAGCAAGCTTTTAAACTGGTCTCTTTAATCAACAAAATATTTACAGTTTAATGTCACAAAGTAGACAAATTATTAGATTAAAAAAAAAAGAAAAATTTTACTTCGGCAAAAAGCAGGATTCGAACCCACAACCTTGTGGGATCCTGCTGTTTGGTAAACCAACACTTTACCCACTGAGCTATCTTGTAACCCTTTTGCATGTAGTCAATAGGCCTAATGAACCAACATGGCTTCTTTTCCTATACATTAACACCAAGTAACTCATATTAAAAGTAGGCCAAACAAGCATTTCAAAATTGAACAAGAAATAAAGCAAGCTTTTAAACAGGTATCTTTAATCAAAAAAAAATTTACAGTTTAATGTCACAAAGTAGACAAATTATTAGA